>PDGT01000071.1:1091412-1109727 GCA_003671415.1 Megathymus violae
TTAGCAATATTAAGTATATTATTACTGTTAACATTACTAGAGCGCCACCTACCGGCTATTAATATAACTTTGAACCGTCGTTTCAACAAAACAAATATACTGTGTAGTAGTGTAGTAGTAGTCATATTTGTGTATGTCCATGCCACCCGCAATACAGGGGATCCTAGTGCGGGGGCGTGAGTGTATAAACGTTTGTTTATCTGTGTATTTTTTTCCCAACCTGTTCACCTCCAAATTGCTTAATACAAGTCATCTACGTCTTACTAAACTTGTAAAGTAAACAAATGTATTATAATAGCTGTATAAGTGAACGTTAAGCGAAATTTTCACCGTCGTCATTACCAGAACAAAAACTCGGTGACTCAACAATGTCCTGTCTGCTCCTGTCGGCTTTTCTCTTATATTAGTTATAATTATAATAAACGTTCAGTTGTTCCTGATTCAGATTACAAGGGATCGCTTAAGTTATTCCACGGCGTTATTGGAATTTTATGAACACTGTCATACTTTGGTAGGCTCGATGAGTGATGGGGCCATCCAGTTATCGTTGGACAACACTTGTTTTGAATTATATCTACCCTAAAGTAGGTTACTACAGGAGCATAATTATCACGACTCACTCTCACAATGTGAGGGTAAACGCTGGCCACGCTGCCGCCTTTATAATTTCACCGTAGAGATTATTTTCTATAAATATTATAAAACAAATACCTTTTTGTGTCTGTCTTTTTCTTAGTTCTTTTAAGCATGCAATATATATACAACCATACATATCCGTAAAACATTATAAACAAAGTGAATGTAAATATTACTCGACATGTGACAAGGATACGTTCGACTGATGTTCCCGCAATAAATCTATCTATAAACTTATCAATAAATTATTATTTATTTATATAAACTTTTGCACCATACAAGCAGTAAAGTTACATGGCGGACTTAATGCTAACAGTATTCTTTGCCAATCGGCCTCCCGAAAGTCAGAAAAAAAATCAATGGCGGTAAATTGAAATTTATTTTGATATAAATAATAATAATACATAATATTTACGTATAATATGAATACATGATACAAGATACATGAAACATGCTCGTATTTCCGAAGACGGAAAATGAATCGGATACAATTATTAAAAAGACGATCCAGTTAATTTAGGAGATCTTCATTAAGATTTGTTAAACACGCATCAATATAACAGATTATGGGTAAAATAAGAGCTTTCACCAAAATTATTTTAATCTCAATAGGTACAAAGTTTCTCAATCCATTTAGGGCACATAGTTTAGTGACAGATCGACATGTTTCGCGGATGTCAGAAATCCAGCTCAATAATTATCCAAGTAAACGTCCAAATATTTACTGTCCTAGAAAATGCAACAATAGTGCCTTCGAACGTGGTCAGGATTACCGAAGTTAAGTCCGTTTTCATAATTTGTGGCCCACTCCCTATAATAATAGATTAAGACTATTCACTGGGATTGACTTTTATCTAAATTTTCGTGACCCAGCAGAAATGCTTATCTCATCTCTCTAGGTCATTATTTATTTTATTTATTTGTTCAGTTTGTGCATAAATTTATAAGTCATCAGCATAAAAGTAGTAAGAGCATCTAAGCGAAGAAAATAATTATTTAACGAAAATGGAAAATAAGAGTGGAGACAATATCCCACCCTATGGTACGCCAGACGAAAGCTTACACCAGTCAGAAATGTTATGAGCTAATCTCACTGCTTGTTGATGACCACAAAGGGAAGAGGAAAACCATTTGAGGGTAGAGGGAGAAAAATTAAGGTCATGAAGCAAAGCAAAGAGTATATCATGATGTACCATATTAAATGCATTTGTGAAATAAATAAGAACAAGGATCGTGACCATCCTACGCTTCATGCTTTCTTGTATATCTTTAGTCATTTTAAGAAGAGCAGTGGTGGTACTAGACTCTGGACAAAAACAAGAATGAAATTGAGTGAGACAATTATTTTTGTGCACAAATTGAGACAATTGCTTGTGAATGATAGCTTCAAGTATTTTACACTGAAATATTAAGATATAAATTTGGTCTTTAATTGTTAAGTTCACAAGGGGTGATAACTTTCGGAACAGGAATTACAAAAGTTTTCACCATAGAGATGGAAATTCCCCAGTAAGCAAAGAAGAATTGATTATTAGAGTAATAACAGGGAGTATGTCATCAAAGACAAGAAAGATCCTATTACAATTCACGTGAACACATCTCACTGCCTTAGATTTAATAGAAGTTAAAAAATTTAAAGTTTCATCAGTTGAAATAGTAGTAAGAAAAAGGTAGGATATTTAAGTTTAGCCATTGAAGTTATATCAGTTATAGTAAGTGACTTAGTTACAGGACAAAGTGAAGAAGCAACAGCAAAATGTAAATTCATACCATCAGGCGAGAATGGAATGTAACGAACCTGAAAATTTGACTTTCCTATCCCAATAGCGTTAAGAAACTTCCAAATATCTACAGGCCGGTGACGAATCGGATAAGTTTTTAAACAAATATCTACTTTGCTGCTCTTACTACATCGTAAATAACGAAAATAACGTAAACGTAACGTAACGTAAGGTAAGGTAAACGTATCGTAACGTAAGGTAATTTAACGTGAATGTAAGGTAAACGTCACGTTTAGGAAATATTGTCGGTTTAAGGTTTTGCACTGGAGCAACTCGACTAGTTCAAGCCCGACGGCTCGTGTCGATTGTACGTGAACGACCGAGTTAAACAAGCGTGGGTGTGGTCAGTACTTGGATAACATAATTTTATCGTTTTACATAGCAGTTGCTAAGCCATATCGAAGGTCTGGTGGATTACTGTTGACACTTAAAGTCTGCCTTTAAAGTTTGCCTCTAACCCAATAATTTTCATTGTAATAGTGGGATGAAATTACGAAGAGAGGTCGATTGATTGATTATCTTAGATTGGAACGTTAATATGTTGAAGCTACTAGAGGTAATTAACAGATTCGATACATTAAGGTGTTATAAGTGCGGGGAAGGGATCCTTAATTGTGTTTTAAAAGGCAGGTTAAGTAGCCAGTTTCCATTGTTATCGTTAGGACCTTCGGATCCTGCATTCGATAGCTTCGATATGTTTGACGGCTCGTAAACATTTCATTTACTATTAGGGCAAATTACTAAAACATACGATTTATTAAGGTAATCTTATTGCCCCGAAAACAAATTTCTTATCCGAAACAAAAAATCGACGACCCCTCACGTAACCACGTTTGACTTTGAATATGCATAGTAAATAGTCCCCTCACCGCAGTGAACATTAATCACTCATAAAAAAGACAAAGCGACTTCTGAGGCACGTCATATCTAACATCGACCTTAGTTTCATTAAAAAGTCCGAAGGTAACCGAAGCTTCTTAATGACCGGCCGCTCGTGTGTCACGGAACACGCTAATATTTATGTAAATTGCAGAGAATATGATTAGTCCGTCGCCTCCCCCGCTGATAATCATATTTACGGCTTCCACCCCACCTTCACGAAGGGGGGAACTCCTGCCTTCTCGCTTAACGCTTCCGGTTGCGACTGTGATTTAAGAAGACTGTTTGTAGCAAACAACTGGATCAGATCTATGTCGTCACAATTTCGTCTTTAAATGATAATAGAATCAGTTTTACGTTCACAAATAAATACTGCTATTGTTACTCTTTTATATTAGGTGTTTTATAGATTGTCACGTTGCTGCATATAACTATTCCGTGAATTACTCTAATTAATGTGCAGTCATTTCTGATATTATTGCATTCAGATAGAGATAGAGAAATAGTATGCATTCAAGCGTACCCGTAATTTATAAACTGATGATACGTTCTGTTTATTGTGATATGTTGGCAATTCGTTTTGCCTTAACCTTTCTATTATAAATCGTGATGATACACAGATTAGTGGGTTATACTGAGTTATTTTTCTCCTTTTATTTCAATAGACGAATAGATTTAAAATATTTGAACGCAGTAGAATATTGATTATTCTCGTGTCAGCAAGTTATTGCTAATACTATGGTATTGAGTTTTAGTTTATACTAATACTTAGGTAATATAAAACTCCAATATTGTATGGCAATTGCACTGGAGCAGCATGGTAAAGTTGTCCACAATTAAATTAGTAAATAAAGGTTCACACGCTTACACCCCCGCACTACGAGTAGGATTCCCTGCGTTGCGATTGGCATGGACGTACACAAATGACATCACAAACACTCATGATCCGAGAACAAACATTTATCTGTCACATAAACGTTTGCACCAGTCGGGAATCGAACCCGAACTAGGTAAGCAAGACAATTAATTACTTACTGGGCTATGGGGTAGTTCATATTAAGAGAGACCACGTATACCCAATATCATCTTATTATACAAACCACATCTTGCTAATGGATACCTTTAAACACTTTGATTTTTAAACGTTTGATTGTTAAACGTCAACAATATTTTTATTTAATTGTATAAGAACAACAGCTTATATAATTGTGAAGAGTAAAATATTTTAGAATTTAATAAATAGTGTCAACTGCAATATTCGTTCAATTGTAAATTTACTAAGCCTTACAGAATAGTGTGACGAACGCTAAAATGGTGTGAATAAAATAATCATAAAAATATAATCTAAGAAATTCATTCAGTGTTTTTATAAAAAGTTCATTGAGGTAGAGTGATACCAAGATCAAGAGAGTGATAGGAGTTAAGGCGATCTACGCTGGCCAAGTTCGAAACAGTCGACATCACATAATCTTGAGAACATTATGGAGAACTCTCAGATATATAGGTTTCCTCACGATGCTTTAACATTGAGGAGAAGAAACGGCGAAAGGAACTCCTCAGCACATCTTTTAAAACAACCCATGGTAATTACAAAAGTTTGTACCTGCGCGGAATTGGTTTCGATACTTTTATTACCAGGCGTCCTTGTCATTAATATATTCATCTATACTATAATATTATTGTGTAATATGAAAATATTATTGTAAGGGGTTACAAAAGTGCGTAGATTTAGTGGAACTTAAACTATTGTTTGATTAATAACATTCTACCGAATAGAAACTGTCTCATTAATTTATCTCCAACCATTTTGTAGGGTATGGTGTGATTGGAAAGTACTATACCTATTGTCTAGTTGTATTTCTTTTTCAGATCTCACGATAGTTGCCTTCACGTAAGTAAATGATAATTATTCTAAGATGCCAGATCTCTGCTTGGAAGGAGTCTCTATGTAGCGATAAGTTCGCCCGTTGTTTTAACTTCATATTTGGTTTCTTTCTCTGTATGCTGATGTACTCGTAGAATTAATCTGGCGTGCGAGCAGTAAACAGTAAGTTTTATAACTATCTATATAATTTATAACTCTGATAAAACTGTCAATTTCAGTTTTCAGTTTCGATTACGTGATTTAGATGAGGTGCGTGCACTATTCGAACCCAGATGCCGTCCCACTGGACCTCGATCCAGACTCAAGTGGCAAGTTGAATATCGTACACGTATCGTACGTTATCTCTACTAAGTGTCCACACAACACGAGTCCCATTTTTAATTAGTAAGATTTAATTTAAGAGCATGAAATATATTCATCGTAATCCAAATCTCTTGCAGTAATGGGGTCGGGTCTCTACTTAATATGTGAGAGGCAAGAGGGACAGTTAACCATGTCCGTTAAGCACGGTAGACTTCACAAACTTTTGGGGATTACGGAAAGTACAGTTTTTCTTCATCGTAGCAAGTCATAATTAATTTGTAATACATACATAACTTTGAAGATTTTGTTGACTTAAATGTATGTAATTCTCAATCAATTTTTATTTCTAGGATAACTAAACATTAATGATACTTTCTAAGGTACCTTGTTTAGTTAAAAACATAAAAAAGTACGCTGAGATTGAACACGCAATACTTATTACGGGTAGACAATTCTAAGTACGGTAGTATAGTAGAAGAACCAGTGTTAGTGAGTGCAATGAACAGCGGCCAATAACCCGACGACTGCTTCGTCTTTTGCCCGCTTCGCCGCACGTTCCTAACTAAAACAATGTCTGATAATAATTAGTAGGTACTAAGGCAGTGTATAAACGTAACGCTGAAAATACATCGTTCACCTTATAGAAGCATAACAGTTCGTTGCTATTCTCTGGAGCTGGCAGATAATAATATGTTGCTCATACACAATTGCGATTTTTAACGGATAAAATCCAATTTGATGGACCCGTGTATTTTCAGTATAAGTTGGTATTCTAGTACATCATTATTTTTCTCTGTTGTTTAGTCACCGCTGTTCATGGATACGGACATCAGGATTGACGTTTTGCTGAATTAAAAGAATCGATTAACTCACTTGGTTGTTTTATTTCACTTGTTTGTCTTATCTTATCGCCACAACTGAGTCACAGTTGGAATGTAGTTAGCTCTTCTTAACGATAGTAAGATGACATTATCTTAAACATTAATCATACTATCACCATCAATATATTCGTTTTACAGTTACAGTAAATATTGAAGTGTTTGTCAAATTCGAGTAATTAAATGATACAAATTATATCTATCTTTTAAAACCCTAAGCAATCTGCAATCGATATCCCGTTCATTTACCTATTCATCTGTCTTAATAAGTTCACTGTTTGACTTGGGCCTTGCCTAATTGACTATCACTTATTTTCCTTTAACCTAGCTTAGACTAATCCAACCTACCCAGTGTATGAATATGGTGCTTAACTAGGTACAATACTTTCAACTGTTTTCCTTCGTATTTATCTTGTAGATTTTTGTGTAGAAACGCACCTATTGCTTATGAATATGAAGTATATTCTTATGAATGTGCGATTTAATCTTTTGTCACAGAATCGAACACCTGACATATTCTGGTACCATCGGTTTTCGTCATATTGATGGCTAAGCCAACCGAGAATTGACCCCGTACGGGCCATCGTTAGTCGTGGCACATGTAAAGGAATTGCGTATGATTAAGTGAGCGCTTTGATTAAAGTGTTCGTGTTTGCATAACGCTAAACAAGAATGAAACGGTAATGGCTCGAGGCAGCAGCAACGACGAGTCGTGAAGTAGGTGGGTGGTGGCGGGCTGAAATGTTCAAGTCTCCACTGACAGTTGTCGAGCGGCCGCGGGTCGGTCACTATCGCGTTTCCCGCGTGAAAATCGCTTTCCCCGCGGTCGCGGTGCGGCGGAGCACGTGAACGCAGTGTCCCGCCGACCGCTCGCGTGACACGCCGCGCTCCTCGCACACCGCACGACCACCCGCTCGTCCTGCAGGAGCAGCGTACGAACCCGACGCCCGCCCGCGCCACACTGCGCCCGCTCGGACCGAACTCGTGCGCGCACCCTGAAACGTTCCAATTTCGAAAAGTAAACTTTTTAAATAATAGATCAGTCGTCCCATCGATTGGCGATCGTTGGAGCTGTCTTCGACGCCGGAGCGGTGGAGGAAACTATGCGGCTGAAAGCGGTGGCGAGGCGGCTTAACGCGCAAGGTGAGTGGCAACTTATTAATAACCATCTAACAAAGTTGTCCTCGAAGTTGTGATTGTTAGCAACTTTTACATTGAAGATGCGCAGTAGGTATACGAGATAAGGACAGTGTGATGCGCTTGCCGCGTGCCGCGATTGGTCGGCGCCTCCCCCGTCTGACAAGATAGCGAGGGACATCCTCCGCTAGTTGTTTCGCTACATTATACCGTATAAATGAGCGGGACAGTATATTTTTAATTGCGGGTTCGTTCGGAGGGACGATCCCTCTGTTGTCACCTGTCATTGGATGCGCACGGATGCTTTTCCTTATTTATTTAGAGTATATTTACATTATGTATGTCATTGTTACATGTTACGTACATTGTTTTGTTTATACCTTATGCAAAGTGGAACTCCGGATTGTTTTATCGAAAGAAGGTTTCGTATGAAACTTTCTTCAAGGTTAACAAAGTTTAATGTTTGTAAACTTAATAGCCAAATTTTACATTGAAATTTATGTTTCAGCTAATAAAATTTATGTACAAAATGTACAAATATGTATATGTATAAATATGCTCACACGTAGAATTAATTTATTGCCACTGGTGATCGGCCACAAAACACGCGTTCGTATGTGCGTTAAACGTTTTATAACGTTTATTAAATTATAATATAACGTTTATTAAACAGATCGGTATGTTGATCACTCACCAATGACACAAGTCGTGGAGTTAGAAGCGCTTCAAATCTAGTATATAGGTGACTCTTTTAAAATGCAAATATGTGCCGTATTGGGGCGGCCTAGAGTACTCCCCCCAATCCCATGCTGGCAGAACAGGGTGTCGTAAGAGGCGACAGAAGCCAGCCTGCTTGGTGGTAGGGGTTCGCGTAAAGATTATGTTATTAATATTATTATTAAGTCATTAATATTTTTAGATACTACCCTCCTGCTTGAGTCAGCCAAACGAGGCGTCGTGTTCTGACTGGGGATTCGACAGCCAGTACTTTCTTTCTTTATTTTACTTTCTCGGCCGACAACCCATTAGTGACGCCTTTGGTGTTACTCATGTCCATGGGCAACGGTGACCATTTATCATCAGGTGGCTCGTCGGCTCGTTTGTTGGCTATTTACATAAAAAAAATGGTTCTATTACACAAGTATTATCACAAGTGTCATGAGAGGGAATGAGAGGGGCTTCATATTAGTGTATATAAGTCGGCCTCCCTTGTTCGTGGCGCATCTCACTGATCAACGAAGGACGCATGGCGTTAGGTACCCTGGAACTCATTGGGTGCTTTAATACTCAGTTTAATCTCGACGAGCCTCTTATATGGAGGGGTATCTAAGGGTTTTTTAAGTTTCCGAAAAATTCAAACGTAAAATGTTTTCGGTTCTGTTTCGGTTGCAGATTTGGAGAGCAAGTTATGTTTTTGTTCTGACAAGCCAATGCTTGACTACAATCCCACCTGACTGTGAGTTTATTTCTCGGATGTTTATTTTATACACATCGGTAATCACACTTACCTAGTTAAAAATATCCGTGCGCATCCAATAACGATCGTCACTGACCATTTTTTTTGTTACCTATATTACAAGTTAATTTTAAATTATCAAATATCTTCCATTCTGTTTGACGATCGTTTGTCACCTTTATTGTAACAACTGATAAAACTTGAGTTTTTTGTTAAAGGTGATGTAATGTCAGCATTATGACATAAATTATTACTATTCACAAAGTTCTCTAAACATCCAAATAAATGATAACGGGTGGTGCAAGTTATAGTTTAAAATAAAGAGAAAGTATCTAACGTTCTGCGTACGTAACAATAAATAATTTAGTTAAAATATATGTATTTATAAAAGATTTACTACAAGTCCACGTACGTTTCTACGTGTTTCTACGGCGTAGCCGCCTGCCATAAATCGCATCGTAAAAATCATGATTGCAGCGAACGTTGTGCAAACGATATTAGGGAGCTGTCTCGCTGATAACAACGGTTTATTTACAAACGGTCAAACAGACCTGAATCGAGATATGTCCATGCCGATTGCTAATTTGCTTTTGTCCGATAAGATTTTGTTTGATGTTTATGAAATTATGTGGATTTATTTCTAAAAGGACACAATTAGACAATATCCCACAGACCGATGCCAATTTCTGTCTATAATAATGCTTGACTTTTTAGACAAAGTGCTATTGTTTCCACTAACATAGAAAAATATTATTTATTATTGACTTTAGAGCTATTGGCAATTTGATGGGCACACGAATGCGGACAGACTATTCCAATTTTTGCCCTCTATATAACAAAATCTACCTACAGTTTTGGCGCCATTACGCCATAGTACTTAGATATTTTATTATGTACAGATCTATTTTCAAGGTAATCTTCAAATAAGTATATAAACCTTGCGATGGTCAGCACTGTCCACGTATCTCTTTAACACAAACGGTCTCAACGAAGCTTTAATGTCGAAGACGGAAACGGCGAACTCACTTATTAGGTTAGGAGGACAATTTTATACCATGAATGCTTTTCAGAGCGTGTAGAGAAGCGATGTAAAATTCCACGTTGTACATTTCAGAATGTGTAGGTAGGTATATAACGGCCATTCGACTGAGTTCATATCTGCTAGTTTTATCGTATGTCATTAAACTGGAACATGATTGTGTACTGAGTTTGCGAAATATCAATATATTTTCATATTGGTATTTTTGCGTTGATGCTTAATAGTAGGTATATCCGTGATATGTTCGAGAAATAAATATCATTGAATTGATGTATTATTCGGTGTTACCTACCTACTCGGTAGTACCTATTAATTTTTTTCGATATTCAACATCCCAGTACTATATAAGTCTGTAGTGTTTGTCTGTTTGTGTATTCAATTTTTTTTTCAAATTTCATGATAAGTATTCGTTTTATGACTCACAGACGACAATTTGACCATTTTAAAAAATTTTGTCTGTTTGTCTGTATGTCCCCTTTATAACTCAAAAACGGTTTGACCGATGTTAATGAAAATTTATATGTAGTGAGAACATGATAGGCTATATAAAATCTAAGTAAACCTTATGATGTCTAGGTCGAGGCCTGAAGCAAAAATTTTTGAATAAACATGTATATATAATTAATTGTTCAATTCGAACGAAGTTGGAGGGGACCGCTGGTTTATTGTAATATCTCAAAAAAATATCGACCATCAAATTTATTCGATTGTTAGCAAGCACTATATGAGACCTTATATGATAATTATGTCTAAATCACAACATAGAATACGACAGTTTCTAATTGACTATCAGTTTAAACGCAACATTGTAGAAAATTACCGCATGAACTGTCTAATAGTTTTTCGGAATAGTTAGATTGATTTACGAGAAAGGTTTAAAAGATAGGTTTTGGGGTAAACTTGAAATTTTTCAAGCCTTTGTGTATGCCATTTGTGAATGTAACAATCATGTTTCCCGCAATGCACAGAGGTCGGGTCAGTAGTATTTCAAAGAATGATAGAATTTTAACGAGGTGTGTATAATAAAAGCGTTCATAGTACGAAGGCGGTGTCATCCTCGGGTATTTGATAAAATCAAGCAACTTTATTCGTGATCAGAAGTTCGATGGGCGATCGCTAATGGTGAAATTTCATGAGCACTTCTGGACTTTGATAGCAGTCTTTAAATATTTTCAAGATCATTTGAACGGTTTAAAACATTTCAGCATTTAGAATGGCCACTAAGCTCTTTCTTAATCCGCACTGGAGCAGTATGTTGGAAAAAGTTCCGTCTTTCTCAGTTGCAAACATAGTAAACGCCGCTTCCTGAACTAGGACGTTAATGGTTTAAAGCAAAATAATTATTCTATTATTGAAACGATTAAAATTAATTTAAATAGATAACTTGTTATGGTCTTTTATGAAGGTTTATTATTATAGTCAAACGTCAATAACAAAGTTATGGGTATGTTTGTAAGAGTTAAGTCAGGCAGAGCGTCGACACTAGCCACGTTTTATGGCGCTCATAAACGTTCCCGGGAACGATCTCATCCGAGTGTCGCGAAATTCGATGCCCTTTGTGCCCTCCGCCGATCGACTCGCTCGAATGACCCTATTCCCTTTCTTAAGAATAGGATAAAAGTAACGATCGTACATAAAATCAAGTCAATTTGCTGACCGTATCTGCTGCTCTCACTACGGCACGTAACAAAGTGTAGTTTTAAACAAATATTTGTTCCAAGCGAGTCCAATGACATTAACAATCGTCATCCATGGGCCCGTGGCTCTGTCCTCCATAAATAACTTGCGCAATATTCAATAAGCCCCAGGTTTATTCCTCCAGGAATAGTAGTCGTAAAGTTTGCAGACATACATAAGGACGGATCCTCGAATCACAATAACGCTGGAACTCAGCAGAATCCATAATCTTATTTTTGTACCGCACCACGAAGCGTGAATTTCGCAATTACGAGAGCTTCGATAACGACACGGAAATGTCACCTCAAACGCCTCGCTGTTAAAGGCCACTGTCGCGTGCCGGAGGCCTCTCAAAATAAACATTTCTTGTCTTTACACGTGCGAATGTGAACTTTATCTCGAAGTCGGAGAGTTACCTTGCGGGATCGAGCAGGTGGCGCGTGAAAGCGGACTCTTTGTGGAAGGAGGAGGGCAGATTATGCATCGCAGATGTTCCACAGCGACATCCATTGTGTTCCCTCCTATAATTTTATCGAAGCTGATTTACGATCGATTGTTCGGCCGGTGGACAGTCAGCGAGGCGTCGTGTGAGTGCGTGCGCGCATGTGTGCGTCGTGCGTGCTTCCACGGCCGTCGTAACTTACCTGCAGATGGCGCTCGGATATGAGAAGCTCGCTCACCACACGACGCCCTCGTAAATTAAGAAACGTCGTCTCGAACCGTGTTCTTTTTAGCTTTATTTTATGCATCGCACAGAAATTACGAGCCGTGCTTACCTTCACTTTGAAAATTCAACTTCCCTTTTGTTACGAGCCGCGCGGCAGCTAAAGCTCTCGATTGGCAGATGTTTATATTCAGCCAGGCTCAGCTAATGCCCAGATAAAACACCTTCGATAAAACAAACCATACGTTTCTCTGGGAAATTGTTTTCCGGCACAATTAAGATTGAGTTTCAATAGTGAAAAGGCACTTGTTAGCCGCTGTTTACTTCAATCAATAGGGCGTAAAATATGAGAAACTATTATAAACTCTAATAAAAGCATTACGTATGCGCCATATGCTCGTTGACTTATTTCAAGAAAATATATATTAATGAAATATGTATTGGCTACTTTTATCTTCATTTATTACTTAACGAACACCTTATCAAAGATTAATCGATCACCGCTTTCCATGGACATTCATACCATCAGAGGTATCATGGAGAGATACCCTGTTAAGCTCTATAATACCGAAACCCTAACATATTAAAAACATTCACGGTTGATTTGAGGTGGGTGGGAGCTAGCTATATAGGTAAAGAAAAAGTTACCAGCATAAAATAGTAGCGTCGGGTTAAATCGTATTGGAGCTACCTCATTACAAGGGATCTAGCGCTATTGCATCGCATGATTAAACAGGTTGCACCACGACTAGGTCATACTTACATCTCTTAAGTTAAATGAAATCTAACTGACATTAAGTATTGAAAAAACAAGTTCTAACGTCATTTGTATGCCCGTAATTTATATTAAAATCTAGCTAAATATAAATTACTATAAATGAATAAAGCCGTATCTTGACATTAATTAAGGCGCAAGACAACTATTAGGCTAAGCAAACTTCCCTGGACGGAATGTGGGCGAAGGCGAGTTATAATTAAAGGCGAGTCAAGGAAATGAGGTCGGCCATACGGGGCTTCAGCGGGCCTTTCAATTATATAACCCAAAGGGAATGTACAGAGCAGCGTTTTGTCTAATTTACTTTAAATATGTACTCCGTTATTGGCATCATTAAACGTACTTTGCATGTCAAATTTTATGGCAAATTAAGCATCTTGTTTCTTGTGTATTTTGAAACTTTTTATTGTGTTTTAGACATACATATATAGAACTGTTAGAGTGACAGCTTTATTGACATTTAAATTATGAACATTTATTTAGTTTCGGATGTCATATTAAGCAGTAGAACACTGTTATTATCGTTACTTCATTTCATTTCATTTAAACATAGGAATCGTTAAGCCATGCATGCCCTCAGGAAGGATATAAACTTTTGAAACTCTGAATGGCGTTTAAGACTTACTAGAGCAGTTAGGTGGAATTCTTCCTTAGTTCTGCGAAGAGTGTCGTGTCTTAGCTGGCTGTTATTGAGTTGAAGGCATATTATGTACTCCCGTAATGAACACAGAAACACCGTAGAAGTTTTTGTCATTAAGGTTATGTCCTTGTATTTGTAACGAAGTCTTAATTTTTAAGAGTTTTAATTCTAAAAGAGAGAGTTTTAAACTACAGGAATTTATTCATAGCTCCTTGATATTTTAAATAATAAATAAATAAGTGTTCGTACACTCACACCCCCGCACTTGGATTCCCTGCGTTGTTGGTGATATGGAAGAAAACAAATATTACATCACAAACACCATGTACCCGAGAACAAACATTTATCTGTCACAATAATGTCTGCCGTTGCTTGGAATCGAACCTGAGACCTTTCGTTTGGCATGCAGTCACTACCAACTGGGCTACGCAGTAGTGGGTACATAGGTATATCAGAAATACAGTAGGAACGGTTAAAAGTTACCTTTAATAATTTCAAGCAGATAAAGTTATTCAGTCATAATTAAACTCAGAACAAAATCTTAGTAGATATAAGCCAAATCATTGATATCCGAGTATCGTTTTACTCATTAATATGTTTGCTTATTCATCATGGTTGAAGATTTTCTGTTCCGTGTAGAAACCACAGTTTATAGGTGCATGTGCAATAACGAGGTGATCTCAGCGAGATAACCTTATCTATGACTCACTTGTATCGCTTCAAACGAACAATAAATGGTGAAATAGAAACACTGGTATGAATATAGCGACGTAACATACCACGAAGAATAATTAGAAAGAAGGAAAAACATATTTATTCTGTCTTAAGATTGTAGTACATACATGAATGGTATTAAATAATGATAATAACACTTAATTAAACGTTTATTGTGCATGATCGTCTGAGCTAAACAAGTTCGACCACGGTCGAAAGTTAGATGGATGACCGATAGTGGCAAAGAAATCCTACGCTTGTACGAAGTTGTTAGGCCATGTCGGAGGCCTTCGAACAACAAA
This sequence comes from Megathymus violae, assembly GCA_003671415.1. NCBI lineage: Eukaryota > Metazoa > Arthropoda > Insecta > Lepidoptera > Hesperiidae > Megathymus > Megathymus violae. The sequence goes on from PDGT01000071.1 coordinate 1,106,179, forward strand.
GGAATTCGCTATATTTAGCTTAAGCATTGAGCTCTTCACTGATACGCACCTGAGCACCAGTTGAGTATATTCCTCGGTTCCTCAACATGAGAGTTGAGATCCGCGCTCTGCACTGGGTCGGTATGGAGTTGAAATTAATATAACAATACTGTTCATCGCTCAGCAGATACAAAAGTAAGGGATCATTTTTGTTTTGATTCATAAATATTTATTGTTGCTTGTAGTACAGCAATTCCTACCGTTCTTTTGTTATTTTATTCTGAATCATTCTCGATATAACTTTTGATGTACAATTTATATCTGGAAGAAAATTTATATATGAAAATGAAAATGAAAAAATATTTATTGTTTTTCTTTTTGACACAATTTTTTGGTTTCTAGCTCCCACACTAGGATTCTCTGTGTTGAATGTATGAAGGACAAGACCGCGTAAATTAACTTGATATATTGTCAGATTACTCATAAGACTACCGAGTGCCATAATTTCATCTTCCCATGTTATATAAGTTTAACGACTGGATAAAGTTGACATTTGTCTTTTTATTACTTTATTATAATAAAGACTTTCATTAATTTGAAGGAGCAAATATTTGAAGGGCACTGGGGTTCCAGGCTTTCTCTAACGAGGCGTTTGTTGAGAATCTTTGGGAGTAGATATATCTCTGAGACCGATTTTTTATAGTGTTAATAGTCCTAATACAATATTTTTTATTTTTTATTTAATTTTGACATTACATACTCGTCTGATTATATATTCAAATGGAAATTATATTCTTACTTGTTATAAAAGTAGCTACGTATCTTCACAACAACAGTATCTTCGTCCAATACAATAAAGAGAAACTTATGAAGGCATTTTTTCCTAGAAAATACCTTAATAGGGTGTAAGGTGTCGAGCTTTATACGTAGAAAGCTTTGATACTATAGGAACTAAGAAACTAATTTGCTGGCTACCGAATTAACTGGAATAAGTTCCACACAAAAAGGTTTCAGATACATTTACGAAGGTGTACGCCTACACAAAAGTTTATAGTATTATTTTATTTCCTATGCCATTACTGTCATTTAAGCGTTTAGGACTCGTTATAATACCGAGGTCAGTATTGCGTGAATGGCTGAAATTAAAAGAAAATTACCTGCCGTTTCTTTACTAGCATTGCGCATTATAAAGGCTGTACGTAGCCATGAGATATGACGGTAGATATTGTTCTGATAGTGGTTAGTTGGGAGTAGGTACTTGAAGTATAATCTGCTTTGAAAGATTTTTGTACATGCCTTGTAACTGTGCAACAGGCGCATAAATGTTACAGTTAAAAAATTTCTTACATGTATCCTGGAGATGTTCAAGGATGTGAGTATGCGTGCAAGATATGCTATTTAAGAACCAGAAACTATTTAGACATAAAGTTGACAGGCTCCTCTGTCATTTGTCAGCTGTCAAAAGTTTCTACCTGCCATAGTAATTTCACTGTGAACATGACACATGTAATTAGGTCGAAATTAAAATAATAATAATAATTTTAATATAAAAATAGTAAGTATCCGCTATATTTAAAATATACAATGTTCGCGGTGACGTAAAATTAAAATCGTCCTGGGGTAGTATTTCAAAAGTCTTATTTATGCCTATAATTGCAAAAGTGATAAACGGCCAAAATAATTACACCCCTAGAATTAAGATACTAACTTTCTTATGACAATCAAATTGAATTTGTATACTTTTTGGCACTTAAATTTACAAAAATGTAAATTGGGGCAGTTCATAGAATAGGTCATTCACTGCCGCCTACGAACATAGGTGATATCAGATAGGTCATCAGTGCAATTCGGCCCTGAACAAAAATCCTTTTTATATATTTATTGAAAATCTCCATGTAATAGTGTTTTGGGAATACCTTAGATGGAACCTTATTCTGAATTCAGCATGTACTCCGTGGTCGTAAAAATCAGTCCTTTATGGCATTTTTATAGTGGATGATTACTATGACCTCAAGTGATGAGGATAGAATATTAATAATTCATTATTTAATTTATGATGCAATTGTGATGAAAACAATGTTTACAAAGCAGGATTACATGTAGGCTATTTAACTGTGGGGCTCGATATGAATTGAGTTGACATTGGATAGTAGCCAGGTTACTTCGTGTCATTGAAGGCAAAGTCATGACTGCCTCAATATGGAAACTACCAATACTTGACCTTACAAGTTCCTTTAGTGTAATGGGTACCACAGACTTATAGGAAATCACAATAAAATAAGTCCTTGACATTAACAAGGTTCCATAACCATAACATTCCATGGGAACTCCCATGAGTAAGGTCACGAACCCCGCTGGGAGATGGACTATTGGCATGTGTTGGCGTTTTCGAATGTAGGTGTAGAAAATATTTTCTACGATTAAGTATAATGCTATATGGAAACGGGTAATAGGCCTCGTGGTGTATTCACTGATTTTTATTATCCTGTTATGTGGTTTTGATATTTTGATATCAATTCTGATGCCATATCAAAGTTCATAGTTATTAATCCGCAAATTTGAATGTAGCATTTGGAGTGTTTCATATTTTCATGGGGGTTAGAGTGAACGAAAGGTTGTTGAATGATAAAATTAATTTCTTTTGTAATGACTTTAATTTAAATTTAAAGAATACTTAAATTTCAATAAAATCTAGACCCGTTTTGAACATAAATTTTCAAAATGTTGGACAATTATGATATAATAAGTGCGAAAAAGTTATATATTACAATAAACATTGTTAGTCAATTTTTGGAATATAAAATCAACCCCAAGACCTTGAAATTCACTCAATTCAATGCACCCCAAACTCGGCTGCCTTAAGTAAGGTCGCAAGCGCCCGCAGTGAAACGACTGCTCGGGTTAGTTTGCAAATATTCGATAAATATCGTATGTATATGCCTAAATATTTAAGTTTAATTTTGCAAATTCACAATCCACCCGCAATAACAGTTAATTATTTATCAGGCATTTAATGAATTTCATATTAAGCTCATTTCCTTTTTTTTTAATGAATTTTGTTCCTACTTATTTAAATGCAGTCCAAGTTTTGTTTAATGCCGTCATAACAAAAAGTTTATATTATTTTTTATTTCCTATTTTGAGGGAAAAACTCAATTTCCCGGGATAACAAAAAATACTAAATAATGATCCATCATATACGTTCCAAATATGCCAAGTATTGTCTAAATTTATCTGTGGTTTTGGTCTGATACGTGCACGGACAGACGAAAAATTTTTTTTGGCTTTTGTATCAATAACAAAGCTTACCTGCATTAAAATGATCGAATAAATATTGTGTGCCCTGATTCGACGACGTCATATTTTTGATATTAGTACAAATTTAATACTCTTTCATATTTTTTTAAAGGCTACAAGCTATTGTCTTATATCACCTGAATATTTTTTTTTAGGTTATACTTTTACATAATACAAAAATATACATAGTAAGATTTTAAAACAAATATATTTAACAAACAAGGTAGCTAGTAAATTTGTTTTTGACTTCACCCACATCGATCATCATAGAAA
>PDGT01000071.1:1111482-1178609 GCA_003671415.1 Megathymus violae
TCTTAACGGACGTAGAAACAGCAAGATTAGTTTATTTTAGCTACTTTCACAGTGTGATGTCTTATGGTCTGTTGTTGTGGGGCTCAGCTGCAGATATTAAGTCGATTTTTATATTACGGAAAAGAGCAGTACGCGCCATTTACAACCTCAGGCCTAGGGATTCCTTTAGAGATCTCTTTAAAGAAATTGATATATTAACTGTAGCATCACAATATATTTTAGATAATATTATTTACGTTAAAAATACTCCGATAGTTTTCTTAGGAAGAGTAATGTTCACAGTATTAATACTAGGAGTAAGGCTAAACTGATTGTTCCAAATTTCAAACTAAGCAAAACTGGTGGATCTTTCATGGGTAGATGTGTAAATATTTATAATAAAATTCCATTAAAATTGACAGAAATGCCATATTGTTAATTTAAAACTCACGTCAAAGGCGTTCTTATGCGGAAAGGTTATTACAAACTTGATGATTACTTTCAGGATAAGACTGCTTGGATATGAGTTTAATATTAAGCCAGTTTAAGTGCGTTCTGTAACGGTGAGTAGGAAAAAAAACTCCCGGGAGTTTCTTACCGCTTCTTCTTCCGAGACCACTCACAGTAGGGATTTGTTGAAGCGATGGCGTAGTTTGACGTTCGAAAAGTGTTTGTAAAAACCAATTTCGAATAACATTTCATTTCATTTCATTTCGTTCCGTTCCGTTCCGTTCCGTTCCGTTCCGTTCCGTTCCGTTCCGTTCCGTTCCGTTCCGTTCCATTTCATTTCATTTCATTTCATTTCATTTCATACTCTTTGACGGCTTCTTCTGGTGATGAAAACCGTTGATCGCGTAATTGGTTCTTGATTTTTGGGAACAGAAAAAAGTCATACGGTGCCAGGTCAGGACTGTATGCTGGATGTCTTATAAGTTGTATGTTTTTCGCCTTCAAAAACACATTTATCTGTCTGGCCGTGTGGGATCTTGTATTATCGTGGTGCAAGATGATACGGCCCTTACCGTTATTTTCACGGAGTTTGTCAATGATTTTCGGTAAACAAATGGTCATGTACCAGTCACTATTCACGATACGACGATTTTTTAAAGCAACAGTGGCGACTGTGTGCAGTTTTATTAGAAAAAGAAGCAATCATCCGCTTCGAGGCACTTTTCATGCGCGCCACTTGGTTGGTTTCTGCTTATTTCGAAAGACCCATACGCCCGATTGCTACTTTGTTTTGGGATCGTAGCTATAAATTCATGTTTCGTCACCATGTAATATGTCACACAACAAATTTGAAGCCCCTTCGTTGTATCTGGCAAGCATAGCATTGCACTAAATGACGCGTTCCGTTTTTTGAGCATCAGTCAAATTGTGTGGGATCCATCGAGAACACAGCTTTCTCACACCCGAATGTTTGTGTAGGATTGACTGTATTTGACTCATTCCTATGTCCAAAGATGTCCGGATCTTATGGTAGGTCACATGCCTGTCTGTTTTGATCATACGGCGCACAGCATCAATGTTTTTGTGGTTCACAACGGTGCACGGCGACCTTCACGAATTTCATCATGGAAATTGACACGATCGCGTTAGAATTCTGCAAATCAGCTATAAATAGTTGTCTTGCATGGTGTTTCTTCGCCAAAAGCGGACTGAACCCGAACGAGGCTCTGCTGAGCTGTCAAATTACACTTAAAATCGTAAAAAATCATGCAACGAAAATTTTCACGAGTTAAATCTATTTTATTTTAATCACGCAATTTTTAAAATGACGCCACACTGTGAAAATAATTGACAATCTGATGAAACAACTTGTGTTCTACGGCTAAAGAGTTCCATTTTTAAATGTAGCCATAACTTTTTAAATATTGTTTATGTAAGTGGCCAATTCCGGAAACTTTTAGTGAGACCTATGTACACATAATAGTGATAACCTTTAAATTTATTGTGATGTTTTATGTTTCTATTTTAAAAGTGTTAAATGTTTTTCGTATCTCTAATATTATCATATAGGTAGGTACATACATAATAAAACGTGATACCCTGATAGGGCGTCGCAAAGCTAGAGAGCGCGGTCGATAACAATTTTGTTCAGTAAACTATATAACAAATCAGTAACAGTATATCTAAATCATATCAATTAGTTTATTATACAATGTAAATTAAATGTTTAATCTGATATTATTAGTAAATATAAATTGTCAAATTCTCATCATAATTATAAAATTAAAGTCAACTCATTAAATTATTTACTTCTAAATCATACATCATAAATAAAAATACTCATTTTGTCTATTTGAATTCCCTATCCTCTATAAATTCTTTTAGTGAATAGTATGATTTTTTTGTGAGTATTGATTTTAACTTACTCTCAAATTTATTGTCAGATTCTTCAGTTTTTATGTTATAAACTTATATTGTTGGTAGTTTGTTATAAACTTGGAGACATCTGTAGTACGGACTATTTTGAAATATCGTTAATCGGGATGACGGGATTACCAGCTTATTATACAGATATATAGGACTAGTAATCTCATGAAACGTCCTTTTAATAAATAAATGAGCAAAAAGAATGGCTTCACAAAGACGTTTTGATCTCTGGTATGGTTGTATTTACTGGCCGTTAGATAAATGAAAATCTTTCGATGACAACCAGTCCAGACCAAGCTAAATTCGTGTTCATCTTTTTCAATCTCCTGGACAGCCATCGTCAGTTGCTTTTAAGACTTTTTTAATAAGACACATTCGTTGAAAATAATTTTAACAATACCTCGCTTAAACTTATTCATGTGATGTGACGGAATTGTCTAGAAAAAAAATAAAATATTCTATTTTCTGTAAATACAATGCGTTGCATATCAATTGTGCTCAGAGCCGCGCATCGTAAAGAGCTAATTGGTGATAAAAGCGCGTAATTGGCGTCGGCTATCGTGCGCGCTAATGAATCCGAATTGCTGTGTTACTATACCTAACGGTCTATACGAACGATATCTCGATCCTTTTGTAAACAACAGTTATGCGTACTTGCGTTCAGTTTTTTCAGAAGTAGCGTGGAGTTGATGGATTGTTTTGGAAATTTGACTCCAAATTAACAACCGCTCAGATCAACCTGTCTAGAATCATTCGATCGATCAGTCAAGGGCATTATTGCTAGGGCTTGAATAGTTTTAGAAATTTTATTCCTAATTAATATCAGCCCAGATCCCCCTGGACAGAGTGGTTGTCTATTGCTACCGTCTCTACCGAACCAGCAAGTTCAATCGGAACTTATATCTATGTATCAAAGGATTTTCACAATGTTACCACTTAGAAGTTCAAATAGATGATGAATGTTTGAATGGAGAATTTTCAAATTGTTATTGGTTTGCTAGCAGTTTCTTATAAGTAATTTAATCTTTAAACAAGCTAGGTCTACAGAGAATAACAAATCGTATAAGGATAGTAAAAACGCGTCCTCACAATACAAGTGATACGAGTTGACTGAGATTTCGATGTAATGTTAATATGAACGCTGCATTGCTTAATTATTTCTGACCAATAACCTTCGTTGAATTTTTTGATTATGATCTGGTTTCATTGCATGAACTATAATAATAAAAACTGGAACGGAGACGCATCTGTACTCTGTCTGTCAGTACACGCATAACACTAAGACCACTGAATAGATTAAGGGATTTTTGAAATATTTGTGATATACACCTATTATGGATCATATTCCAGGAGTAATTTTTAGCCCGGGAATTGGATTCGTTCCCGAAAAATTCTCTATAGCGAAGCGGGAGTGAGTTACTAGATTTGCAACAAAAATGCATTAAAAATATTATTATTTCACTTTTCAATATTCGCTACCTGAATGAAATATAGAGGTTAAAATACAATTCTGGTTTCCACTTTAACTAATCTCGCAAATGAAAGTAAGAGCCCTTTATTATAGCCACATTTATAAAGAAAGGTTTACGATACTACATAATTATTTAATTAAAATTTTACACATAATTTATCTCTTTTACGAAAATAGCCATCAACAAAGTAAAACATACGCCGATTTTTGGAAGTGACACAGTAAATCCGTTCTTATGAAAATCTTGATTTTGGGATACCTACTGTCATCATCGAACATTTGTAAATTCCAATTTTGAAAAGTATATGAAATTTTTTTTCACATTTTTTGGGTGTAACATACTGCTTGTTGATATTTTTGTGATTATCGAGAAAAAAAGGCTGTTTAAATTAAATTTGAGCTAGATAGCGTTTGAAAATAGATACCCTCAAAAATATTTTTTTAGGTACAGTAGAGGTATTGTCATATTTGGCATTATTTAGGAGTTTGTCATTACAAACGCTCATTAAAGCTATGTATGTTGTCGCGTCGATTAACCGAAAAGCGTTCGTGACTTTTGACTTATGGCGGACCTCTTCGATGCGTGGCCATTCCGACGATCGGTATCAAAGAATGGAACAGCTGAACTTTAAATGAGATTGGAACATGGCAGCCAATAGAACTAGAATAGTATGTTTTAGCCATATTGGGCCGGTTTAGAATACACTCCCCAATTCCACACCGGAAAACAAGGATGTCGTAAAAGGCGACAGAATCCGGTTTCCTGTTTGGTGGTAGAGCTTCCATGAGAGGGCTATATTGGTATTAATGTTATGTATAAGTTAATAATGCTATTATTAATATTATTATTTGTTACCTGAATACCGCCGATGAAGGCTTGGAATCCCATCCGCACCATCTTAACATAAAAAAAAAAATCGAGGCTTCTGTAGTGGTCCAAAACCTGTTGTAGTCTCCCCTGGTGTGATGGACGACGGCGATTATTTCCCGTTTAGACCCCCTGTCTGTTTCTTTGACGATTACGGTGAAAGACTTTAACTGAAGTATATTTATATCCTATTAGTAATCACCCTCGCTTTGTTTTGGGAAATTAGATGGGAAAAGATCTATTTTTCGAGATGAAATGAATTTTAGACCATGACCCTTATAAGTTCAGAATTTACCTAGAATAAAAATGTTCAGTGTGTATTTAATTTTATATATGACAGACAGGCAGATAGAAAATAAAAAAAACAAAGGTTTAGGCTGCTATATGGCTAACTGCTATAGTTTACTGTATCAACAACAAAAATATATTAAAATAAAAGAAAATAGCTATTATCTAAAAGTTCCCATAATTATTTAGTCACAAATAAAAATAAACAAATATTATCAATAATATAATATAAATAAACATTATAAAATATTTATTTATAATATTTATTACTATTATTTATTACTTGGTTCGTTGAAGGAAAACATCGTGGAAATACCTGACAGTTTATCATAATGTTTTCAAAGGTGTATGAAGTCCTTGAATCCGCACTCGGCCAGCGAGGGGAAAGTCGTGTCCAGCCCCCCATGGGTTGTGTGATGACACTGATATTGTTGCTTTTACTTTAATATCTAATGTTTAATATAGTTAAATTTATAGTCTAATTGTTTTTTTTAACAGTTACAAAACGCTGAAAAGCTATGTGTACCTAGATCCTAATAACAAGGTCCTTTCAGACCGGAATCCAGTAACGGAATTTATTATATAATTTAATTAAAATGATAATAGTATATACGAGTACTTGCTCTTACTCGTAAATAAAGTTTGTACTGGGTGGGCATCATTAATCTCAGGTAATAATAATTGCCTGTCAACTCAGCTTACATACTTTTGATCCCCCTTCAAAACGCGATACCTCCGTCCATTTTGTAGAACAATCGCGGGCAATGTCGTCACAGCTCATTAAGGGCTTCGAACTGGATACAGGATCTTTTAAAAAATATTTTTATCAAGAGCCCTCAACCGAGCAGACGAGTCACCAGTAAATGGTCCGCTCATACAGATTCATGTGACCAATCATCACCAACGCGTTGCCAAACATTAAGTGTAAAAGGCTGGGGAAAGTCCATGTTAAGTGGCTTAACGACATTGCAACCAAGCGCACGTCATGGGGATTTCATGGGTGATTTTAGAAGAGGGGCAGTTTTAGAGAGATATTTTCTTAAAATCCTATGCAATAAGGAAAACATTATTAAAAATAATATTGATCAGATATAAATAAACATATTTTTAAGCAAGTTTATAAATTTTTAAGTTAAAAATAAGGTAAGAACCCTCCTCACCACTACCATAAACGTTCATAATATCAAAGCTCACGTGCATCGAAGTCGTTACGAAGCATAAGAATTGTACACGTTTTAATAGGAACAGCTTCAAGGCAATACGGTTTAGTAGTACGAGTAACAGACTGGGGCAGAACAATTAAATAACAATTTGTACTAATCAACAAAGTAAATAAAGAACGCTCATCGTTCCGTACAACTTTCTTTTTAACAACGAAATCCTAAGTAAAACGTGGACGTTAGAAAATTGTAGTCATAATGTGAAGGTTGATTTTTAACAATAAAAATTAACTATAATGTAATTAGACACTTTACTGCACATTATTAGACATTCAAAATATGTGTAACTTCACAATAATTGATAGAAAAAACAATTACAAGTACATTACCTATAAATGAGCATTAACTTCAGAGGGTGTGTAAAAATTTTTGCTGAGAATAATTTTAGAATCAATTAATAAATTAATAGAAGTGTTCAGCGCCATTTGCGTTTGCAAAAAGTGTTTAAATGAGTATCTCCCGTTTAATGATAAAAGAAGTTGACATCGACTTCCGTTTCAAATAAACACCTCAACACCACATTATAGGTGTCGTGTAGACATTGGGGCTATTACCCTTATCATTGTAAGAATATCGTGCCTTCTGGCCTTCCGTGAAGGAATTCGTGGGATTTCTATGGCTACTGCAAACAACTGTTGTTAACTACGCCTTGCACGTAAGGAAGGTAAGAGCTTATTCTTTCTTATCTTACTACCTTAAAAAAAATCTATTTAATTTTCTTGTAATTTTTTTACTAAAATTATTTAAACTAAGCCTGATTATTTGTATCAAATACCAAAACGGTCGTTTAAGGGAGTTAAATGTAATCTAAGTATAAATGTTCACATAGAAAAGTGAGATTTGGCAAAGTTAATATGTATGTGCTAAAAAATTATTAAATGATGTGTTGTAAGTATCTTAGTAGAAATGTGTGTACAATATTCATCAAAATAATAGTAAATTATGACGTGGATCCTAATCTATTGATATTGTCCCCTTCCACAAATGGTCACAATCGTCAAACGGTAACTGGCAGAGAATGCTACTAGGCATAAACTTAGTTTTCGGTGAGGCAATAAAGAATAAATAATGTTCATACTGTTAATGTGCAATGATAATGGAGTGGAGCAAAAATAATGACCCGATTTTGTCCAGCCACAACTTCTTTTTATTTTAAATTACAGAACTGTGACAAGTTTTTTTACATATATATACAATTAGGCTATGAAATTTTATTTCATTAGGATTTGAACACGTATGTAACTTTTAAAAGATGAGATTTTTAACATTTTGCATTTTCCAAAAAACCTACCATCATCCACTTCAAGTTACTGTATGGTGTGGCGTATGAATGAGTGATCGGACCAATTTTTTCAAATACGTTGCTAGCAATGTGACGTGACTTCTTGTCATCCAATTTAGAGGAATTAGGGCTGGAGCACATCTTTCTTTGCAGTAATTTGAATTATTTTTGTGGATATAAACAAGCCACAGAATCACGAAACCATTAAACAATGAGAGAATGAAGAGATGAATGTTATCTCGGGAGGACATTTTAAAATTATAATAGAACGAAAATCCTCTGTCAAATTTTATATTGAGAAAAGCTAATCAAGTTATGTAATTAAAAAAAAGAGTTGTGGCTGAACCAAATAGGGTCATCACTTTTGCTTCACTATTAATATCGTCAAACAGCCGCACAGACTAGAAATTGTTGCAAACGAATTTTAAAATGTTAGAAATTAACTTCGAGCTGTAAACTTTATGTCATTTCCGTGTTTCTTTTTTGATAGACTGACGTGTGTATGCCAGGGCAATAGTGCAATAACTTTTTGCCCATGATTTCTATATTGACGAAATACCGCTTATTATTATTACCAGTTGGAATTTTATGAATATCGGGCACTTTGCTACCCCTGGTCTACATATGTATATACTACTGCATAAGACATATTATATTTTATTTAAGTGAGATATAATAATTTACATTTACAAGTATTACAAGTACATAGTACTACGTAGTACAAATACTATTTCCGAAAATCGTAGATGACCACATTTGTGCTTTTATACAATGATATTTCTTACAGCAGAGTATCCCCATGTAATGGGTAATGTGCACATAGAGACAATTTAGTTGTTGGAGTATGTTTTTTGACATAGATTCATTATACTTGGTATGTATAAGTAAAGTTAGTGACTAGTGTATGATGTTTAATATTTATCAGCATAACTGTACAGGGCACTGTATCGGCGGACAGCTCGCATGTCGCGTTAGCAGCGCGTGCGGATTCCGCGATCCACTTTGACTTATCGGATTAAGAATTAATTTTCCGTTCCGTGTTTCCTTTCCTTCCGTAATTGTCTTATCTTCTAAGTCTTATAAACTGATTAAAGACAGGTGAGTGCAGGGAAGGAAGCAACATTCGTCAGTAATTGCTTTCGCCATAGAGATTGTAATATCCTGCAGGCACTTCTAATAAGTTATGTGCATATTAGCAATTAATGAACATTTGCTTCGATAAAAGAAAACTGAGAGTTTTTAAAGCCACTTTTGAAATATGGTAATTGGCACTTGGCCAGGCCGATGGAACAATTCTTAAACATTCTCAATATGAGAGGAGACCCGAACCCATCAGTGGGACAGTTATGAGTTAAACAAATGAAGTACGTATTAGTAGAAGTATCGATGCCTACGTTACTCGACGACACAAGCTTGATGTGTGAGTGGGTAATGCCATCTGTCGAAATTTGTAATGGACTTGGATTAGCAGAGAATAATAGAACGTAGAAAACGGTCAGTTGGGTCTGCAGACATTTATAAGTTATACATCTAAAAATACGAGCTGAATTGCCCATTATTCAAGAAAACATGTTATACAGATGAGAACATGTTCATTGTTTCTTTTTGTGTGAAGATGATGTGATGTGATTTTGTTCTGATGAGAAGAACCACTGAGTAGAATTAGAAGAAGGCTGCTTCTACAAGAATACGGTAATTGTAACCACAACCACGATCCGGTCTGTCAATAAGAAGTGGGCTCGGGGTCGTCAGCGAACAGCGTGGAACATTTATGTCGCATATTATATGATAACAGCAATTTGGTTCGTCATAAGCTACCGCGCTGGCATGGATGGGGAAGACACTAGCAATTTCATACAAGACGTCATAACATAAGTTTCGGAGTCAAAAAATTCCATATCGTTCTATCTTCTGTTTTGATCAATGAAAGACCCACCGCGGTGTTATAAATTGCATGTCTTCATGACATAGGTTAACCAAGATTTGATGTTAGAATATTCACAAATGCGTGATATTTCTTCACTTAGTCCTATAGAATGTCTTGATTGACGTATGGTCATATTTAGAACATAGAGCCAACAAGGCTTAGTTTGTGTAAGGGTTAAAATTGATTGTATCAAAGTAACAAGGAATAACTTTCGAAAGAATGGGTTCTTTCCATGGAGACCTAGAAAAAAGCATTTATTTCATATTTTATCTTATCACAATCTTAAAAGAAAGGTCCTTAATATTTATCATCGAATCAAAGGTAGGCCGAGTGGAAAAACAGTTAATTAGGCGGTGCTGGTCACGCATGTCACGAGGGCTATCTCACTAGCGAACACATTTTCTTCATTAACCTGTCCACCTCCTATATTTTTTACGTCGCAGTAAAAAGCTTAAGGTCTTTTCATATTAGAATATTCGCGTGTGTGCTGGCGTAAATCACTGGATTGTCACTGTGGTCGACTTATAATTTTATTGTCGGAGGAAGGCGACACGACAGCGCGGCCGTCACGCGATGCGTCCGCACGGTCCGATCGCCTCACGCCTCGACCGACCGCTGCGACAACCAACGGATTCAGCTTTTATTGTCCCCGTTCTAATTATGGAATTATTTCAAACTAGATCTCACCTGAGATTGCCCGTCTAGACTTGCTATTGGGCGTTTTCTTTCGTGCGAGATTAATTGTATTTGCGGCAATATAAAGTGGATGATTATGTTTTTGATGGTTTTCGTTTGAGCAGGTTCACGACGACAGAAATTAGTTGTTTTGCTTAGAAATATTATGGTGGTCACAATATACGGGATGTTCTAGGTTTTTTTCAAGGATTTTTAAGATTTTAGTTCTAGGATGTTTCTTTTTTTAGGATCAAAGGAGTAATCAAATATCAGTAAGTTAGGGACAAAAATATGCAATTTGTTATTGTAAAATAACAGTCTTTAAACCATATTTAGTCTTTCGAAAGCCATCGGGCGGCTAAAAACTTCCAACACTTGGATTAGACACTAGCCTCTCCGCCAATCCATACTATGGATGCGTGGTGCAGTACATAAGCGACCACTAGAATGACTCATGCACTGGGTCAGTAATGGGTTTCAGTAAAGAAAAACAGTGATTTTAATATAACTCCCTGTCCGACGCGGATGCCTTGAGTTCGCACCATGTCAAAAATGTATATTTATATCTAAGCTCGTTAAGTATTTATTTATATACTACGAAGTTAACATGTATTTTGTACATTGAACTTGTTTATAACGTTCCATATACCTGAAGCACTGAAAGTGGGTTGTCTGTGGCTCCACCCCGATGCGGTGGCGATTATGCGACAGGATGTCGACCGGTCAACCTAATAGGTGTCATTATTGTGTCGTTCAGAAATTGCTTCACTATCGGACGAGTTATCACGGTGACTTTATAGGTCCAGATTACATGGTACCTTTTTATGCCGTCGATAGCAGCGGCATTGAGCCCCGCCCCGCATTGTTCGTTACGTACTTTAATTGCTCTGAATAATTCTTGTGAATAGAATATAAAAGCTGTAATACGAAAGCTCGCAAGATTGGCTTTTATAGTATTTTTTCAATAGAAGCCTTAGATAGTTGCTTAAGTTTGATATATTTAATATTTGGTAAACTCGACGTGTTATAAACGTTTACAAGCCTCTGAATGGCGAGCCCTGGGATAGGTTGAAAGATTTTTTTATATGTAAATAGGTTACAAACGAACTGATAGACCACCTATTAGTAATGGTCACTACCACCCATGAATAACCGTCACACCAAAAGCAATTAGCAACGTATTGACGGTCAACAATAACTAAATTATCATTAATGGCTTTAATATGCTAAAGTTATATGAAATATCGAGAAAAGAACGGTGCTCCATCATATTATTTTAATGCCTTTTGGTGAAGGCGTTACCAGCCAATTCGAGATAAGAAATCTATCAAATCGGTCAAACTCAGCTGAGACTTACCGACTGTTAAAAAACGGAATAGTGATACTATTTCCAACTGAACCTTACACAGACTGTAACAACATTTACTCAACGTCTATATTTCCATATTTTTTGGAGACAAACAAGACTCATTTGAAATTATAATTTTAATATATTTAAGATAGTCTAGGTCAGTGTGGGTATAGGATGTTAAAAGATTTTAATTGTAAATAATTTACAGTATAAAAACTTTACAACATTACGGTCAAGCTGTATGAATTTATTCACCGCATTGATATCCTTTACAGTTTAGACAACTCGGCGAATGATACTCTGTCGTTTACGTCACGCAGGCGATGTGTGAGAATGAAAAGGCAGATAGAAAAATAATTAATACGATGCTTGAATAATGCACTCAGTATGATGCTTGGGTATGCAAACGTTTTTTTTAGATTTTTTAAATTGGCTTCATTCCATTGGCAGTTCGATGTATTTTACGGATATCTCCTGAATTGAGAAGATTCCTCGTAAATCAGTTCACAGCTCCTGTATGGAAAAGTAGAGTAATTAGTAAAAGAGCAGACGAGGTCCGAGGGGTCTGAGGGGATGTGACCCTTCAAAATCCTATACATCAAATTGACAATCTTATAAATTTGAACTATTTTCGAATATTTCATAAATTTAAGTTCACGTTTTGTGGTATTAATAACATAAGTTATTTAAATTATAAAAGCCCCCCTCCCTCAAAAGTCTGGCTGCGACCGTTCTGAGGCACTATTGACCAATCGAAGTCCGAGAAGTTCTTATGCCGACTTACGGCCTCCGGTATACATTAAATATAAGGAAGGATATAAAAAAATTGCCATTAATGGCAACCAATCGTGTTGACGACTGCGTCCATAGTAACCGATAATTGACACAGAGTGCTTATATTGGCTAACTTTAGTAATACTTAAAGTAATAATGATCTTAAAATTCGTCTTCTCTTAAGATACTATGAGGTCTAAGACTATAACGTAATTATTCGTTGAAGTATGTATGTAAATAGAGTTTTAAACATTACTTCTTAAGCTTAGTCACTACTGCGTCATGTGCACTTAATTTGATTGCGGTCTATTTGAAGGGTAGGATTTAATGTGTTATGTGTGTTATCTATATCAATGAAGTCAAGTCATCGGGATCATCAATGGTCTTGTATACCATAGTACATTTCTAGGTCCTTTCTTATTTCTAGGTTTTATTAATAATTTGCTGCATTTCGTTAAAAATTATACACTCATTGTACTGTTAGTTGATAACGCATCTCTAATACATATTATAAACTGAATATTGGCGATGTAAACAATGCTTTGTTTGACGTAGACATTGATTTGCTATACATAGTTTAGTTTCAAATCAGGGAGAAATATTATGTGACCAGAAGAATGCTGAGAAAGGAAATGGATGGATATAAGGGAAGGGGAAGATCGAAGAATCGGTGAATGAACTGTGGAGAAGATGATATGAAGATCTAGGATGTGAGTACTGAAATGACGAAAAATAGAGATGTGTGAAAGGAAAGGACACACTGTGCCGACCGCAAGTGATTGGGATGAGGGTCGGGAAATGATGAATTTAGTTTCAAATCCTAAAATACGAAGTGTGTATAATTTACACTACCAAATGTGCAGAAATCAGGCAAACTTCTTAAATTAAGAAGTGAAACATTAACTTTGGAACAACCCAGTTTGTAGGTGTCACGTTAGATGGAAACTTTAGGGGGGCGCACGTGGAGACTGTTAGATTCATTAATTTTGCTTATTTTCATATCTTTATATCTTAAGATGTGCAGCTGACATTGAATCAATGATTGTATTCCGAAACGAGCAGTTAGAGCTATATAAACGGGTAGGTTGAAGATGCGTTAGTGTTTACGGGAAAAATTAAAAATAACAGGAGCATTCAGCGTAGCCTCTATATACTGTTATGGTAAGCATTAATACAAAAAAAAATTAAATTTGTGCAAGCAGAAAAATGATAAACCAAATCGTGGTAAAATTAGGCTACGTTTTCAATTTTTAACAATATATGTCCAACTAGAAAGCGCCCGCCTTTTCCGACCATCACTTTCGCCTTATATTAACAAAAAGCACTCGCATCCGAATTTTTTTTATCAGGCATTTAATTAATTTAGTGTCTGCTCCATTTCATATATTTTCCTTAATCTATGATTTGCGTACGTGTTCATGTATTATAAAAATAAAAACATACAAATGAGAAGTGTGCGTAGTAAAAATATATTAGGTACCTATATTTATTGGGTAACTGGTTTCTATCTCCTAGGTTTAGGCCGTGCGTTTTCTCTCAGCTAGTAAACTAGTCGGTTCATTGAGCATGGACTTATCAAACGAAAATCTAACTGGACAGAACTGTCATACTGAACGTTACATATTTTATTGAAATTTTCATATAATCATAACATCCAAATTTCCAAATGTTGTTTTTCCAAAAATAAACCTCGTTCAGTGAACTATGAACACAATAATAAAAAATCCGCTAAATTAGTTGAGTCGTTCTCAAGTGAAAGTCTTTCATATATACCATTTATTTTTATTTTTATACATTTAGTTCCAACGCAAAGTAACAGCGTTAAGCATTCAAAATAAAAATCAAATCCCATGTTCATAAGTCACTGGAGTATCTATGTTTATCTTGACCATAAACGATTTATTTTAAAATATAAAACTTTATAAGAACTAATCAATGGATTGTGTTATAAGTGTTTCTATTGATGCACTTACGCCAAATCATCGTCAAAACTCATTGTCGTGCATTGTGAGTAAAACTAGTTCTTATTGGATCTGGATGAGACATTGCACAATCGGAATTACCATTTAAAATTAAAATAAAAAAAGGTTTATTTTAAAATTTATTTACAATTAAATCATGATTTATTTATATTAATAATAATTGATATTCAATGACGTTTATATATTAACGTACCTAATAGTAGAAGACGGGTACAAAAAATTATGAATTTCCGGACGTGATTTTTGCATTTGGGTGGAAATGCCTTTATACAATGCATTCTAATAATATATTAGTATACTTCAGGACTCGTAATCAGTGAAGACTGTATCTATCTAGTTCTTAACGATAGATATTCGAAAATACATAAATATCTACCTGTTCAATATATTAATTAATCATCGTTGTATTAAATTATATTATTATTGTATTGAAACTTATCATTGTTCGTCGTTGACACATTTAGAACTTATGCATCCATGTTTAGTCCATTAGTTCATTTAGGGGTAGATGATGTATCCAGATACGAGGGTCAAGTGTCCCCCCGGGGGGTGTAATATCCATAAAGGGGGGTAATTTCTGACCGCGTAGTCAGATTGAATATGAAGATAACACCCGCGGCGGAAAACAAGACAGCAATTTTATGTAGAATTCTGAACTCCTTAATTGACTTGCAGATAACTATCACGCAACATATACTATTAGATTTTAATTATTCCGTTTGAAGGGCCCGCTTTGATTGTGTACTATCCGTCTGAAGAAAAAAATATAATTAACTGTTTATGTTACGACTTAATAGTTTTTTGTAGTAGTTGAGAAAATTTCTACATAAGATTTAATAATATCTAAATCTGTAAAATATATTGTTATATTAAATTACTTTAACAAGTTTTACATTTTTTATACATTGAGTTTAGCTTTAATTGTAACTGACCTTATTTTAAATTAAGTTTAAGATATTATCATTATAACAAAATGAAATATATTTTATGCACTAATTATTTCATGGCTTCAGCGGTTGAATTTCAGTACAAACTACTTTACTTTATAGTTTGACTCAATAAAGCGTGTTTTGATAATTTTATTTATAATGAAGTAAACTTTAGATAAAAATAAAAATACATTTGATAGTAAGGATTTCTTTTTCATCTAGAAAATTTAATTATTTAAACTACAATCCAATAGGTAACAGGTTACATAATATAATTATATATGAAACCTATACATCTATCTATACTAATATCTATCTATCTATATTAATAATAAAATTCTAACTGATCGCTTTCTGTACATGAACGATATATGGGAAAAAACATCATTACGGGCCTTTATTTACGCAATAGAACCCAAAACAATAGTTGTTACAATTTTTGTCTGTTTGTCTGCTAATTCCCGCTAATCTCAGAAACGGCTTAACCGATTTCTTCTGGTTTTCACTAATGTATTGCAGTAAGCGTCAGTTAATACTTGTTTCACTGCAATCCATCCATAAATAATAAAAAAATGAATTATTATATGTATTTTAATTCACTGAACGAGAGAAACTCACCCTTAAAACAATGCAGATGCTGTTTCTAAGCGTAAGGTTGTTTTTCTGAGGCGAAGCGAGGGCAATTTGCTAGTCGATTATACAAATTGAAATGATATAATTTATAGACAATTGGGAAAACATTTAGTTTTATAAATAAAAATAAACTATAAAGGAATTATTAACTTGTTATCCCAATAATTTTTGAATTAAAAAAATTATCATAATGCTTCCGAACTATAATTTATGATGTAGAAAATAAGCAGTTTGGTCTAAATTTATTTCATATGCCTGTCATTGCCAGTATTCGTATATCTGTTATGAAATGCGTTTCACAAGGGTGACTCTCCGGCGTGATATGGTATAAACGCTACCCCTTACAAGAAAGTATCGACAATAACACTAGTAAGAGGGTTTCTTTTATGGCATTCACCAGATGTCGCCTGTCATTGAGTGCACTCACATTTCCACCACTATTCCTCACCTTTCCGTCCTCTGAACATTCTATTGTTGCCGAGTCTAATAAAAGGGTATCGCCGGGGGTCTTATTAGATTGGTAACTTCGATGAAGGTTAGATGTCAAACGAATCTGGCACATAATATTACGTACGTAATACGTTTGTAGCGAGTAATAGATTGCTGGACATAACAATATCATCAGGAAATACGTTTCGTATTAATATATAAATCAAAACTAATCTGAGCTACGAAGGAAAAAATACGTCAAAATAATACGCATTCGAGGTTTGGTACAATTTTCGTTTCAGAAATTAATAGATTTCTTCACAAATATCCGCTTTCTATAAATTTGCGGCTACATTTTTTTGGCTTTGAGGTTTGAGTTTTGAATCCATTAAATAATTTTTAATGTTTTGTTAATTAAATTATAATACCAAAACAATTTTTGGCTAAAATATTTATTTTATGATGATATTGCTTTAAATTTGTTAGGTACTTAACTTGTAGATGGCAAATGTTATTAAATAATACTCTCGGAGAAGAATTTTGAATAATCCATTAGAGGGAGCTTTTTTGTTTCCATCGACAGCGCGTACCATACTAGTTTTGCCCGATCGGCAAATGAGTAGTTATAGAAACATTTACTGAGTGCATTAACTTATAAAAACATTTGCCATTAACATTTAATAACGTTATGCCAACAGCGTAACTGTTTTGCCACACACTAAATTGGGGTGCAATAAACGAACTTCTGACAATCGTAGACGTTCTACGATTGCATGCGGAATCGTAGATTGTTTCCCGAATAATTTACCTAATGACAGGCGCTCGGTTTACATTCCGTTCATTCTAGCTTCGTTCAAACACCTCGTTACCTTCAATTTAAGCATACTTAGTTGGTTAAAATAATATTTATGACGCCTTTACGTGATGTCTCGCTAATTAGTATACTTCAAGTCCCACTTATTGTTAACTTTCTTTTTTAAAGAAGCACAACGTTTTTACATTGCACGATACGATATCGTCCTTTAGAGTGTTAGCGTGGGTTAAACATGTACGGTGTGTTGTTATGTCGAAGGATTACAGACTATAATATTTTGGTCATCACATTTTTGTATCCTATGTTGTATTGTTTGCTGGTGTTAATGACAAGAAGATTTCGTTTTGTCGAATGAAAAATTAGTTTTGTAATACTAATTTACTGTGAACTTTGAAGAAAAAGAAATATTTTCATACTGTAAATATACTCGTTTAAAACCCTGCAGGTTTTATTTCTTTAGGTAAAGTTACCAGAGAGGAAAATTGAATTATAAGGTGTTTATATCTTCAATGAATCCAAACAAATAATTCCTGCCCGTGGTGTATATTACTTAACAACAGACGAAATTAAAAAAAATCAAATCAAAAACCATTAAAGTAAAAACGTGCATTGTCCACATATAAGTTTGAAGTCATAACAGATGAGCCACTGGTGCAAAACCAGGGTTCTTTATGCTGAAGACTGTTGAGTTCTGTACCTACTTTTCTTCCAATATCAACCGCATAATGTTTTCAATATGTTTTGATTGCTCTTCAGCGACCAGTTAACACGCGGCCAGCAATTGTACGGGATATTGGAGCTCAGTGTTTCAATTTCGAATGGTTTATATATCTAAAGCTTCAGACTGAGGACTTTTTAAGCTGTTATTGTAGGTATTCTCAAACAAGTCAGCCGTAATTACTGTATAACAAACAAGTTACTTAAGTATCGTAGATTTGTACGATTGCATGCGGCTCTACGTTATCTCAGTAATTTTCCTAACGATAATCGGCAGTGTACAGTTCGGCGCTTCCTCCAATGTAGGTATGCAATGTCAAAAATGTGTTGAATTCGTTAGCGATTCTATTAAGATAACTACGTGTTTCGATCTTCTTTTTTGTAGCAAGAAAACGGTTTAGACAAGGATAATTACTTAAATTAAATATTTTATTAGTTTTCTTTATTACTCTATTCTGTTATCAATCGTGAAATTGTTTTAACGTGATTTAGTGGCAGTATCTGAGTGCCAGTTATAAGTGGGTATGCCGCTTTCGTCTTTGTCGTCAACTCGTTGGTGATGCTTACGATGTTGCGTGATTATTTACCGACACGTAGTCTTGTTTGTCGGGTACTTAGAAAAATTTAGTGGACATAAAAAAGCAGCTAAAAGATTTTATAGCTAGCTTATAATTTTCTTATTGTAAAACTGATAGTTTATTAAATTACCTGCTGTTTACTTTTTATGTATATACTTTTTAATTTTGATATTTATTATATTTTACTTTTATCTTTCGCTCTCTGGGCTGCTTGATAGTCTTCATATTTGTTGGTTAATAAGAAAATATGGAAATGATAATAATAATAGGCGCACTATATACATACATACGTAAGTAACAAGATAAATCTTTAAAGAAATTTATTTAGTGTCCAATAAGAAAGTTCTGAGTCAACTTCCTTGGTAAACAAATCGAAAACTCGTTATCACGTGCGATTTTTCCAAGTTGTGTAATAAGCATGACATTATAAACAATGGCCGGCAATGCGCAGCGGAGAGCTGTTCTCGCTTGGCTAATTAAACAATAAATAGCCCCCAGTTAACGATTATTATATTCAAAGCAGCTTTGGATTCGCATCACTCTCTGGTAATGTGTCAACGGAGCGCGGTGGCCTATTCTCAAGTATGGAAAGAAGGACATTTTTATTTGTATTTTCAAGGTGAAAATATGATATTTGCAGTAATAATTTTATACTAAAATGTACACAATAAAATAGTCACCTAGTCAAAATTGACAAATAACAAAATAGAGGCAGTAGTGTCAAATCTGTTTGAATTACAGTTTATTGCTTATAGTGTATCGAATTCCATTAACTAATTTCATAGTATAGAGCATGTTATAAAACCTTTTACTTTTTCCATGTATAAGTTCTCGGACTATTACTCTCAAAACAAAATTATTATATTATAAGGATCGACAACTTACAAGAGTTCGTTAAGATTTACTCTGTAATATCCAAAAAAAAACAAATTTCACATATTCCGTAGGCGTTTTTCACTAAATTATAAAAAAATGAAAAATGGTTACAAAAGAAATATAAGGAATTGTTTATAATCCTTGCTTTGGATTTGATTCTATCTCATCGATGACTTTTAAAAACATAACGCTGATTCATCCATATTACAACTTTCCATATTATCTTCTTTTATAATGTGTAAACAATGATTTTAGTACATTTCACTTTTTGCTTTTGTGTATAACGTAATATATAACTTTTTACGTAGGTTAATCAGTAAATAAACATAAATAACAATCAATTCATTTGCGCATGAAAGAGTTCCTAATGAAACACCTAGATATAATATGAAAAGTTCGTTCGCACGTATTAGGTAACTGCGACACAATTATATAATGTATGTCAGGTTGCTCCGAGAATAGTCACCCGCAGTCATTACGAAAAGCTCGTTAACGCTCTCTAATTGCATCGGGTTAATATAGACTTTGTTAAATAAAATCTCGTCTCGCCCCTTGTGGAGTTTTTTCGTTATTTACCGCGCTGCAGATGCCCTTAATGACGCGTTCTGAAACTTACGATGACACTTGGCGTTGCCCCGTCCGCGTTAATTGCGCAAGGAATTAAAGAATTTTCGTTCTTCCACAGAATTAATGGGACGCTCTGATGTATACAGGAGGCGGGAAAATTGAAATGCGACTCGTCTGTAACAAGAATACATAGTGTTATACATTATTGTGTGAAATTATATAAACTTCACATAGTTAGTATATGGCGCATTTTATGAATGAAATTTTATGAATGTAATGGACTCATAATCAAATTCAAATTCAAAATTATTTAATCAGTGGTGGTTAAAGTAGTTTTTCATTTGTGAAATGAAACTCCTAAGCATTACAGTATAGTACAATATATTAAATTGCAATATGGAATGATGTGTTAAGGAAAACAGTCTTGCCGTGATTGCTTTCTGTAAAGTTCGTTTATCGTACAGACAGATAAACCAATACATCCTCTGTCGAAAACAATAAAAGACAGAAGGACTTTACTTATTAATATTAATTTACTTTGCAACAATCCGCAAGCACAATATATGATGATATATACTTCTATACATGCATGAAACCTCCCTCCGTCCCACCAAGGAAAACACGCAATTATGGTAAAAGTTTATACTAACACACATTACGTCACCAACACGTGTTTCGCTCCCAAACAGAGCATCATCAGAGTAGACTCTACGAGTGTTAAGTGCAAAGTGAGTGAGATCACAATAATTAGGTATTTAAGCAGGATAACACGAACTCCGCATTAAAAGTATCTAGTCATGCATAAGCGCTATTATTTTCCCAACAAATGACATCACCTGATCCGCTGTACTGGTACCGGACCTGGGAAACTAGTGATACCGGATTTGCCAGAAAATCGGATCGAGCTTCCCGGATTGCAATCTCTAGGTAGCCAAGCGGACAAAATACCATACCAACATGCAAGTATCGTAGGTATTAAGCTGCGTGATAGAGAGTCGAGCGACTTCCAACAGAAGGGATCGCCATAACTTTGTCCGTTGTTCAGCAGGGTACACCACAAGCAGGGGGGTTGGGTTTTGCTCAAGGCTGGATGGATCCCCTTATACCCCAAACTCATCTATATCAATAATAAGACTGTAACGGGCCCGAATCTTAAAATATTTTTTGTATTTTTCATTGTAAGTAAACTTTATTAACGATATAGATGCCTAAATATATGAATTTATTTCGGAAATTATATCTGTCAGTAGTACACGTATACTTAATACTAACCACTGATCAAAATTAAAGGATCGTTGACATATTCCGATCTTATATTACTGGAATAAGATTTTTTAGGTATCAAAGATACTTTTCAATCTGGGAAAATGACTTGATCCCTCGGTTTTTGCCAAAGCCAATCGAGGGCGGTTTAATAGTTTTTAATTAAACAAAGCAAATCGAGTAAGTGCCTCGATTGAGAATCAAACGCGGCTCCCGTCGTTTGATAGAGCCACCACCACTTCAACTAAAGCATAACCAAACCTTATTCGCATCTAGTTTTGGTTACCGCCATAAACAAAGTAACAAAGTTAATTTAACCCTTACATTGATGACATTAATATCGGTACCCAACTTTCTTTCCAAAATTAATAATACACAAATTATGAACACTTCATTCTCAGAGGCTTAATTAATGGCATAGAGCTATTCTTCCGAGTTCTAGAAGACTCCGTGTCTGAACTCGTAAAGATTTCCGAATATAAGTGTAGTTGAGAATTAGGCGGCACGTGGCTAAGACATTACGTCGCGCAATTCGCGCACGATTAAAATTATCCCACTCCGTTATCGCTAAAGGGAGTGACGAGTTGCGTAGGCTTACACACGATTAGAATATAACAGACATTTGTTTATCTTATACATATAAAATAAACAAATATAAAATTTATTTCATAAATGTATTATTTGGTACTTGTTACCTATAGTGGTTAGTGGTTATGTATTATGATGTGGATAAATCAAAAAGTTTTTATTGTTAAAAGGTCATTTAATATTACAAATGAGACGGATTTTGATGTAAGCGTATGATAACTATTTACATGGTGAGCTAGGTTAATTTAAAAAAGCTGATTAAAAATATGAATACTATTTAAAAGTTGAATCAGGTAAAATTTAAAAATAACCGGTATGAATCGGCTTATTAGAATCTATACAACTTTTTGGGCGTGACTGAAGTTCAAATATTTAATTAATACTGAATAATAAAACCTACATGTTAATGCAGTGCAGACATATATAACATAGTATAGATTTTTGGCTTCTCACATTATTATCAAATCAAAATTTCAATTATTATAGCTGTTATATCGATATTCGATGATCACCGCTGTTAAAATTACACAATATTTAAGCGGTCTAGTGTGTAAAAAATACAAAGATTATATTAATCGACATCAACATACACGTGATCAAGATATTAATCAGACCCAGAGAATCATGTATTAATAATTATAGCCCAAATATGTATATCTACGTTTAGTTAAAATTTTCATCAATACGAAAATATCCAAATAATTTTTAATTAATTACGATTACGATTAATTTAACATCAACAATACCTTTGATTTGACAATCTAAAATATAAAAAATACTTAGTGAATACCGACTTACATCATAATAATCTTGTCTGGAAATTTATAGGTCTGTAGTTGTGATGTTAACAAAGACGTTCGCAGTTCGGCGAGACTGGCATGAATCGGGCGAGCGGATGACGACGTGATTGGCGCCCTACTTAATTAATCCAAGGCCCTCTCTAATTAATAACAATAATTCCAATGGCTCTTGTCGCCGATCCACCAGATGACGTTCTCCCATTCGACAATTCGACACGAGCGGGCCGCGACCGTCCGCAACTTCTTCAACTTAACGACAGCAGTTCCGTTACGGAATTTGAATTTAGGTTGGTGTTAATCAAATTATTAATCCTTTGAGTCGTTGAACCCTCATAGTTATATTTACTTAGAACGATATGGCGCTCTTTCTAATATTAATAAGCTGTTATCGATGTTAGGTATTACTGAATGTTGTTAGATATGTGTTCAAAATAATCTTAGAGCAACTAAATCTTTGGCCAATTCAACTGTTATGTCCTAGTGGTTTGAACGTAAGTCTCCCACAACCAAGACCTGAGTATGTAACTTATAATTGATTCAATGCAACTTTACAATTAATGTAATTCACAGAATTCTGTGTTACATAATTTACATAAAATATAAGTTTATTTAATATATTCATCTTATTGTGCGAGCTTCAAGAAGATTTAAATAAAATACGAGCCATGAAGTTGCAAAAGTTTTAATTTGAGCCCTCCGAACGAATGTCTCAATACGTAGCCCTTAAATATTTCTGTTTATATCTATAATTATATTTCCATTCTCCGTCAAATGATATCTGTTGTGTGCTTAGTTGGTAATTATTTGAACAAAACACCGTCTTGTCTCAAGAAAATTGCCGATGCCGTATTAATGCAAAGGGCGACAGATCAAACGTTCTTTTGTTTTATCTGTGGGTGACAGTACAAGGTACAGAGCAGGTATTTTGTAGGCTTCGTCTCGCCTTTGTACGCATCTACTTGCTTTTTTATTTTATGTGTACCATGTAAGGTAAGGTAACCTTGTGAATGGTTATTATTGTTTTAGATATTTTTAATGTTATTTAAGGTGTTTTTTTTGTATCATTAGGTCCACTGCAATTAGGTTCTAACTTTTTCAACATCATGTAAATTTATAGTAAAAAATAAATTTATTTTTATTATTTTTTAACTAAATAGCCCAGTGTAGTATCACTCGAAGGATTGATAACCAAAGACACTAATCAAATTTTAGTTACGCTTGGACAAAGGAAGCATCTCATGAGGTTAAATTCTAGGAGTGGTTAAATAAAAATGTCCACAAAACATTTTAAATGTCGGTGCAATTACTTTGTTACAACTTTAAATTATTTAATTAATTTGCATAATTTTCGCGACGCGATTTTATTCAGTCGACATTCATTGTTATATTCGCTTTTTTATCGTATTATTATTTGACGATTTCATTATGACCGTTATGAAAAAAATTATGTGGAATTATGTGTATGTTAAGAATTATATGTTAATAAATAACAGAGATAAACGTAATTTATTATTAGACCTAACGAAAAAGTATCATAGACTGCAATAAAAAGTTAACACCTCCCGTGCCCATTGGGGTCATTAGAGATAATAGCGAAAGGCCATTATAACGTATCTTTATTTGCGCAGGCGAAGCACCGAGACATGTGTAACTCAATGATTTTATTGTGCGCGGGATTTAGCCCACAATTGCGTGAAATATTGTCAGTGGGTTCGAACATATGCAGCGGAACCCCGCGCTAGGGAGAGAGTCAGTTGACAGCTTAATATGACGAATGTGGACAATAGATAATATTACGTTCTTTTTCAGATGCTTTTAAATATGTTTATATTAATTTATTGCTATTTTGAACGATTTTTGGATGAACTCGTTTGTTTTTAGGGAAAGTAAATAATCGAATTATAGGTAAAAAAATATAGGTAAGTAATTAATAACATATTATTTGTGAAACACTCAAAGGCAATAAAGTAAATATTTCAGCCGGAAAAACTTAAGCAAAATAAAAAAAAAAATAAGATTCATTAGAATACATTAATGTAATAGGAGTAAGAATAATTTTATTATAAACAATTGTAATATTCCTTTTTTGTTTGTAAATTCTATTAGACATATGCTACAGCATGCCTCCTTATGAGATAACATGTCTCCTGAACCGTTTTCGTTAATCTAATTTCGCTGCTCACTGTACTATTTAAAACAACATCTCTTGAAAGCCGCACGTGATTTAAACTTCAACATTACGAAAAATATTAAAAGTTCGATTAACAAACATAATTACAAACTAGTTGAAACAAAACCTTTAACCAAACCGAATGAATCGCCTTTAGATAATGAAAATAAAGCACTTAGATACATTATTTTTTGTTAAGGTTTAACCGAATACCGATTTTTGATGATTTTAATATAAAACATTGCAAGTAAACAAAATCGATAGATAGTCAAAAATATGTATATATATAGCCTATATCCTTCCCCAGGATTCCAACTACCTTTATATTAAATCTCATCACAATCAGTCCAGCACTATGGCAATGAAAACGTAACAGAGTTTTTATTAATTTAGTACTAATTTACTTTACAACTTTACAACAATTCCTTTGTGGGAGGGAGGGAGGTTTCATGCATGTATGCAAATACATATATACCATCATACATTGTGCTTGCGGATTGTTGCGAAGTAAACTAATACTAATTTAATAACAATGAATTTCCGCAAAGTAACGCCTGATACTATCAACTACAGTTTTTATATTAGTATGGAATCATTAATATCATAATAAACCTCACTACTAGTAATTTGGTTGAGTAATATACATTTACTATCAATGCGTAGAAGTGCATTTTTTTAATTGTAAAATGCGTCGCCAATTTGTTGTGTGGGGAGGGTTCCGCGGACAAAGCCACCGAGCAACAAAAAAAGCGATGTCTCTATTATTATTAGAGTATAATGTTGGGATAAATCGTTTTACGAGTTATTTTTCGTAGGTGATTGAAACAATGCGGAACACTGATGTTTGTAAGCAGTAAAATAGACGCGTTGCGGCGCACCTAAATTTTTCGTGTTAATTACAAAGCGGGACAAAAACCTACACATGTTAGTTAAATCATAATTTTTCTCATAATATTACATATTTCAAAAATTCTGGTATTTTTTTTTTAACCTAACTATACTCACTATACTAACTCAACTATACTAACTATAATCACGATTTAAACTCTTTGACAGAACATCATCATGGCGGATATTATGGAGTTTAACGGATACTCCATGTGTATATCATTGGAGTAGTTTTTCGTAATATGAATGAATACGGTGCAAAGTTAACAGGTTCTTCTGTCATAAGTGATTGTCAAGTGCAAAAAATGCCAGAATAAATCAATGAAATTGTTTGATATTAAATAATTATAGGTCCTCGAATGACGCCCACGTCTCGGAAAAAGGAGCATAGGACGCCCCCAGACCAGGTGGACTGATGACCTGAAAAAGACAGCGGGCATCCGCTGGATTTACAGGGCGCAGGACAGGTCAGAGTGGCGCAAGTTAGGGGATGCCTATGTCCAGCAGTGGACCTCCAAAGGCTGATGGATGGATGGATGGATGAATGGATGAAATAATTATTAGGAAATTGTAATATTATTTCAAGTAGTTAAAAAACGTATGATTTGAATTTGTTTTTATGAGCATCAATAATACCTTTTTTAATATGAGGTACTTTGAAATAATGTAAGTATGTTATTAAGGTACTGGTTTAAAGGTCAGTAAGTGAAATGAATGTTATTCTCAGTACGGTAGCTTTATCAGTTTATTATAATTGTGGAGGAGCTACCGATGCCTCGGTTGAAATATTTATGAACTGTATCCAGAATCAAATACCACAGTACGCAGTACTAGAATTATTACAGTTTTGTGAGGGCCTAGGTAGGCTATAGTGTAGGTTATAGGTCATATTGGAGAATATGTATGTGTGTATCATGTTTCAAAGGACACTTTGCACACATTATTAAGATTTAGAAATGCTTAGGTTTTCCATAACAACTTCATAAAATATTATCGAATGGCCGGGAATAGAAAACAAAAAATAAATTTCTAAAGCAATCAATCTTAATGGATCCAAAAGTAAGTTCGCAAATCCTGTGAACAATTACGCTGGCATCATTACTCGTGCGTATCTCGTCTAAATCGACAATATCTGTACAGTCGCGTGCCTTGTAATCCCTGGACGTCTCGACCGCCCGCCCACTGAGGGTTGTCGTTTCGCAGCACCCGGTATGTTCGCTTCGCTTCTGAAAATGCTCATTCAATAAATAACCACAATATGTAATGAATATACATACCACACAAATTAAAATTCTTCAACATTATTACAACCGTCATGAAAGTTATGCGTCGATGATTAATTTTAAAATAAATGTAGTATAAAGTTTTCTATTTTGGAGAGATAATAATTACAATATATTACAGATGGAATGGCTAAATGTAATTTGTAATTAATTGATAAATAAAAATCGAATACAATTTAATTAAAGTTTATTGTTAGGAATCTTGTATTTGTGTTGATAAAGTTAGTAGGTGAAAACGAAACGAGTCTATTAAGTCGTAAATCGTAGGTCGTAAATAGGCGCTGGGTCATTTAAAGTTATCCCTGATAAATTTTCTTCATACTAGTAAACTATATCATATTTAGTTGATGTTATATTATAGTATAAAATAACTAGAATTGATTAAATTTTCTTTCATCTTTTTCATCACCGGCAACCCTGATAAAGCGGATAGAGTCGCGTGAGAAGTGAATTAAATCGCCGCGGGGTCCGATCGACCACTTAACGGATCGTGTTCGTGTCTTGCGATTGATAGCGAGGGAGGGTTACAGGAACTTAATTCATGTTTGATGTCACTCCCGTCACTCTATTACGTGTTGGAGGAAGTGCAGTTTTCTTTGGGAATTGTTTTATGGGGTGCTGATTGCAGTGCTTAACATATTTCATTTTGTAAGAATGACGGTAAAATGATCTGAAACAGTAATAATGTTTAATTTTAATTATTTTTTGTAAATAAATACAAAAATACAAATTAAATTACAGTAACCAAAATATGTATGAAAACAAAATATATATGTAACGTTTATGAATGACGGTATAAAGTGTTAGAATAATTTGAAAAAAAGTTGTAAAGTTTTACATATTTTTTGTCGTAATAACCGGGTAAACGAGCTGAAGGACCATCCGATGGTGAGTGTCACTACCTATGGTGCTTATGGGTATAAGCAGATATACAACCAGGGGAGACAGTGAAATACTCTGCTTCCTGCTTCTTAACCATTCTTACCGTTTGCCAATTCTCATATGGATGGCGTTTTAATTGTCAAAAATATAATTTAAAGAAACCTTATCACAGATTGACTTTTTGCTATCAATTCTTCAAAAAATTGAACAGAAAGTGTATAAATATCAATCCTTTATCTAAACAGAAGCTTATCAATTTTTTAATCTACTGGAAAATTATTGACAAAGTGACAAATGTTCGGGAAGTAATTGTTTAAATAATCCTTTTAGTTTACGAAGAAGACCCTCTCGGGGACGCAGTATTAACCCTTAAACCCTTAAACGAGGGTTGTAGGACACGCGGACTGTCACATTCACAATAATGCGTCATACGTTAATACAATATCTGCGTACAATATTGTCCCCTTCCATTTCAAATTTAATGTTTTTCTTTTATGTGAGGTGGGAACAATGGCAAAACTTTATAAAATCTTAGTTTAAATTCCTATTTAATCTGATTTAGGTGGGTTAAGACATTTGTGTCCTATATTTTCTCAGATATATTACATAGTAAACCTAAATTTGAATGCAACGAATACATTGTACATTATGGGGTGCAATATTATTAGCTTTATCCGACATGACAATAAATCATCTAATTTGGCGTCGAAATCCGTATTCCGGGTGACAGAATTACATCGTCTATGGGTGGATTTACAATGTTCAACTGGCAAAACGTGGTTATTACTACGATGACATAAATATGAAGATTTATTTTCACATATTACGTTTTTAGATTTACTCCTCAGTTTACATTCGCAGTCTCACAAAAGGATTCCTTGTGTTGAGGGTAGTATGGAGATAAATACAAATGTAATGGCAGCCACGATCCAAGAACATTTTTCTATCATATATATGTGTGTTCCTTCGCGAATCGAACCTGGAATCCTTCGTTTTGGTAGGGACAATATCGAGCTACAAGGTCGTGTATTGAATATTTTTCTTTATGTTGCTGCATCCGTACATAAGAAAAGTCGTAATTGTGTACATAGGTGGATCAACATAGCGTACGTATACACAAGAGAACAATGGGCTAAGGCGTCGACACAATGGACAATGCCCGTACCTCCGATACGATAATACACTCATCTAGAGCTTGTCTGTGTGAGTATCGATAGTGCTTTCACATTGTGTAACACAATACAAGTGTTATGGTAGCCGCTCTAAACTACCACTCTGCGTTATTGACTTTAAATGGAATGCGTGTTCAAACGACAGCGGCAAATGCTCGAATATCTCAAGGTTTTTGTTCTTAAAATGAGGTCATTTCCTGGATTTTAAATAACAGATTTGTCAAGTTTAAAAATTTGCTCAAGTCTTCTAACTGTTCATTCGCTAATTCATTTTTATAATTAATCCGGGCACAATCAAAAGTATAGAATTATTAATAATAAATTAAATTTCTGTAGATTGATCTGGGTATATCTATGACCGGATTATTGTTTCATACCGAAACAATGATCGCAGATGTCCGTAGCTCATTTTATGAACGCATGATTCTGGTAGATAAGTAGATTTGTGACAACATGGTAACGACACACATAAATTTGTGAGGACAAACACCGTTACACCGGCTTAGCTTCCGAACAAACAGGGGCAGCGGGCCCGAATGACATCGTGTTGCTTTGGAGGGCTGTTTATTAGCTTGGAATATTGTGTCATTAGTATTGAAGATAAATATGTGCACAAAATTTTGGGAAATAATTCGTTTTTGTATTAAAATACTAATGTTACAGTGAACTGCTTTATTGAAATATATCTTCACCGCCGCCGATAAAAGGTCAAACTGTGTCACAGTGTTGTTTATAGCTTTGATCAGTCACGAATATAAGTTAGGTAATAGCTGCGCTTCCATTGTACCACTATTCTATCCTTTAAGCCTAAATGATGTGTATTTTGAAATAAGCATGAATCGGTATTTTCTCGGTGTTTTGCTGTACTGAACATTAGCAATCCAACTAAATAAGCAAGGAGCATTTTACCACAGTTTTCTAGTGTGCATTATTGGTACGATTATAGATCTATTCAAAGATAACAATTTACCTATTTCAAATATCCGACATTGTTGGCATCTGCTCTGCTCTGCTGTAGTTCATTATTTGAAATTCTAGATAAATCATGAAATTTAAGCACTGGCTTTCGCTCGTCCAACTTTCGACTGCTTTGCTTCACCTTTAAAAGTCAGGAACGAGCACAGAGAATAACATATAGCCTATAAATACAAAATAGATAATCTGGATAATTGAATGAGATCAATCTATCCTTGACTCCAAGTTGACAAGCCTCCCTTTACTGTTCGCAGTGCACCCTGCTGAATAACGGACGAGGCAATGGCACCAGGTCCATTATGTTGGATGACGCTGAGCTTTATACCATCAGATTAATTCCGAAAGTATTCATACACAGTAGGGTTCTGTATTTGGATGGTAAGCTACCAGCCTCTTATTTGGAATCAAATGTTGTCGAAGAGCGGAAAGCCACATTAAAAACAAGTTTTCCGTGTCATTTCTCGCTAGCAACACGATGTTGATAATTATTGTCTTATACGGGACCTACAAACTTACCATTAGGGTATTGACTTGAAAATAATAGCACAACAGTGTCTTATAACGCATTCCCTTCACCTTTGAACCAGACAGGAATGGTTGCGAGCGGCGCGTGCGCAAAGCCGGTGTGCGCAATGCCACAATGCAACGGAAGACGCTGCGCCGCCCTCAGCAGATGGTTTGCCATCTTGAAACTGGTTTCTAATGAACGCAGTTTTATTGACCTATTCTTTGGTAGGTCTATTATAATAAAGTCCGATTATGCTGTTATTTCGTCGACCAACGTTCAAATTAATCTTAAGTTATTTGGTAAAAGCCAATAGGAACAAAATCGGTTGCAAATATTATGTGATTAGACTCAAATAATGTCATTGATATTAAGTATCTGCTTAGAATGAAGACACAAATTTCATCAATAGTGAAACGTATTTTCTGTATAAAAACTGTTAAATATGTATATTTTTTTAAGTAAACAAAAAATTGTTTTAGGTTCATAGACCCTTAAAATACGTATTAGGACTCGTTTCCGTTTATCATAGAATTGACGACGGGGCATGCGCACGCGCCTCATATGCATGACACACACAGACAACCAAACTCGTTTCTATAAACACACAGATAAGAACACGCGCCAAATTATTATTGAGTGCCATAATGAATGAGCCCTAAAATAAACCAGCGTACAAAGCTCACATCTTATATTACACGGTTTTGTAAGGAAAGGAAGTAGGAAGGCAGCTGGGCCTGACTTCTTTTTCTTCGATTTGGTAATGATGGTTTGTAGTGCAATGCGCCTTTGTTCCGGTGTCCTGTCGCGTGCCTCGATCTATTATTGAGACTGTAAGTAGGTGGAAAGGTGTTCGGGTCTAACTGTTCCGTTGCCACTCAAGATGTTTTGATAGACTAGGCGCGGGTCGATGCGGTAATCGCGGAATCGTGCATACGACTTTATTTGTAGTGTATGGTATTAATCCTCATTAAAATTTATTGTTTAAATATTAGTTTGGTTTCAAGTTGTTTCTCAGTCGAAAGAGTCCAATTCATTTTGCATGTCATCAACTTTAAGGTGATGTTCATATTTAGTAAAATAATATAACTACCCTACTATTTAGGTATCGTCAACTCACGCTCACTATTTTTAGTTTTCATTTTATTTCATTACGTGTCATTGAGATGGTTTTTTTGCAGTGCATGATATTATAATTTCTTATGTATAATTAATTTATTTAAATGTTCTTAAATGACAATAATGATATTGAACGTTGATGTTTCTTAAATGTGAAATTTGTTAAATTCTCAATACTTGTTAATTTATCATAATATTATTAATTTTATTAGTAAACGTACAAGTAAGTACTTTTAAAACATTTCACTAATTGATATCCAATACACTGAAGTGTTTGAATAGTGTTTTAGTGTCGGCAATCTTACAGTAGCATGATAATAATCAAAACACGAAGAATTTCGATAGCCATTAATAAAATGAGCACTGTTCAAAACGAAGATACTTTAAGTTTACAAATTAGTAACATCTTTTAACTATATATTTTAAACAAATGCACAGTTGTTACATGGGTAATTCTTTATTAGTCCATAGACCCTTTATATTTTTATTAGTCCATAGACCCTTGTTAGGGAAAGATACCTTTCCTTGAAGCCCATTTACGGGTAATAATTAAGTTCACTTATTAGTAATCTAGGTACGTTACTTCTCGGTGTCAGGTATCTTTCCAGTCAAATAACCCAGAGCATTTAACTTAATTGTTTTAGCGATTGTTTCATTAACATAACGATTTTTCACCAAAAGATGTAATACACAATAGTTGCTAAAATATGCTGAATTGACAAAAATGTTGTTTACTGTAATCTATGTTAAGTATCCATGTAAAATATTTTTTAAAGTGCGTGCAGCCTTAGATACGATCTTGGATGAGATTTTCCATATGTAAGTCTATTTCCGGATCCTGATTTTTAGGCACCACTTCCCGCATTATATTAAAAGACGCCCACAAGTAGAAGAATTCTTATGTCAATACTTTATAGACAAGACAATAAAGGAAATCTGATTTTCACTAGTTAAGTCATAAGCTAATACATCAATAATGGAATTATTTTATTTGTTTCAGGAAACGAAGAAGAAGGCGACCCTTTAACAAAAGATGATGATAATGGAGGTAATAAATTAGCGTTTTTAGTTTGATAAAACCTTATATCGGAAGATCCTACATAATAAAGATATAAAAACTACACTGTTCTTAATATCGCGTTACAATTTATTTGCGTCATATCTATAAAAAGTACGCGCCGGAAAATCGACATGATTACTGACGTGTAATGTTTTATATCCTACATCAAAGGAGGTTATACTCAATTCGGCTAAAAAATTTTAATTACCAGCAACAAATTAAGCCGATAAGCATCGCCATAGCATTATAAGTTTCGACGTTGAGGTTACACTTCCATACTTCAATTCACGTCATACACTAGATCTGATAAAAAAGTATTATAATTACACGTGTCTTTAAACCAGAACTTTCGATTTTGTGGTAGCTTGAATGTGTGTGTTGTATGTGTTCACTTGGATAAGTCTATTCTCATAAATAGAGAATTCGTTACGAATTAGGTAAATGGAATAATTATACAAATATATAAATAGAATTTGGAGCACCCTTTTCCATAGACTCTGCTTCTTCATTAGGCTTCATTACGGTAGTTCCTGCGCTTATACAATTTAGAGTCCGCATAGAAAATATATTAAGAGGTATCAAAGAGGAATTTTTATATATTTTCTGTAATTGCTGCTTATTTTGTTTCCGCGATGTTTTATACAATCCTGTGATTCTGTGATTTTGTATATTCCAAAACAATTTGTACGATTTAGTCAAATGAAGTCAGTGGCTGGTGTTGCTACTTCTCCGTTTAGAAACAATCCGTGTAAATTTTATTTTGAGTCTGTGACGTATAAGATGGATAGCAGAACTCTAAAACTGATAACACTATCGCGTACTAGATAGGTTATATACGAATACTCCATAAATACGTATCATATGACAGATAAAATAACAGTGAATGTTATTCGCGTAGATATGATAATATGTAATTTTTTCATGTAATTTAATAGGCACTTGTTAAGCGGTGTTGGTTTATAACAATGTTTAACCTTATAAATATATTATTTTGTAAATTTTACTACATTTCATATCGAGAATTCTTATTCACAAATTTTTGTAACATCTTTATCAAGCATTAAGTATTAAATTAAATTCAAACATAGATTTGAGAGAATTAAAGAGGAGGATATATATGTCTGTTTAATTACACTATTTTTCTACTTTGGAAATTCACGTAAAGTGTGTTTTTTTTAAGTTTGAAGTAAAGACTACTAAAGAGGAGCAGTGAATACTTTTGTAATTACAGATATTCAAAATAACAAAAGGGAGAGCTTTCTCTTCTTATAAATTGTCTTTAAAATAAGTTACCTTTATTTGTAACTGAATCTATTATACAAATTTAAATCAAGAGATATATAATTATAGATTTATATAATTATAAAAAGAATATGACCTAGCTTTCATTCATTTCTTTTCGTGTATATTGATCGCCATAAGGGCACCAATAAATGTGGTACTTTACGGAACGACTAGTCCGTGTGGTCCCGGATTAAGAATGTGACCTCCCCGCTCTAGCCCATGGGTGTTGTAAGAGGCGACTAAAGGGAACTAGCCTAGTGTATGTCACCAGCACTTTGGGCAACCCGCGCGGTGGCGGATAAACCACCACAATAGCATTCCCAAGGAGGGTTGGTGTCAGGCAGGCGGCCGACCGTAAAATCTAAGCCAAAACCATAGCAGCATGAATAGAGAAATTTATGATGATACGTGTGATAGGATTAGGGCGTACCCCACAGGCGACGCGTAGGGACAGCACCCGGCTCCTGTGGGAAATGGACAAGGGTTGTCGCACCAGAACGGGCGGGTGCGACGTAAGAAGCAAGCTCGAAGTGTGAGAGAAGTAAGAATGAGATGTGCGAGTTGGAATGTAGGTACGATGAATGGAAGAGGAAGAGAGCTAGCAGAGGTTTTAAAAAGGCGACGGGTAAACATAGCGTGTTTGCAAGAGACGAAGTGGAAGGGTACAAAAGCTAGAGAGATAGGAGAAGGATATAAATTCTACTACTGTGGAAGTGATGGCAAGAGAAATGGTGTGGGTGTAGTGTTAGATAGTCAGTTGAAGGAATGTGTGGTGGAAGTTAAAAGAGTGAGTGATAGAATAATAGCAATTAAATTGATTCTGGACAGTATGATATTAAATGTAGTTAGCATGTATGCACCACAGTCAGGTTGTGAAGAGAGTGTGAAGGAGAAATTTTGGGAGAACTTTGACTGTCTGATGATGAATGTGCAGGATTGTGAAGAAGTTTATGTGGGGGGCGATTTTAATGGAAATGTAGGAAGAGAGAAAGATGGATATGAGAGAGTACATGGTGGGTGGGGGTATGGAAACCGAAACTTTGACGGCGAGACACTACTGCAAGCTGCATCTGCATTCGAACTGGCGATTACAATCACGTGGTTTCAGAAAACAGATGACCATCTTATTACCTACAAAAGTGGCCACCACGCGACACAGATAGACTACTTTCTGGTAAAACGGAGGAGTCTATGCTGTGTTAAAAACTGCAAAGTGCTGCCAGGCGAAGCATTAGTTGCCCAACACAGGCTTGTTGTGATGGAGGTACAGATAAATGTGTCGTCGAAAAATTGCAAGGAACGGCCCCCTCCCAAGACTAGATGGCGTATATTAGATAATGAAGAATGTAGTAGCACGTTTAGGGAACAAGTTGTCAATAAAATGATGAAAATGAAGGATATGGAAGGAAAATCTGTGAATGAATGTTGGAATGAAATGGCGAATTGTATAAGGAGAGTCGCAAAAGAAGTGTTTGGAGAATCGAAAGGAAAAGGTTTGATAGATAGAGATACATGGTGGTGGAATGAACAAGTACAGAAATGTCTGAAAGAAAAGAAAATAGCTTTTAAGGAATGGCAGGGCGTAGCAAATGTGAATGCTAGTTTGAAAGAAGAAAAAAAGGAAGTTTACAAGGAATGGAAGAGGAAAGCAAAGAAGGCGGTAGCAGTTGTCAGGGCTCAGGCACAAGAGAAGTTGTACCACTCACTGGACAGTCCAAGAGGTCAAAATGAACTCTACCGAATTACGAAAGAGAGAGAAAGACGATCGAGAGATATAACTCACATTAAATGTGTGAAAGATGGCTCAGGCAAGATTTTGTGCAAGGATGAGGAAATAAAAGAACGATGGAAGGTTTATTTTGAAAAACTTATGAATGAAGAGAATGACTGGAATGGTATGCTTCAAGAGGCACAAGTAAATAAGGGCTTGGTAAGAGAAATTAGCATGTATGAGGTAATGAAAGCAGATGATATACCAGTTGAAGCATGGAAGGTCTT
This sequence comes from Megathymus violae, assembly GCA_003671415.1. Taxonomy (NCBI): domain Eukaryota; kingdom Metazoa; phylum Arthropoda; class Insecta; order Lepidoptera; family Hesperiidae; genus Megathymus; species Megathymus violae. Next base: position 1,147,206 of record PDGT01000071.1, read on the forward strand.
AAAAGGTGACGGATGTAAGTGGCTGACTTTATTATTTAATAAGCTGTTACATGAAGAAGTAATCCCACAAGATTGGTGCACTAGTTCGCTAGTGCCCATCTACAAGAATAAAGGGGATGTTCAGGATTATAATAATTACAGAGGGATAAAGCTCACGTCACATAGTATGAAAGTGTGGGAAAAGGTGATAGAGAAAAGATTGCGAGAAGAGAGTGAGATTACCCAAAATCAGTTTGGGTTTATGCCAGGTCGAGGGACAATGGACGCCACCTTTGCACTACGCCAATTGTGCGAGAAATACAAACGTGCTCATAAGAACCTGCACATAGTGTTCATTGATATTGAGAAAGCGTATGATAGGGTGCCTCGGGAAGTACTGTGGTGGGCCATGAAGAAGGAAGGGGTGCCTGCGATGTATGTGGAGTTAATTCGTGCAATGTACAGGCATGCTTGTACATATGTCCGATCGTCTACTGGCAACTGAAACCAGTTCAATGTGGCAGTAGGCTTGCACCAAGGGTCGGCTTTGAGTCCTTACCTCTTCCTGTTGATAATGGATGCTCTGACGTGGGACATACAGGAGGAGGCACCCTGGTGCATGTTATTTGCTGACGACATTGTTCTGGTTGGAGAAGATGGACCTGAGATTCAGAGCAGATTGGAGCATTGGCAACAGAAATTGGAGAATGTTGGCCTGAAAATGAGCAGAACCAAGACAGAGTACATGGTCTGCGATTTCGGCGGTCTCTCCAGTCCTGAAGCCATAGCGCTCGACAGTGCGCTTTTTCTAGTTTGCTCCCACTTTCGATATCTCGGTTCACTTGTACAATGTGATGGCGAAATAGATCGGACAGTTACGCACAGAATTAATGTAGGATGGATGAAATGGCGGCAGGTTACGGGGACAATTTGCGACCCCTGTATTCCCCTTAAACTTAAGGGGAAGATCTACAAGACCATGGTCAGACCTGCTGTCTTGTACGGATCAGAATGTTGGGCCACAAAAGGGATGTATGAAAGACAACTGCATGCAGCTGAGATGAGAATGTTAAGAGGGATGTGTGGTATAACGCGAATGGATAGAGTAAGGAATGAGTATATAAGAGGAAGTATGAAAGTTGCACCGGTAACCGAAAAGCTACGCGGAAACCGGCTATCATGGTATGGTCATGTTATGCGGAGGAATGAAGAGCATGTTGTACGGAAGGTATTAAATATGAACGTAGATGGCTACAGAGGTAGAGGAAGGCCAAAGAAGCGATGGATAGATTGTGTGAAGGATGATATGGCTAGAATGGAAGTTACTAGTGAGATGACGGCTGATAGAGAAGTATGAAAGAAAAATACATGCTGCGCCGACCACAAATAAAATTGGGATAAGGGCAGGAGAATGATGATGATTTACGGAACGACTAACTTTGTCATTGCCTTAGTTTATCCATTTCAGTCACTATCTCATTTATTATCAATAAATTACGTCAGATCACGTTAAATTCGTGTCATGTTTGTTTTGGTTGTTGGATGTGATGTAATTTCTCATCAATTTCTATTAGTGATTTCCATGATAGTGTTAAATTTTATATAATTATGTTTATTTTTAATCCGTTTAATTTCCGACAAACGAGCAGATGAGCCACCCGATGGTAAGTGGGCATCGTCGCCCATGGACATCAGCAAGACCAATAGTATACCGACGTGTTGTAAGTAAATAAAGTACCTGTAATCAGAAAGAAAGAAGTTCTGTATCGAAATAACATTGATATAGCATCAATGATGATCGCGTGGATGCGTCATTGCGAATAAGTCAAGGGTGATTGTAATTATCACAAATTATTGTATCTTTTGCCTAATCTACTATGATTCTAAGATAGGACTAGAAGATTATCAATTGCGATGAGTACACCGATGTAAGCCGCGCATGTCACATCGCGAAAGTGTTTTTTTTGTGTTCAGACTATTACATTTCATAAATTACGTCTTTGTAGGGGGATTGTATTAGAAGGGGTGAGTAAATTAAGCTTTTGATTTTATATTTATTTCTTTTCAAAAATGTGGTTTATAAAAAATTGTCGCACAATTTGTTATTGGTAAAAAATTTAATACCTATAGATTTTTCTTTATCTAAGCGGTCATTATTTATGATATGGTAGTCCTTAGGTTATGACGGTGCCGACATTCTGTCTCATTATCATCCAATTACGTATTCTTTATTCTCAAGGCATCATCAGATGTACAAACAACATCATCAACATGCTTCGGCTTATGCATCTGTAGGTAAGTACCTCAGAAAATCCCTTAAAATAAGTAAAGAAAACAGAAATACATGGTAATGAGATCTAATTTTGTATTTGTGGAAAACAAAAGATTTATCTGGACATAAATTTATTATTTTATCGTTTTTTATTTGAATCTGTGATAATTAATATTAAAAGACAACTGTTAATATTAATATAATTGTATGTATATTTATTAACCGAATATTAATTCGGACTGCAAAACAATATGTTAATTTACTATATAAGCATAAGGCCTACTTGCCACCTTATCACCTGGCCACCTGAGTGATAAATCAATTTTTAGATATAATACAGATTTCCTCAGATTCTTTTCATTACAGAAAAATAAGTTAATTTGTACTGCTAAATACATGTTTTTATTGCTTATAACTTTATCATTGCTAATAATAGTATTATATATTTTTTATTCCTTATTTTATTATACACGGTTATCTTTATCTTTTATAAATTCGATAAAATAAACGTTATAGTGTAATGATAAATGATAATCGTATCTTCCTTTATCTTGTTTAAGACGTTAAATATTAGGAGTGGGTTCTGTATGTTTAATTCTGTTTTATAATTCAAATTCGTAATTCTATGGTTCTACTGCAGATATATTTTTCCCATTGAGAAACGGGTAGACTTTCCAAATAAACACAAATATTTTCTGTATGAGAAACATATTACTAAACAACATCCCAGTTGGTAGTGACCTTGTCTGTCGAACAAGGCGTCCTGGGCCAGATTTCCCGCCGATTCAGACGTGTATATGACTTATATATGTTTGTTCTGACTCGTGGATGTTTGTGATGTTTAATGTGTGTGTGTTCATGCCACAATCTTAGTGCGGGAGAATGACAGAGCGACCGTTTTTTTTCTTTTTTTTAATATTTTGCGTGTATAATATAATAATGATATTATTTTGTTTTTTTATGCACGCACCGAAACGAGAGCGGGTTATATGAACGTAATACATGTATAACCGAGTGTTACTATCCTTAGCTACGTACGAGCACAAGCCAGTCGACCGCAAGTGCGATAGTAAAATGGGTCGTGAATCGATTCTCTTCCCGGTCGTTACCGTGTCATTAATGCGCGGTCGTAAACCGCGGTCGGCGCGGTTGCGGGTCGCTGCGACTGGAATGCGTCCTGAGGCACGCCCCACGATAAACCACCGATGTCCACCTCTCTAAGCTACGATAATTAGCTAAATAAGGATTGCTGTATAATGAACCGTTTAAAGTTTTATTTAGGTATTGTTACTATTCCTCCAGTCTGTGACGGATCGCAAGGTTTGTTTGTTGTGTGACTAAATAACGCTTTGGTGACATGAAAAATATTTGGTGCTTGGTTTTCGGAGTGAATTCACGGTGCGTTTCCTTTATAAATGGCTCTCGGTAAACTTCGATTTTCTTCGCGTTTTGACTGTCGTTTGGTTTGGTAGAATATGTCCGAAGATTGTCGAGTCTGATAAATAAAATTGATCCACTTTAGGTTCACATGCAAGATGCAATATGTGGTTAATGTTAGACGCAATGTTTATTTTATTCATTAATTAAAATATCTGTTTGAATGAACGTTACTTTATTATGTCTTTTTTTAAATATTAAAGTCAGTGTTATCGGCTGAAAAACGAGCAGGCGGCCTTACCATCTGATGATAAGTGATTACCACCGCCCAAGGATGACCGTAACACCAAAGACTAACGCACGGTTGGCCAAGATGGAAGCGAAGACGTCGCCTATTTATTTTGTACAGTCAATAAAACAACAATTTCATTTGAAATTGAGTCGGTTCTAGGGAATAATATAGCTGAAACCTTAAAGTTGAAGTTCACCGCAGTGTCAAGTGAGCGTCGTATAAAAGCTGAATGTCAAGGTTTGCGAAGCAGAACCAAGCACCACACACAAGAACCAAGACCACTCGGCTCTTTATCCCTGTCAGTGCGGAATTAACGTGGTTATTTATATTTCTTTAGTTTCGTTCCATCTTCAGCGCCTTACGCTTTTGTGTGACGTGCTGTCGGAGATTCTAACAACACAAATGGAACCGCGAACATGAATAGTATTAAAACGGTTTTTATTTAGTGTTCGGCACTTGCTGTATAGACGACAAATAGCGAAGTTGGTACGGAAACGGATGAATGTTATCAATATTTCACTAATGATACTAGATTTTATTATGGTGCTCATCAGTAAGAATTTATTAACCCGTTTCCATAATGCAAGTTACTCCTAATGTATGACATTGAAGTATCGCAAAGCCGAGTATAGTAAAGATTTTTCTTAATTTTCATCAACTAATAACCGGCCATCGTTTCGCTTGTTGAAACATAATCCTAGCGTTTAGAAATAGCAGTCGCACCCGAAACAATGTTACTGATTTATCAGGCGGTTTATAATTTTTTCATGTGTTACACATATTTTTGAAATTTTTTCATCAATCAATTCATATTGGCAAAACCAGTACGAAAATCCATGGGGTACTTTTTCAGGTCATCGCCAACAAATAGATAAGAAGAAACTTTGTTTCATCCTACACACTGATGAACAGACACTGCGTCATTGCAAAATTATAATCGTAAAAATATGTAATAAGTAGTCTGATATAAAAGTCTAAACGAAACTAAAAATACGCAACTAGTAATTAATCGCTAACTAGATTGCACTGTGCTGTGACAGGCGCTTTCCTTAGTTTGCCCCGATTCTAAAAAGCGCTTGCCTGTACGCTCGCGCTTGACGTTCTCGAGACGCCATTAGTCGCGGTACCTAATTAAAACCAACCGACATTGTCCTATAATGTCTTTGTTTCAGAAAACGCAGGGAATTAATTTTTATTCTTACATAATAGCGTTCAGGTACCTTGATTGCTGTTTTTGAAGGTTTGAGCTCATTTTGCTTTAAATAGTTGTTCGATCTCTTGTTTGTGGCGATTATTTCTTTCTGAATTAAAGATCTGCATCAGTTTTGTTTTAAAAATATCTAATTCTAAATACCTCACCCAGAAAGGATCTTAGGGCCAAAATTAGCAAGGCAGTAACCAATCTTAAATGAGATTATATTTTCACTTGGTTACATGGCTATGGGTTATATATAGTGAAATAAACATTTGCATTCTTCCTTCACCCTACAGCAAATTCAAGGCACGACTGAATTATTCTTCCGTTACTCAAAACGGACATCAATACCTCCATAAATCCATGCTGCAGCTATGTGAGGTGGTATGATCGAGACTCTATTTATTGTTTAACATACCTACGTATAGACATACTATAGACAACACCTAATAATTGTATAAGTTCTCCTAGATACCTGTTCTTACAGCTTTTTACACCCCGTAAAGACTTTCATCTTTAAGTCGAAGCCAAGCTTTTTGCTCGTGGTGTATTTTGCTGAATAGATCAAATTATGGGTCCCAGGTCCCCTTGTATGAAGTTGCTAGGGTCTGTACATCTAGTTTAACTGGTACGATGTGAGTTGTTGATGGGTATTATACTCAACGGGCTAGCATAAGCTATCATCCCCCTTTTAGAATCAATGGTGAAATATTTTTACGTGTTTCTGTTTAAGTGATGTCTTCGCTCAAAACTTTGATGAGCGTGGATGCGCATCATAAAGAGGGCCCCCTTAAACCTACACCCGGGTCGCAAGTCCCGGACACCCCTTTGAGTTTCTCTCTCCGTCACACGATGGACCCGGTACCCACACGGTGAATCCATGGAATGCTAACAAGTCTCTATTATTGGGTGGCGGTGGCCGCTTATCATCAGTTTGTTTGTGGTACAAAAACTTAATTTGTATTTTGTTATTTTTCATTTTTGTCTGCATGGATGGCATTGAAAGTGAAGATAAGACGATAAATTTAAAGACGAAAAATTTAAATTCAAACTATTAGAAAAGCTATAAATACATTATTTCATTATACATTCCATGAGCGTGAAATGTCTGAGAGACACACAGATACCAAACTTAGATATTTTCGGAACTCAAATCGCATTTTCAGATTATTCGTTTTCTTCGTATTTACATCAAAAAAGCGTTATTACTCGTATTGTTGTCAAAATTATACATAAATCTACATAATATACTATGTCATCAAGTAGGGGTTCTTAATTATATATGATAATCTTTTAACGGTACCACGTACATAAGTTCCCACATGTTTTACATAGGGGAGGCGCGTGCAACAGTTTTACCACCAATTAGAAGCAATACCACAACCATCGGCTGAAGTGCCATCATTATCTCGACTTCGATATGCCAAGTTGGCTCTTCCGCCCCTGTCATTAGGCGGAGAATCCAATAAAATATTCACGGGTTTTTGGAGACAAGTGGAGTGAGCAATCCTGAAGTATGGGGTTGGGACATAGTTAAAGCGTTTACGTGGAGAGTCGTCGAGTGCACGGCCTTTTGTAGATTTTTCTATCGTTTTGGCGGGTATTTGTGAGGCGAAGCTATTTTATCAATTCGTGGGGGAACGCAACTCGTTTTGACAACTCTTCAATATTGTGCATGTCGGGAATTATTCTGGGTATGTATGCTGCGTAATATTACACAAGTACATGAAACAATAGCTCTATATAGCTGTATATATAAGATTAGAGGCGTCTCTGGTATTCCGAAATGGCAGTGACCACGTACCATCAGGTGGCACGTCAGTTCTTTTGTCACTGTTATCATAAAAGAAACGAAAAGGCTTGTACAGAAAAAACACATTAGTACTTTTGAAAATTTTACAACAAATTTAATGTAGGTAAATATAATTACGATACTGTGGTCCATTTGGTAGTTATCTTGCCTACTGTGAGAGGGTCCCGTGTTCAATTCACGGCTGGGCTGATTGTCTATTTATATATGGCCGTGCCATCTACAAGACTGAGAATCCTAGTGTAAGGATGCGTGTCTAATATATTACGTATTTAAGTTTATATTGTTAAAATTATTCGCATAAAAGCGCGGGACGTATATTAGCGTCAAGTACGTATAAAACATGTACCTCCATATAATTCATTTTGTATGAAAGTTACAATTCCTCAATTTTTTAATTTTGGGAACAATCTTAGTATTCGCCTATACTTTAACATGTCGACGGCAAAAAACTCCTAGCCCTAAATAATTTTGACGCATTGTACGTGACTATGAAATATAGCACGTATGTAGATACTCCTTTATTCACTACTCGATGCCGCATAGTTAAAAATACGAATGAATCCATTCGAACCGAGGGACTGTAAGAACATGAATATTACCGCCATAACAACTACATAAACGCGCTGAAGCGTGGAGCCACTGATTGGATACCTATTTCTGATTTAATAGGATCCGCATATTTAGATATTTATGATATGCATGTGATGTTACGGTGAACGCTATTTCAATGGTAGTCGAGAAATTGTTGCCGTTCACTTATGGTAAAGTTTACTGAGGGTTTCATGTTTTTGGAACTAGTTTTTGTTATACGTGTGTGCGTGTATGTGCATTTACTGAATTCCTTGAAGTACGTACTTAGTTAATATATATAAAAAAAAACTCGTTCCGCTTTTTTTCTTGTGTAAAAATATTTTTCATGTTTTTAGATAGTTGGTTAATATTACGCCCTGATTGGCCTCAGCCTATTCAAAGTCCACTGCTGGGCACGGATTTCTGATCAAAATTAATGGGAACTTGGCACGAATATCTGCGTGATGGTCACATAAGTCCAAATTCTTAATGCTGGAACCAAAAAATCATTAAAAAGTATTGCCCAAGTAGGTGTTAATATAAAAATTCGCGACGAAAATGTCGAACGTGTGAGTGAGGACTATAAGTTGACGAGAGGCTACATTTTGAGAAACATATACCGAAAACTAGTAGAAATTGTTTCTATAGGCTTAAAGTACCAGATAAGTAAATATCTTAACCCCAATATCCGTATTAAGTTGTGTGATTCATTTGTTTTGTCTAAATTGAATTATATGGATACAGGGTTCGGTCCCAGATTGTTAGTTCATAGCCGTTTGCTAGTACCTACCTAGTTTTCTAGTAGATACCTCCCCGCAAGCATGTCACCCCTTACATAAACAATTCAAATAGTCTAAAATGGAATCACGAAGAAAACTACATTTGGCAACTCTTACGTTCGGCTTACTAAAAAACCAAATACCTCCATATCTTGCTACGAAGCTGGTGTGGACTCGCGACATCAAATCGGATACATCGCGAGACCAAGGTGTCTTATATGTATATGCCGCGACACCGAACGTACGCATTTTGAGGTAGTTTCAAATATGCCGCCCGAAAATCTAGAACGATATTCCACCGCCACTCACGAGTGTGAAATCAGTAACATCTTTTAAAATGAAATATAAATCACACTTGCTAAATCTACAATCTCATTCTCTACAGTAAGTAGGTGCTTCGGGTGCGTAATATAAATTTACCCAATTAGGTTATAGACTATAGGCATAGGTAACCGATTATCGCTTGTCCCTTAAGTGATTATCCTTTAAGTTCAATTGCTATATCGATGCGGTCTTATGATCTTATAAGGTTGGCACAGAAATTAAATATAAATGAGGTATATCTGCACATATTACAGATATGGACATGTTTTAGATAAACAAACGCCTTTATGGCGGCCATGATGTAATGTGCATTATAAAACAATTGCACTGTTCAGTGAAAACCCCGCGTCTTCCCCGCCCCACTTCCCGCAGCAAAACATCATAACATGCTTTAATCTTTTTTTAGTTGTTATCATTATAACAGATGGCGTTGGTATCAGGACTGAAATAATGGTTTCACACTTTTTTACATTCTTTTAAATTTTTATTTATTATAATCATTATTGTGTCATCACTTTGAAAAATTTATGTATTAGGCACTTCGGAATATTGTGTCTGACAATAGCTCACATAATACAATTTTACTTTGTAACGTCACTGATGTCCGTGAGTTCCTTAACTTGGCTCACTGAAAATCAGCGCCGTGACTGTGGCTGCGGCACTTAGCTGATGGAGTACCTTTTTCTATGGCTATAGCAAATGTGAACGGAGGCTAACATTGGCTGTATGCTAACAGTAGTTTAGTTGTATATTTTAGATTAAGTTGCTTAATGTTCGAAATGTTATATATGTGTTTTTATATAAGTAACATTTTGTAATTATTTCGTATTTATTATGTTTCGTATTTATTATATTTTGTATTTATTTGTAATTATTTTATTTTTATTCTATTCTAAATTATTCTAATCCATCCATCTAATCTATCCTATCCTCCACCGTGCTGCCACATGTTCCAAGGACATGTATGTTCAAAAGACCTTCGATTTCACTTAACAATTATCTTATGATTTAACAATTATCGAAAATACCTACCTATCAGCTAGAAGAAACTAAATATAATAATTTCTCAGTTTCTAGTTTTTTATATTGATTATCATAGTAATAGTTGGTCCTTACTGGCAGTCGAGTATCATTAATTATGCTGCTGTTCTTAAACTATCATGTCATTGCTCAATTTACAATTTTTTTTTTACCTTTATGTGTTAACTATAAAAATCTCTCTTAGTCTGTCTAAGCAACATTTCCCAACCTGATAATAAATTAAAGGAAAATTATTATTTATAACATTAATCATAAAAGAAAGCAACATCTTTTTATTTGGGTTATATATATTTTTTCTAATTGAGAAAAGTTAAATCTAGTTAGAAAACATCACGTCATCAGGTCAAAACATCCCGTGCAGGATAACAATATATAGCTTTCGTCCGTATAAAATCGGTAATTCTATTCTGTAATTGCAAAACATAATAATAAGTTAATTTAGGGAAGCAGAACCTCGTAAAACTGCAATGATTTCATTTCGAGTGGGCTCTTCCCATAAACCATAATGGCGAACTCTCACATTAAACTGTGGCCATTGTTTTCACCTTCCTTTTGTTTCAAGCCCCCTTGTGCTTCCCACGGGGAACAGATAATATTCCCCATAGCGTTTTGTGATTGTATTGTGTTTGGTATTTGAATTACTTTTACACATACATAGCATGCAATAAACATTTTCAATTATTGTGAATGGAAAGCTAGAAAACTCATCATAATTTATTTAGTAACCGACACTATTTTGATGTAATTGAATTGTAATAGAGACGCTAAAATAAATTTCTTCTTCTAATAATCGTAAAAAGAAACACTAGACGTACGGATAAGTTTTAAATTTCCAAGTTAATTTGTTTGGGCATGATAAACTGGGAAAAATGAAAATTTATCTTAGTTGATCATTATTAAATTAGTATTAATTTAATAACAATGAATTTACGCAAAGTAACGCCTGATACTATCAACTAATTGATCATTATAACTTTGCGATAATAATGGACTTCAGCACAAGCGTTGCTGAACATGGTACTGTTCTCTTAATGCTCATCACCATTTATAATTCATTTTGGTTGCACTGCAAGATTCGGGCTCCCACAATAAGGGTTAAGGCCATATACCACCACGATGGCCAAGCTGGGCCGATAGGTAACACCTTTTAAAACTTTATGGAAGTTTCTCTCAAGTATGCAGGTTTTCTCACGAAGTTTTTTTTCACTCAAGTAAGTGATAATTAGTTTATAATTCATAGATCATTTAAAAATTAGAGGTGCGTGCAGGATTCTAATTGAAGTCTCCATTGGGGAAGACGGATGTTCAAGCCACTAACGTACCACTGCTTATTAGAAGACTGCTCAGAAAATAATAAACAAACTCATATGGCTATAGTTTCAGCACATTGGCAATCTACTGCCGGGTACACTGTGCTGTACACGAATCCGCTATTCCTCTCAAAAGTTTTCATACCATCCGAAGACCTTCGAAGTAGGTTAACGACAATGTGACAGGTGATATCAATTGTGTTCGGTGGCCTAAGATGTCTTTCAAAGCACCGAAGCGTTTAAGATTTTTTTTTGCTATTATCACTCAACTATCCAAGTAGAGTTCGCGGTCGCTGTTCCTTATCTCTGTTGATTACTTACGGTGGATTCCACACATCAGACTTTGAACATTTCTAGTACCTTTTGTCTATTGGAATAATGACAAATTTATTTAAGATTTTTTATTTTGTTTATATTCTAAGTAATGCTTTAAAAGTAGAGAGTTCGCGTTTTCAAACTAATCTAACAAGATTTGTAAACGAATTATGCTAGGTCAGTACATCGAGTGAATTTTATAAATGAAAGCCTCGGGAACCACTTAAAATTAAATGTATACATATTTTATTATAATTTTTGTTTCAAACTGGACGAGTATTAGCTTGAATATTTTTATATTTATAAACTTTAACTAAGTATTATTAAATTTCTTGTGTAGATACGCGAACATTATCCAGTGAATACAATTATGATTAAGTAACCATAGTCCTTGTACTGTATCTGTAATATTAACTTGATTATCCATTTGAGTGCACGTGTCTGTCCAAAATTGTATGATTTGAGCCGCTGGCTATGTGAAATTAATTTCGACTACGGCAGTTTGTATACACTGGCCGGAGGGTGGGGAGGGGAGCTAAAGTACCAGGAGTTGTGGAGGTTTGCGATCTTTTTGTAAGAAGGTATATCTCAATAATTATACATTTAATTTTGGTATCCTTTGTTTGTAGATTTTATTAACAAATATTCATTGTTTGATTTTAGCAAGTGTAAGTACTAAGTAAATGTTATCTGTATTTAAATAAGAGTTTTAGTCTGTCTCCTCCAAAACTGATTTAAGCAGTTGTTTTCAGTCCAATTTTGAACATGATTTTGAAAATGTCTTCTGAAATCCTAATAGGTAAGGAAGATAAGTAATGGAAGAGTGGTACGGTGGTGGTGTATGAACACATGTATACTTGAGAATTCCTCATAATGTCTTCGAAGGTGTGTAAAGTCAGACAATCTGAACTTGGCCAGCGTGGCGGTATAAGACCTTAACCCCTCTCATTGTGAGAAGAGATTCTAGCCCAGCAGTGGGATTGATAACAAACTCGGTTATTTAAATTAAATTAATTATCGATTAATAAAAAAAATAATTAATTTTAAAGCATCAAATATACCTCAGAACGTAATGATAATAATTATTATATAATGATGTATGTATTTATACAAATATAATGTGAATATATGTTGCATAGCGACGAATTTCCATCAATAATATTATTGATACTTTGTCTATCAAAACTAACCAAGCACATCCGTTACATACCAAAAATTTGTCCTCAAAACATTATAGCAGCCGTCGTCAGTTAATCTCACTTGATAAAAACTAAAGATTACGTCATAAATATTCAATTCGAATGTCAATGTCACGTTGACAATATGCCTACATTTGCGCCATTGCGTAGATGACGAGTGATGCCATCTATAAGCCAAATTAGCTCAGTGTAAGTAAGTACTTTATAATAAGACATTAAAAACTTTCGTAACATACGGCCAAAAGTCATATGATTTGAAATTTGAAATTTGAATTTGTTTATAAATACGGTCAATAATACTTTTCTTTTTCGAAAATAAAATGTATACTGTAATACAATTTTGTCTGCTCAATAAACAAAATGAGTAACATTGAATCCGTTCATCCCCTCCGTTCATCGCCGTTGACAACATGCCTGCAGGGTGTTGACTCGACTGCATTACCGCGAGTACACCAGTTAGTTCATCGTGGTTAAAGTTGAACCACGAATGTAGTACTACGGATATTTGATTATGCAACAGCGTACAATGTTTTTTTTAGTTTAGTTTTAGTTAGTTTTTACTATTTGATTTAACATAATAAATTACATTTATTATTCTTTGTAGCTTATTTATTATATTTCTATGTAGTTTATAAGATTATAATTTGTTGTCATTACTTTAAGTTGATAGATTGATTTTTATATTATTTAAGACTCCGTACATCAGTTAAAAAAGGAATAGCTTATAGGATCATTTTTTATAGCTTTTAAATTTCCGTAAATGAGATTAAAATCTCAATTAAAATTTCATGCACTTTATTTAATATGTTAATTATTTATTAATATGTGAATATTAACTTCAATTTTAGCATTCTATCTTTCCCATCAACCACAACAATTAAGAAGGTTTAATGCATAAATTAATTAAAATGTTTCCTGAGTGGTTGCTATTTGTAAAAGTAATGAATTTTTAGTATGAAGCAAAAGTTACTAATCCTATAAAAACGTTTCGAATCATTTCAGTCAGGAATGGAATCGAACCATCAAATTTATAGATAATGTTTCTTTTAAATAAAGTTATTTGAAACACTTTTAATCTATGACTGAAAAAAATATCCGCGTCCATATATTAATACCTTCTAATATCTACCTGAAGCAGCGGATCCGAAATATCACATCCCTAACATATATGTATACTTTTAATTTGTATTGGACAGCTGCCGCTATGCGTGATTTTAGGTAAACGCTATTTTTCTTTAACGTTAGTTACTTTATTCTGCCCTGGTTCCAACTCCGGTGTTAATTTTCAATATTTCTACGACTACAAAACAACGCGATCAGCACCAAAACGAATCTACACAATGAAACCCGATCTTAATAATAAATCAGCAGAAGTAAAATTTTTGACTTTATTCGATTATTAAGTAAGAACTAGACAAGATTTGAAAGTTTATTATCAATATACATATTGTAAAATGATGGTCGATTGTTCGACCATCATTTTACCCAAAATTCGACGTAGCACAGGCAGGTGATCACGTTTTGACACCGATATGTCATACACACATTGTTACATGAGAACATCCACGTGGCATTCATATTACTAACATAGATTTAATTTGTAACGACGACACTTCAGCGCGTTAAAGCTTTAATACTATATAAATCTGTAGTGTCTCTCTGTCTGTACATTTAATTTTTTGCCAAGTTTCATAATAAATATTCTTTTAATGCCTCACCGACATCAATTTGAAATTTTTTGTCTGTATTTATGTCCTGCTATAACTCAAAAACTTCTTGACCGAAATCAATGAGAATCGGTTTGTTGTGACAATACCTAATGAAAACATAATGTTGCCTAATCAGAGCAAAAATATAAAAGTTTGAATAATAATGTATATACAATATATCATTAACAAAAGTACGTATAAAACTTACACCGTGTTTCGTTTGACAATACAGTCTAAAATGTACATCCTTACACACATCAGCTTGCTTTTGCTCACGCACATTAAACATCATGTCCCTAACACGCAGATCGCCTATTTACACATCCCTCATATAGCTTCGTAGTCACAGACATTTACCTACGCGTATAGGCGCACACATTCCTCGGCAGGCCCTTAGAAGTCGGCTTTTAAGAGGCCGAGAGAGTGGAGAGCGGTGTTACGATCGGCTTCACTGCTCACCCTGGCGACAGTAAAAAATATGAGCATCCCCCCGATACACCCACCCCTGCGCCATCTTGAAAAACTTTGTCACTTGTAGCCGCAAATCGATCTGTGTCTACGCGGCCTACGCCGTAGATGGCATAGCTCTATTCAACCGATACTAGTAGAAGACCTTTTAACTCAAGAGCCAAGCATCGAACACTTTCTTGTATTGTCGACCTCTAATTAATGTGACTTTCAGAGATTCTATTACTAGTACGATATTCTACATATATTCTATTTATAATATCTGTGATAAAATATTTTTGAAGTAAGATTTAAAAAATAAAATGCGCATAAATGGTGCCGCCTGGAAGTCACAGAGTTGTGTACTGCCCAGTTTAATAATAATAGTAGGTACTAATGCCACAAGGTAACTCCTGGTTGGTTTTGGTGTAAATTACTTATGTTAAAGTTAAAGCAGTACGCTGGTCGTTTAAACACCTGCCTCACGCGCGTAGTGTCGATTTGGAATCCTGCACACACTGTAAAAAAATTTCTAATTATGTGCGTATTACAAATCAATTATCACTTATTTCGGTCATGGAAAAAATATTGAAGAAGCTTGCATATCTGAGAGTTCTCCATGATGTTCACAAAGGCGTGTATAGTCTGCCAATCTGCATGTGGTCAGCATGTTGGACTATGGCCTTAACCTCTCTCATTGTGAGGTAAGACCCGAGCCCAGCAGTGGGATTCCATTAATACTATGCAAAAATTACTTTATTATCCATCGTATTTTCCAAAATTTACACGATCGTAAAATTACAAAAGATTACATAATATAAAGTTATATAGATAACTGAGTCCGTGTGTTTTATTTATTTAAAATATACATCTTTGTCCACAACCTTAGTGATTGTATATAGCGAATAGTAGATGCGGCCTTGTTATGATTCGACTCTTAAGTATAGTTGGCACAATGCAAACTCACATCTATGTATATATTTTGTATTGTGATTCAAGCATTGTCGAACCCCCTTTAAGCTTGACTTTTATTGTCATGTAAATGATAATCACTAAAAGGATTTGTAAGGAATTATTCACATGACTACCTTGACAAAACAGATACACCCTATGGGTATGCATTTTATTATTGGATTTGACATGTAATATGATCCCTTATGACGGTGTACTTAAAGTACATTTATGAAATGCTAGTAATGTATTTAGTACTTAAGTTTAAACACAAAACAGGGACACCTAAGGGTCCCAGCAGGTGTCTTTACAATTTTCCTCGTAATGTCTATGCTGTATGGGCAGTCAATGCATGAACGAGAATTTCAAAATATAGAAATTCAAGACACAAGATTTAAAGAGCTGTTAGTGACGAACGACTGTATTATTATTAATAAAAGTATTAATTGAAATCTCAGTACATAACAGTTGCTAATTTTGCAAAATATTTCTATGCTTGTATATATTTGTATGCGTATTTTTGTATGCTTACCCATCTCACTATATGAAACTGCCTCATAAGCATGGTAAAACTGGTGAATAAATGTATTTGTTGTAGTCACTTGACGTTGCCGACGCATTGTTGTAGATTAATAATAATTTATATTTAATTTTAAATATATATTGATAATATATATATATATATATATATATATATATATATATATATATATATGTAAGTAAAAATTTAGATATACTAAAACTAATTCAAGAACTTCAAATAAAATTTTAAGAAGGTTAGTGTCATTATGAGAAAGAAATTCTAGTTAAAACGTAATAATTTCCTATCTTTAATTGCAAAAAAAGGAGATGGTAATAAAAGTTGATATAAATTCATACTCTGTGGAACTTTACAATTATTATTAAAGTACACAAAGACTGCTTGATTAGCTATCTGTTCCGCAGATTCACACATTTCACAAAAAGTGGCCCCTTTGAGGTCAACGAAAGGGATCAACCGTTGACATCAAAGACAGGTAGCGAGGTACCTTTAATTTCTTCAAAAGATAGTTGTATTGTCGCCGTCACCTCTAAAGGGTTTAGACAGCTAAAATGAGTTACCTACATCCAAATAAATCGTGTTATCACGATGGTTATAACGAACCGTGCGAAATCTGCAACAAAGGCTAGTAACAACGACAGGAAGCATTTTTTTTCTACAATCCAAAAAAAGTCGGTGAAAGGATTAATGTTATAACAGTGGGTTGATAAATTTTTACAACTTTAACATAATTTTGTTATACTAACTTAAAGTGGATAAAAATTAAGTGAAAAGATTCCGTTACATATATAACTGCATACACTGAAAACTAATAAACACGAGTTTAAGTATTGTGATGAATTTTGTAATACCAGAAACATCTGTTATACAGTTTTATGATTTGAATTAAAGATAATGTGAACTTTAATTAAAAACGATTCTTTAAAATAACACAATGTCCTTCCAGTCCATTCCTGTCTATTCATTTTGTCTTTGAATTCAAAAATAGCATTTTTAGATCAATATTATTGCAATATATTTTAATGTATAACATAAGTTACATACGTACTTGTAAAGACGACATAATAAGAAGCAAATAATACAATAACTAACTTAACAAACATTTTCGTTTCCAAATACAGCGGGATATCTTTCTAATTTTTCGACAAATACGTCAGCCATGTTTTATTATAACTTCCTCGATGAATTCTATGAAAGGAATAAACCAATTTAACAAATGAGCTGTGGAGAGGTATGATTTTTATCAGGCCATCTTTTGTCGGTTGCCCGTTGGGGTAGAAAACAAAGGTATGTGAACGCTAGTTCGATCCGGCCTCACTTACAAAATGTCTGGATAATTTTATTATTTTAAGAGTTTTATCAAGTGAGTTAAGTTAAGCTTTGTTCTTCTTTGAATATAAATGGTGCTCCTTTATTAAGAATAAGACGTATTCATATTTTTAACAGTAGGGATGTATAACTATTCATCCTATAGTTATTGCCTCTATATATTAAAGATTACTTACGTAGCTTTAAACTTATGTTTCAAGATTCCTCAAACAAAATGTTATATTGTAGGTATATTGATTGATATAAAATCTTTTAAATTTCTGATACAAAAAAAAATAATGTATTTATAATCTGGAAAACCTCTGTTTTGCTGTACTTGTTTTAATAGCAAAATAAAATAATAGATTTTGTCCTCCTTTTTGTATTCGGTCAATAAGATTTTGAAGTTAAACATAAATTTCAAATAAAGAATATTAATACACCTTTTGTGCACAGAGTAATAAGCACAAGTCGTTGATGGATGAATGATAAAATTTTTGCATTTCATTGAATATAAATAATGAGCACTCTGTTCCTGCGGTCACAGAGCCGAGAAGCGAAGCATTAATTTAACTAAACTTTTGTTTATTGACGATTTTCTTTCTTAGACACTCGACTTTCAATAATGTCCTAGTTCCTACCGTTTGCAAGTAAACTCTAGATCATTGAAATAAGGTTCATAACAAATCGTTGAGGAGTGTTTTATAAAAACTCAAGGTACAGGGGTAGGAAAGAATAGATATGGGGCCCAACTACGCCGATTGAATTCTTTGGTTTTTAAGACTCGTAACGGACCCCAACGTATATTTGGACAGCAATCCGAGAGGTCTGAAGTGGGCCCATGGTTTATAATTACTATAATTTGAAGGCAGATGACGGAGTGCTCTGGTATCAATGAACACCTTTCGGCTAAATTTGAAGCGAATATTGAAAAAGAAATAAACCATTTTACTCGTAATTGTAACGGGAAGTTCCGAATTTTGTACTTTTGCGATTTAATCATATCCGCGGCGATCATACGTATAATATTTCTCATTTTATTTATTGAATCATGTTTTGTGTGTGACAACACAAAATTAGATACGAACGTACATTTATGGATACACGAATATCATCAATACGTAGTATAAACAGTCTTTGTCTGTGTGAACGCGATAATATCAAAATAAATTGCATTGATTGAAATATAGTATTTACTAATATATGTATAAGTTGATTAACGAAGGAAGTTCGTATGTGGGATAAATATGAAGAATATATTGGTAATAAATCATAGTATATCCAGGCGAAGCGAGGACGAGTTATAAGTAGTAGAAAAAAACAACGTACTACACATCACCCATCACCCAGATCTATAATTATGACCATTTATCATCAAATAAGATTGTAGTCAGGTAAAAATAAATTGGTATCTTATACAAGTACGTCATGTAAGTAAGGTAAGTACGTCATGCATTAGGGTTGAATTCTTGAAGCGCACTGCACCCATGATTATAATCTTTATAACCCATGCGTACGTTTTCCCTCCATTTTTGATGGTTACAGCGACCATGATTCAATTGATTGAAAATGGAGGAGCAAGTCGAGTACCTTCTGAACGATATGCGTAAAAAATGATGTCCACTTTGGTCTAAAAATATTAATGTGCGCAAATGTAATACACCAATTAATATATTATTATCCGCATCGGTGAAAAACAATACAAAAAGCGATGAGGAAACATACGGGCTGGCTGGCATCCGGTTTTATTAAAAACGTGATGAGCAGTGCATGATATATGGGCAGAATATTCGCATGTGCTTCATTTTATGGGGATCGCGAAAAGAGTAATCTTATTTTAGAGGATGATGACTATTTAAAATTTGTCATTGACGTAATTTAAATGTTGTTTGTGTGATAGTACTTTTCGTAAGTGAAATAATGAATAGAAATAAGATAAATTTGAAGATTGGAATGATCTAAAAACACCCTGCATACAAAGTACGATATTAGTTTCATTTTCGCAACCTACATTCTCGAGCATATTACGTTCCTAATTTCATGACACAGAATGTTTTAGCATCGTGAAAAATCAATCCTATTTTATAGCAATTGAAAACACTAAATATAATTAGAAAACAAAAAAAAATTAAGAATTATTTATTATTTTAAACGGTGGGACTGTTTCTTATCAATATTGAAGTATTCATATTATCTTTATAACGCTATTATGAGAAAATTCCTAATCCTTAAGTTAACAACAATGAATAAGTAATTACATTTGTTTTTATGCGGACAATTGATTATATTAAAACCATAATAATATTTGTTATAAATTTTTGCTCCGCATTTGAAGCACGTATCGCTATCACTCTGATATAGCAGAGCGCCTGCCAGCAGAACGCGGGAAAATACAGTTTTAAATAAGCAATTTTTCATGGATCACGCGCCGTGCCGCCGGCCGCCATGAATCGCCAAGTCGAATTTAAAGTTGATTTACCGAATCGAAATGTGCAAGCAATATCAGTTAAATTCATTGTTTTTATTATTATACTTGCTGATCTATGACATTTTTGGCAGAATGTTTCTATTTAGTATGAAAAAGTTATTTGTCCAGGTAAAATATTCGTTTAAGAAGCGTTTTCGATATTTAATATTGTATTAGGGCTTTAATTAAATCTAAAAACTTTATACGGGTTTTTTCTTTAAATGCTTATGAATGGAGAAATCTGAAGCTGCGAGAGATACACGGAAACGACAATTTGGAATTCTCAATTTTTGGTCAAGTGTGAGTTGTTTATAATATAATTAAAAATATAAATGATTAAATTTTTTTATATGTCTGTTATTATCAGCATATACTTACCTGTGATTCTTTAAGGTTTTGTCGTACGTACGCATATATTAATTTAATTATTGCATATTTTCTTAATTATCGAAGTCCATATAATGCATTAAAGTGTTAAGGGCAACACTATCCTGATCGTGAGTTATCTAATCGCAAGGTATTTGCTACATTAATTATACCTACAAGACGGCAATTTTAAACCCAAACATACGAAGTCAAAAAAGACGTAATTTATTAACATCACTATATAAGCATTTTTGAAGTTGATCGAAAGCTGAGTTGAGGGAAACGGTTAAAATATTGGTGGTGGTGGTCCATTGGTACAAACTTAACTTTCTGCCAATAACGACAGCGGGTATTTGCATTTTGTCATTTGTTTCTAGCATTTTTTGAAGTTATATTATTTGGACGAATGAATGCAATATCTTCAATAACATGTTTATCAAGAAACATAGCGACTTTTGATCATGAACTTATCCAATTAGAATTACTTAAAAGTATAGTCGAGTCCGTGTTTTATTTAATTATTGGTGTGTAACATTGCACATTAAAATTTTCGCCGTTAAGATTTATCACGGAACGATTGTGGATTTAGTGAATGATATTATTCCTATTAAACAGTGTTAGTAATGTTATACATTAACAAGACGGTACAGTAAATCTCTACATAAAAGCACAAAGACTTACCAGTTTCTAGATGCAAATTTCTCAGACTGTTGGAAAAGAACATACGGTTCTACAAAATAGTCAACACCTTCTTCATCCTAAATATGTGTGTGTAAAAATAATGATGATAATGAACTGTTTTTATTTTTGACGGCTCAGCAGCTCACTTAGTAGTGAAACTGCGTGGTGAACATAGGTTGCCGAGTTAGATTCCCGTTCGTGGCACTTGATCGGGATTTTGGTTGCTTACCATCTCTTTTGTGCATGTATGCATGCACACAGGAAATATTAATGCAGATTGGGAGTGAATGTGTAATTTATTAATTAAATAATTACCTCACTATTTATGTTATGTGTTAACATTTATACCGTAAACACTCAACGTGAATATTACATTTTGAATCTCCCACGTGTACAAAGAACGATATCAGTATTATTATCTTTTGTTTCCTTACGATAGACTCAAGGTTAGATAAGAATTGTCTATAACTGTAAAACGTAATTTCCGCTTTGGTGTTCTTGGCGAAAATTGTAATTAATTTTTGTATAATTGTATAATATTTAATTTTAATATTTTTCATTTTTTCCTACTTCTAACCTTTCATAGATTATTCCATGAATATTGCATTATCGCACTGAAAAATTATGTGATAACATGAAAGTAAAATCAGCTGAAACGTTTATTTGTAAATGTTTTAACATTCATTTTGGTATTATAATCATTCTAAAGCCGTAAATTAACACTATCTCGAACAATATATGGTCCGTACGTTGAGGTCAGCCATTGCACGTAACACGTCCTTTGATGTTTCCAACATGATGAAATGTTTGGAGTAATTCATTAATGTTGGCTATGGTATACAGTTAATTAACATTCTAAAGTAAATGATCAAAAAGTGCATGTGAGAACCAACTGGAATATAATGGAAATGAAACTTTGTTTCATTGTTATATTTTATATCGTTTCTTCAAGTTATTAAGTTCCATTGCAGTTCATTCACATTATACAAATTGATTTTTATCCCACTTCTGTTGCTACTGTATGTGGTACGTCAAAAGATGTGGGTATTTACAATGAACATGTGATATATACGAGTATGTCATTATTTTAGTTCAATACAAAATGCATCAGTGCGATCGAGCCTAGGTCAGTTATATTAACAAGCAATCAGCTTTGAAAATAATTAAATATCCCACTTCAGAAATCATTATCAGTATTGTTAAGCTCAAGGACTTGTTCAAGAAAAACGCTGGCACAACAACTAATTCGCGTTTAAATAAAATATTTACTTACATTTATGCTTTTCAAAAACACTCTTATAACATCAAGGTTTGTAAAAACTTTAAATCGAAAAACTGCTACAAAGAGAACTCTTATTTGAAAGCGGCAACCATGGGGATAACACTCGGGCGTCAGAAAGAAAATTAGGATGCGAGCCGTCAAAACTTCAAACCCAGGCCATCAAAACAATGTTCTGATGCTTGTCTCACTATCAGCAATGTTACAGATAAATATTAATTAGATAAAATGTGATTAAATTCTTTACGCATCGCTGTAAGACATGTTCAAGCATGTTGAGGAATGTGATGATTATTTATATTTGAATAGTTATTTTTAATTTTAGTATTTTTATTATTTTTTATTAACAATAAAAAAAAAAATGAATTTAATTTTCAAATTAAACATAAAATATATTGATACTTTTTTAAAACGTATAATATTTTTTCGTTATCTCTTAGCTAAGCTTTGAATTATGCTCTCGTATCGTTAATGGTGAAACCTTTGGATAAGAGAAACATTTTAGAGGGACGCCGCCCCCGCATTACACCTCACTCATTATTTATCACATTGTCGCCGAAATTAATGGCAAACCCTCGTCAAATGATTTTTATTTTATAAATAAAGCTCGTGGCTTCTGGCAGTTTAATCATATCTTTGTAATCAAGCGATTTTATATACGAGTAGATACGATAATGCCAAAATAATAAGATCATATATTTGTGTCGATGGTATATTCAGTTTTAGTTAGCTGTTACTTGATTAATTCTCTGGATGTAGGATGGAGATTTATCTGTTGGCTTTTAAAATAATATATTTGGATAGTCTGTAGCGCGATGACGCGTGTCGATGGTAAGTGATCGTCTTTAACGAGCAAAGTATTTGAGTATGGGTGGTATTAGAATTGGGGTGTTAATGCCAAAATTGTATGTGCATTCCTGTGCTACGGCAAATGTGCCTAATGAAGCCGTCCGTCCCGGTTGTTGCTCTCACTGTGCAGTCGTTAAGTTACGTTGGTGGTATAAGGAATTTTGATTCTTTCTATTAATCTTGTAGATGGAATCGTTGCTTCAGCTTATTAGTGGTGTACGGCACGGGACTCTACTGTCTAATACTACTACTGTCTAATTATAATATTTACCAACACATGAAAGACAACATGTGAAGTATTTCCGTCCGTAGGTTTGTTACAATATCAGTCTTTTATGATAGTCACTTCCTCATCCATGTGTTAAAATTAATTAGCAGCATAATCTGGTGGCAGAGGTCATCTTACAGGAAACAATTCCGTAATATTGACGGCGTCATAAAAACACAGTTAACGGTACTGTAATCATCACTTTATCATGTTCACGCAGCACCCAGTTTTAATTACGGGAAATAGCGTTAGTGTCTCCTCATTAAATACATTTATCACGAAAATTTGTTTGTTTATAGCAAAAATCGATAAGCAATATTTACTGAGCCACCCGTGAGTTGACCGACGACGAACTTGGAACATTACTTTTACACATTATTTTCATTCCCTCGATAAGGCGAATGATATTTGAATTTCGATTGCTGCGAGTTGATGATTCTTTATTTATTAATAGATACTCTAACAACTGAGGGTTAAAGGTGAGTTTCAGTTAGCCGGTAGCTTTTTGGAAGATGTGAAATTTATAATTGAAGGCCGTAAATTAAGGTGACATCGACAGTTGTGGCTCGTAGGGAGGACGCGGCGCGAGGGAACTTCTACTAATATTTTATCGAGAAGGTAATTATTTGATCGGCAGACAAGGGTAACAGATGAACTGTTGCCCTTCTGATGTAGGAAAGCGTGTTATGAAATGTGTGATTGATTGATTTGATTTTCTTAAATAATCAAAATTGAACGTAAGTTATGTATGTTTCTCTAAATGTTTTTCCAATTTACTTTTGATAAATGTTTAATTGCGATACCATGTAATAATTTATGTATGTTAAAAAGTTAGCTTACTGAAATAAAAAATAAAGAAGTGAATTGTTGAAGTTAGTCAATGTGAAATCATTGTAAAGAATGGTATGTCTGTGTCAACAACTATCCATATAATTTGGTATTGCTTGTTCTGAATAATGTATTATTTATTATTTTACATTAGGTTTTTTGTTGATTAATAGGGAGTTGCCGTGACATTACAACTTTATTTTTAACTTTAAATTTATCTGTTTTTATTCGATTTCAGTAAAACCAATATGTATTTAAGGATAGAATTGCTGTAGTTTAATGGCATATAATAATTCGTACTTAATAGAGTAGAGCAAGTTCAGCCAAAAATTTAGCAGTTCAGAGAGCAATTACTTATGACATTAGTTACTTTCTATTCGGAATATTTTTATTTTATTTAGTTAAGTAATGGAATGGATAGTGCGAATTAGCACTCATGAGCAACAGCCATATTATAAATGAGAACGTAGGTCTATCGACACCATCCACAAAGAAACCGTCAGATGATAATGCGTACGTCAGCGTGCCGATAGGTCCCCGACTGCGTTCTGTCACCAGCGAATGCGTCAAAGGGTTTTGTCGCGGCGCGAATTTAATCGGCCAGCGGGAGATTTTCATCACGCGCAGTCGATAGCAACCGGTTCTATCCCTTTTTGTAACATTAACGGTTTTCTAGACATACCTAAGTATATAATTTTGCGAAAGCTTTCGTATCAATTTAATACATAAAGTGCCTAAAATATAAAGAGTAATAAACCAATGTGAAGAATAAAGTATCTTTTGACTTAATTTATTGATTTTATGTACAAAATTCAGTATGCCAGTAATAATTAAATGATTTACAAATATTCTCGTGTAACAATTTATTGTGACGATTATTAAATTTTTATTATTTTTTTATAGTGTATATGGATCTAGAAACAATTAAACTTGCTTTATGTATAAACAATAACATTATTTTCACTTCGAGAAATAGTATCTATCAACTATTGTACATGTCGTTCTCAAAATATAGTGGATTAAAACTTGTGTAACTTTAAACATACTTTTGCATTTCCATTATGCATCTAAAATATAGGTTTGTAGGTCTTGTCATTTTGGTAATTTATTTGTTTGAATATATAGTTATTTTATTTAAAAATCTGATTATTTAAAATTTCTCTATTTTCCCCGAAATATATTTATTTTATCGATATCATATACCGTCTGAAATTCTTGTGTGAGAGTTTTGGCATGGCATTTGCGGTCATAAATTTTAATTTAACAAATGAAATACTTATTTCGTCATGTTCATATATTACATTTACATTGAATCCACTGTGATGTTTTACGACGACATGAAAGAGCTATAAAATTGTGGACTGATTATTA
Source organism: Megathymus violae (assembly GCA_003671415.1). NCBI lineage: Eukaryota > Metazoa > Arthropoda > Insecta > Lepidoptera > Hesperiidae > Megathymus > Megathymus violae. Next base: position 1,172,737 of record PDGT01000071.1, read on the forward strand.
ATTAAAAGGCGGCGACAAAACAGGCTTATTCTGTGAAGTAGTTCGGAAGCGAGGTGGTGAGGTCGAGCGGACGTGCAGCTATCAGTTCCCAGAGAGACCGGGCGGAAGGTCATCTTAATACATTGTTAGTAGATACAATATCTATTCGATATTATTTTTCTTGTAACAACAGATACTATACGCTTACTTGTATATTATGAACACTTGTACCGAGAAGTGACATCCGTGAAAGTGTATAAATGTTACGGAATATGAACTTTGTTTAATTTCCAATGTGAAGAGGTTCAGCGACAGTTGAATTTAGTTCTGTGTGAAGTAATGTTATTTTTATGGTTGTTTTTCGTTAGAGTTGTTTTATGATAATCCGAGGTATAATCCAAGGTAAATATGTTTTTACTATTTTACACTAGTATGTCTGTAATGTTTGTATACGATGCAAAAATTTTAACCTTATAACACGGACAGGTAGTTATAATTCTCAATGATTTTTAATTCACTAATATGTAATTAGTAGGTTAGAACGTTGTAAATGTGAGATACAATTTGTATTAATCGACCAATTATAACCACGTCTAGGCAAATAAATATTTTTCATTAATTACACATTAGGTATAAGCAATGATAAATACCTAAGTGCTTTATTTCGAATTCGAATCCTGCACCTCTCATGTTTCAAAGTTATGTCCGTATTAGACATTAGTTATTTCTTGCTTCGGTGAAGGAAAACATTGCGAGGGAATCTATCTGAGAGATCTCCGTTATAGTATCGGAGTCTGACTTTGCATTTACAGTTGGCCCAGGGTGGTGAACTATGGCTTTTATCTTTCACATTATTAGAGGAGACTCGAGTTCAGCAGTGGGATAGTTATGGTTTGTAATGATAATAATAAAATTATAATACACACCCTGTACTGTAATGGTAAAATGTCACCAGGTATTATTCCGGTAACGGATTACAAAGGAATATAGCAGACTTCTACAAAATTAAAATTCAGATGAAAGTTAGGTTGTCTGATGATTAAATCGATATCAATATATATTAATTTAAAATTAACACTCATAACCTTAAGTTGAAACAGTTAGGTATCTACATACATTCACTATCAAACTTATAGATAAGATTTCATTGCTTTTTTACTGATTGCTAAATTTATAAAGGGCCTGGAACATACCTCGGTCAAAGAGTTAGTTTGGCAATTTAACGAGGTAATGTCACCAATACCTTAGTTACATTTAATACTCATAAACGTTGCTTATAATAACTGGAATAATTATAATATTACCAAATAAAATTATGACAATGTAAAATTATGACAGCGCCGCGAAAAAATTCGCACGATCCTGTCGAATTTTTAGCCGATATCGTATTTCGCCAAAGAAATTGATGATTGTCATACAAATGTATCTGTTGTTATGGAGCCTAATTGCTGGCTTGGTGTGTAATTTGCGCACTGCCTTTGTACACGAGTCAATAGGAGAGTTTATTGTTACTTTATCGAAGTATCCCCTGGAGGGGTTTGTTGACTCAAATTGTAAGATTTAGGGTCGAAAGGCACACACTAAAACATCTTATATATAAAACTGTTAGAACGTTTATTCTTGATCATGTAACTTTGGTTTAAATAGATAGATAATGTACATAACTTTGTTACGATCTGACCATCTTACTCTTGCGGCCAGCGAAGTTGTCCATGACGAGTAGCGACGTAATAAAATCTGTGATGGAGGTTTTCTGTAAAATGTATATCTGTACATCTGTTCCGTAAATATCTAAAACTATTCATGAGAGTGTGTAGGTGGTGAAGGTGAAGAGTACTTACTTACTTACTTACTCCGCTGGCGCAGCGACCCGAAGTGAGTCTTGACCTCCGATACAAGAGAACGCCAACGTCCCGGTCTTGAGCCACTTCCCGCCAGTCAGCAACCGGCAGTTCGCGTAGATCTGACTCCACGACGTCCTTCCGGTGGTACCTCGGCCGACCGACGGGTCGGCGGCCACTCGGGACTCCAAGATAGGCTCCTTCACGCTACGATCTTCTCCCATTCTCTCCAAGTGGCCTAACTAGCGGAGCCTTTGGGCTTTAGTCTCCCCCATTATATTTGGCTCGCCAACCAGCTCTTCGATTTCGAGGTTTTCCCTTAACCTCCAGCTTCCATCATGCCTCTGGGTTGGGCCCAGAATTTTACATTGCTATTTTTCAATACCAATTATTACATCACTTAAACGAGCCTCGAAATCTACATGAGCTAGTCCTAAAGAACTAATTACACGGCTCCTAACTGTATTATTATAATGAATATATTTTGCATTACATTTATTTATTACTAGCAAATGCCCTCGCTTCGCTTCGGAGAAACTACCTTACGCTTAAAGATAGCATCTGCATTTTTCTGGGTTTTTCTCGTTCTGTGAATTAGAAATACATATATTCATTCATAACTTTTTAATTTATGTACGGATTGCAATGACACAAACTTTAGATATTAAGTAGCGCTCACTGCAATACATTAATGAAAACCAGAATGAAGTCGGTTAAGTCGCTTCTGAGATTAGCGGGAACAAACGCACAGACAAACAGAAAAAAGTTCTAACAACTATTGTTATGGGTTCTATTGCGTTAATAAAAGTCCATAATAATATTTTTACTCATATATTGCTCATGTACAGAAACCAATTTAGAGGTAGGATTTTACTATATGTATAGACATAGATAGACTAGAAATCGCTCTCCCTTCGCTTTGGGAAACAACCCGTACGTTCACAACTAGGGTCGCACCCAAAACTATTGTTTTATCAGTTCAAACTCATTTTTATCACGTAATTTTTTTTTTGTGTTACATACTTTGAATACCCCATATTCGCTTGTTATAAATCAGTGTACTTACGTGTAAAATGGCGTAAAATTACGTTATGATCGCGTTTAGACAATCAAATAAAAAGAGATTTTGTTTTAAACTAGGCTATTGTTTAGGGATATCTATCCCTAAGAGATTTACTGGGAAGATCGGTTGCTCAACTGGTCTCTCTCCAACATTACCACAAAATGCATTAGCGGGATTTCCACTAATGACTACTAAAATTCAAGTGAAGACAACGTCGTAGGTAAGTAAGTGGCTATAATTCGCGGCCGTGGTATAAGATCACGAGAAAACGCGTTTATTATTATATAAGGTTATATCTTATACAAGGCTTGTTATTCATAACTAATGTCAATTCATAATTTAAGTGCCTTTTACCATTCATGGCTACTTCATGGTTATTTTCACGAAGCAACGTGTTTCACGAATCGATGTAATACAAATACTAGCTTAACATTTTCAATTGTTGTTCATCTCATTTAAAATCGCCATTTGATTGTATGAGGCCAGATTTTTTTCGGTCTTGTGGTTTTGTTTATATTTATTTTTAGTATTGAGGCATAATATTATTTTTGAGCGTTTATTTAGTTATTTATATAATTTAAATACCTTGTATGTACAATAAAAATAATTTAAACATGCATGCCGCCCAGAGCTCTTCCCTTGCACATCCCGCAGGGACAGTGGGGTGGGTTGATTGATGAGCCGCCCTTGTTTCGCGATCGCCGGCTCAATTACAACACGATTATTTAATTTGACATGATACTTTGAACCTGACGCTCCCCGATCAGGGGTAAATATTTTGCCCGTCTCTCAACAGTTTTTCTTCACTGCGTGCCTTTCTTTAATACGATAAATAGACAACTCGATTAAATTAATAAAATATATATTTTTGTTTTGGACAGAATTATTTTGAATGTTATAAATAAGTTCAAACTAAAGTATATATTATTTTAACATAGACTTACAAAGCTTATATTCGTAAAATTGGAAGATTCTGTAATTCAGCATACCTTTAAGCTCTACTTTAACTTGTAAAGCAAAAAGAAACTCCAAAGCAGAACAATCTTGCATTTGTTATAAACTGCAACATCCAGGTATTTGATCAGTTAAGTCATCTTGACGGGAACGTCATGCAAGAAACAATTCAATTATGATTACTTTGATTAAGTTAACAACTTCCGGTTTTCGTGATTAATGTTTTCAGTAAATGATTGTGTGGTAAGGAAATTTGTTATATTGGTATTATAATTTTAATAGATTACTGGTTCTTATTAACTTTGGCTATCAAGGCTGACATTATCTTTGAAATTCTAAAGGAAAGTTAAGTGACTATAAAAGTTATTGATTGTTTAATGATGATTTTCTATCTGTATAAAGTCAACTAGTCTGCTAACGAGTCAGTGGTGTCTTTGGAGTTGGTCCTTACGAAAGTCTTAGGCGTGCGACGTTTCATCCTCAAATGGCCCGTCTGCTGGTTTGTGGGTTATTTAAATAGTTTATGTTAAAAAAACATTGATCTAGTATTGATCATACGCATATAAACTGTAATGTGCTATTGAAAAATGTTTTAATAATGAGATGTGTAATTTAATAAATTGTCATATTTATGTTTCAGTATTCGTAGAATAATGAATATACTCACATTTAAATATCAGGAAGTTAGTGTTGTCGTTTGCAAAATATTGGAATAATAGGTAAAAATTAAACAATTGACTCTAGCAATGAATATATTCTACAACGAAAGAAACATTCCGTCAGATCCTTGAACTTTACATGATTTTATGTTATTTGATGTTATACATTTTGCAGTAGAGTTATTATTTTTCCTTCTTTTCTAGTTATAAAACTTTATTACGAAACGAATTCCCAATGATTTTGTATTATTACTTCTTGTTCTTCAATTATATCATTAGTGAAACATTTTAAAATCAAATTTTATCTGAAACTACTTAATTTCTTTTCGACACAATAGTCCAGTCGTGTCTATGGGCTAGTGACAGAGTAACTGCTACTTTCTAATGCTACTTTATTACGGATATAAATTCGATAGATCGCCCCAGGAGGCGCTTACCGAGTGGCTATCGTGATTTTGGATGTAGGGTCCGTACACACGTCAGCTTTCACCTTCACAACTCAATGCAAACGCAAAAAGTACAGTAAATCAGTAGTTATCATTCCTGATTTACCATCAGTGGAGCTCTGTAAAAAAGATAAGTAGTAATATTGATACAATTCATTGGTAAATAATTGTCGAAATTTAAGAAATAAGATTTGTATGTTTTTAAAAATATGTAGAAGTATGATAAGTATATGACAGGAATAGGCTAAGTATTGGAATTAGTTTAAAAGATAATTACTCATATTTTAGGTCGGAATCAGGCCATTATTGATTGAACGATTAAGCAATTAATTGTTCACTGGCTAATATATTTCAGAGATCACTGTCACGAAAGAACTGCTGCTGGTGAAGGGAATCATTAAAAACATGCCTTTAATGCAAGTCGGACAATTCTGATTCCTTTTGACTTTATCATAATTTTAAACATTTTAAAAAATTGAGACACTGAATAATATTTTCTTTGATTGCAAAAGAAATTCGCATTTCTATGTATACGAGCCCTATAGTTGGCTTCGATCAAAATTGAAATGGCGAACCCCTTTGTCGAAGCAATTTAAATGGAACATTTTAAACGCGATTCTTTTGGCGGTCATTCAGTTTAAACGAGTTCGAGGGGCGATTGGCGGAATGGCGATGCGTTTGTCAAGATTGAGGATTTCAATCGTCACCATTTATTTAGTCTCATACATTCCTGGATCGGTTTAAATTATGTGTTCTGTAATATACGATTAAAGATTTATAAGGTTTTTAAAATGGTTTTGTATTGTAAGATTAGTAGGTTATGTGAGTGTTATTGCGTTGTCATCTTTTAGTTATGTATCCGAAATTCTACGTGAACACAATAATTTTGCTATGTTCAAAGAGGAGTAACAGTTTACGTGACTGTTAGTTA
>PDGT01000071.1:1178879-1190645 GCA_003671415.1 Megathymus violae
CACAATATATAGATTAACAATACAATAATAGATTACGGCCCTAGCAAATTTGTGTTCGAAAACGAAATGAAAATGAAAAAATTACCATTTGAAAAAGTCATTATTCAGGATGGGCACAGACATTATTTAAATATCATTTAAATAAAAATAATAGTTGAAATCTTACGAGGTTGGAGTGGGTCAATAGTATTTCATAAAGCAAGAGCTTCTTGCGAGAAGTTTTTATGAATGCACGCTATAGTTTTGCATTACCTCTTAATCTGTAGAATTAGCGTGTACACTAATCGCTGAAACGCGAGTGTTTGTTGAAGTACGAATGCGACGTGATTTATAGTGTGGTACCAATATAAAACTCGCCGCAAAACTTCTAGCAACAATTTTTTTTGCTCAAATATTCCGCCATTGTAACCTCGTTCTATCGTAAGCTGGGAAATGACGAATGAAAACTTGTCTACATTTACAAAGTATTCATTATTTTCAAAAATCGCGTACCTATATGACAAACGTGAAGACAGACAAGCGAATAATTCTATAAGGATTTTGATCCTCTGGTTGGATATAAACGTGTATCTTGAAACGGCGAACCCACTTTTCACTTTATGTGAAATACCGTGAAACCTTTAGTCAGCACCCCTCTTTCGACTTCCGAATGAGTTACTCGTTGAACTTGTTAGGTATATAAATTAAAACGTTTGGATAAAGAAAATACTTGTTGATAGGGTTAAAATAATTGTCCGCAACCTATTAACGGTCCACTAACAAGTAATCTCTTGGCGTAATTCGAACGTTCTGCACCGTTTCTCATAAACACATGGTTTAATGACCGATAACATGATGTTTTAATTGTCTTCTGAAGCTAAACTTGATGTACCAAAGATACAAGATTGTAATACATTGCTCGCGTATTCGCCAACTGTGAAACTCTCCGGAGGGAGACACGAATCGCCAACAAAGGGAGGTGCCAAGTATGGGGCAGTTCGCAAATAAAATTGTCGCCACAAAAGTTGATGGCGTCGCGTGTGCTCCCGACCCACGTACACTGGTCATTTGGTATTCAACGCAGATCGCACTCTTTGCGACGATTGGAACTTTGTTTCGATAGAGAATTTATTTAAGTCACCAGCGTACATATGTATCTACGTAAACAAGTGTCGTGTAGAACTATTTGTGTTGCGTGTTGTTGATGAACTTTGGTCGGTAGCCGGTGTCTAGTTGCGCGGTAAACTTTGTATTCATCTAACATTGAGGAACAGCTCCGACGTAAGTGTAGTTATGACGCGTGCGTTTCATTATTGCATCGGTTACGTCAGTTGATGAGCTGTATTGTTAAATAAGTACCCTGGAGAAAGTCACGTATATTTTTACCTATAAAGCAGGGTATTGGCACGTGTTAATAACGGAAGCATAAAATAGTAAATTCGTTTGTTTGTAGTACAATTCTTAACTATAGCAAGTAACTATATGTAACTAACGTTACCACGGGAATCAGATTTAGACTTGACTTAAAGTTTTAAAGGTTTTACAAAGTATTATAATAAACTATCTTGTTTTGTTTGTTGTTTACGTTAGGTGAAGCAGTGTCCTTTTTAAATATATTTTTGGTCATACTGTGTATACTATACATAAGGAATTATGTTCAACCCCAAAGGCATCGTAAGACTTGTACGTAAGATAGGTTGAACAATCTATCAATAATGTATCTATATTACTTACTATTAACAGAGTAAAATTAAAGCTTCTACGGCTAGCGCATATAAATTTTAAGAACCTTCCGAATCCTCTAAACTATGTTTTTTTTTTTTAAATAGCATTATTTTTTGCTTTAATTTAACAATAGTGAATCAGTATTAATACAATAATACCCTACACTACACTACTATAATATATACAGTAATACCCTAGATCTCTTTTTTGGGGGTTGTTCTAAAAATTCTAAATCTCTAATTATTTTGTACCTACTCCATCCATAAGTACCTACACTACACTACACCTTTCGAGTTATTATATGTGCAGAGTAAAATGCTGCATAAAAATGTGTTCTTCCTGAATCACATAAGATTTGGATTTTAAAAACCTTCTTAGTGCCTGATATTTTTTTAAGGAATCTCTGTCCAAAAAAGAGGTAGTCTTTATAATGAGCGAAATATTTAATATTTATATATAAAATTATTATTGTATTATTATGCAACATTATTGTATCAAGCAGTCGTTAACCATGGTGGAGTAACCGTCAGTTTCCATTGTCCGACGTCCAAGATGGCGTCCGTTTGAAGTAGAGTTTCCCCGGGGCGCAGATTAGATGAGCTGGTCAGAATAAATGAAAAAAAAAGAATGCGAGTACAAAATTAATCAATTAATTATCTAATTTTAAGAATATTGATTAAATTACCAGTACGATATTTAAGAATTGTGGTAGTACTTTTGATGTTGTTTTTTGTCGATTTCATGAGTGAGTTATCATTTCAACTTACTAAGGTAAAATTTCAGTTGTATATATTAAGTTGTATTTATTATTCCCGTAGTATTCATTAATTTAATTAATAAAATACGGAATGGCAAACTAAACCGGATCAATTTGAGTAAGTAGATATATTAATAACTTTACACGTTGATCTCCTGCACAAGACACGAGAGAGAGAGAGTTGGAATCCTGAATGCACATTAAATTTTAAAATTAAATTACGCGCAGACGCGTATTAAAAATTACCTAATTATCACTTATTTGAACAAAAACATCGTAAGTAAACCTGTATATCTGAGAGTTCCCAATAATGCTCTCAGAGGTGTGTAAAGTCTTCCAATCCGTACTTGGTCATTGCGGCCCTCTTATTGTGAGAGAACACCAGAGATCACCAATGAGACTAATTATGGGTAATTATTATCATTATGTAACGAATGACTTTAAATTTATATAAACGCTGACACTCCGGTACGTATACTTGAAGTGTATAATTTGGTGAATATCTATATAATATCGAGTGGGCTGTGTAGGTAAATTCCACAATTACCTAACAAATCATGCTATAAGACACGATTGTAATGAAAAACCTATTTAATTTAATATTATAAATTCAAATGCGGCGGCAACACAAGCCACCTAATAAATTCATGCGGTCGACGCCGTATTACAAGATATAAATTTCCATACGTGTTATGAATTTTAATTTCCTTTATACGATAAAAGGGTAGGTAGAGTCGGTGGAGTATTGAGAAAGATGTAGAGTCAGTATTGGGAAGGATGTCTTTCTATGATACTACTATATTTTAACATCAAGTCTTTTTAATAGAAATATTATATTTAACCACGAACTGATTTTACATGTTTTGGTTGCAATATGAGTGACAGTTAACATACTATTTCGTCCATTGTTTATTGGCCAGTAATGGGATGCCCATGGTTTTAATATCTAAATGAGATGATGAATATTTCAGCAAATACCTACTCTGTTTATGGACTAATTTGTAAAAGTATTGGTAGGTATTAGGTGAAATTTATTAAATAAGTTGGAAGCCTTAACATAAATTTGTACTCATGTGTATCTATTGCGAAGAATAAGCAGGTTACGACAGTATATTCTCTTTAAACTATGTACGTGGGAGTAGGTACCAAATTACTGTCAAAAATAACATGTGATCGAATAACAATTGTCTACAATTCATAATGCCTTTATGGTGTCGTATATATTCATTGCAAAATTGACACTTATTGGTCGGCTGTTATCGGCTCACATTGGTGTATTCTCCAATTGATCAATTCTTAAGGACCTGCACAAACCATCTCATTCATTTCACTGTAAACGACTTGGTTTCTTGTCATACAGCTTTGACACTCGGCCAATCCGTAGCGCGCCGTAAAAACCGATTACCGCATCAGAAACGAAAATCGATTACGGACGTCGTGTCTGACGCAAATCGATTCTAGTTGTCACCTTCACGACTGATGATTGCTTCTGCATTAACAACGGTGTTCTCGTAATTGATTTCTTTTTTAATTTCAAACATAAATTAGTTATTTAAGAATGTGCCAGGTTTTTTTGATTTTAGAAGATAATAATATTTATCTATTTTTTTTACGTAAATAGGCGACGTACAGTCAGAAGGTCCATTCAATGGTAGATGGTCATGGCGGCTTTAAACATTAGCTATGCTTCTTAAAACGTATCTCTAAAAAATTAAAAGAAAAAAATTAAAAATGTTCACAACACGATCCCTCGTGTCGATTGTAAGTGATAATCAGAGTAAAGTGATTTAGTTGAATCGACGGCCGCCAGTGTTAAAATTTCATCAAACAAAGTAAACAAAACAAAAGTGTAAGCAGTCGATCTTAGTCGTTAGTCGAAGATATTTGAGCAGTATAAGAATTTCTAACTCATGAGATGGCCACAGACCAATCCACCGAATCATAAAAACTCGTGTCCAGGAATAGGCTCCTATGGTAGGCACTGAAACCACGTATTATAAATTGCTGATCAAAAAAACAAAACATTATCTTGCAGATATGCAACTTAAGTAGCACAAATTCTGTTTGAGTATGAGTGATAAATTGATAAATCAATAAATATATATTTTCACCGGCAGTCCTTCAATTCTTATTATACCAAATGTTATCATTTGTAAATAATGACAGACATCTTCATTTATAGTTTTATCATTTTTATGTAATAGAAAATTACGTGTCATTATTATAAATACATCATATCTAAACAACTACATCTTCCCAACCATTATGCATTATGCAACGATTAATCTGTAAAAAATATATTAAACACAATAAATTACCAAGTAGTCGCAGTCCATTAACAGATCAGCTAATTAAATCAATAATATGTCTCGTAGATTACCTATCAACGTGAAGTGGCTAGGGTGGCGGACGAGTTTAGTAGCTAGACTTGGCCAGAACGAGCTCAATCGCCTCTTGATGCGCAGAGCACCTGTGCCACAGAATCCGCTGGTAGACAAAGACGCAGATAACGAGGAGCATCCCATTGGTGCATCCGTCGTACGGCCCCGCCCCCTGGCCCGACAGCCAATCGCACTCGTCCGCACAGATCTTGAGTGTTATCTAGTTGTCTGCCGTCTCACTTGGTACTCTCCAGCTATTTTCAGATGTTAAAAATGTGGAACCGTAAATACTGCACTCGAAAACGTCACGCGAGGAAATTAACCATTCGATTCACTTGGGCAGAAGAGATACGCTTTTTAAATACTTTCTAATTTCTTCTTTGATACGTTTTAATCGTTAGTTTGGTGGCTATTAATAGGCATTATGTGAGTACATTTAGATTAGAAACGATTTTTACATAAGTAGGTACTATGTAAGGGATGTTACAACACCACACGTCATTTTGATTATTAAATTCATTACTGCAACAAAATCTACAACATATCTATAACAATGTCTATAAAATATAATATGATAATATCATAACTTGTATGTGACACAATACCAAACAGGTAGCAAAATTTGATATGAAAAGACGCACACAACTTAATATTGAATCAGCTTTGTTTTCACAATCGACTCCTTGTCCAATGACCACCTACGTTGAATGTTCTCGCACGATCAATGTTCGAAGGTACACATATCGATGACCGATTGTGAAGTTACATAATTCTAAATCATGATAACAAGGCTTTATCAAGGGAAAATATTGCTTTGAGTGACTTGTAACACAGCCTTTTGAGTATTTATTCTACATTCTCATTTAGTGTTAAAAGTTCTGTATTTGCTATTTGAGGTAAGTAATATATAGACAATATCAGATAAAATTTGATCAGTCGCATTACTACTGGTTGTGGTTTATATTGCCTTTTGCATATAACGGGGCATTCATTGAAAAATCCTGGAGTAGTTTCAGACGGTAACCTTGTGTTAGCGGCCCCGAAACCGGTGCGAAAGAGAGGGGTAGTACAAAGACACAAGCGGGGTGCGGGGTGTAGGGGCGGCTCAAGCGAGGGTATGATTCGGGATTCTAGGGATGAGCTGCTCTCGCTTCCTCCCGTTACTCTGGCACCGTTCGTCGCGGTCGACGCACATGTGACGCGTGGCCCGCGTCACTATTGCAACCGAATCGTGCGCGGCCACTCCGCATCCCTTAACACCGTAACGTGCACATCACTACGCTTTCGAAATTCGAATTACGCGCTCGAATAGGCAATCGGAATATTTCATCTTTGAAATAGTTTTTTTATTTTATTAAAGTGAAGTGCTTACGTAACACGATTGATCGTTTTTTTGTCTATAACTCATTATTTTATTCATATTACGGGCATTGGATTATAGTGACTTAATTTGTACAGAATATTGGTCAGTTTTATTAGAGTAATAGTATGGAGTGTATACGGACAGTGGACAATTAAATACAACTTGCTACAAATGCTGTATGCTTTTGTTTCCGAGTACTAAAATGAAGATGTCTGGTAAGTGGATAATAATATGTACGTATTACAATTATTATATGTATTTGAATTACGAGTACTGTACGTATTATTATAATTGAAAATGTTGAACGTGGACCGCATTTTGTAATAATATGAAATTGTAAATGACAATTTGTTTCATTGAGTTATTAAACAATTTGTGAGTTGTTACAACATGTCGGGATATTATCGATAGAAAGTTCTAGTACTATACAATACATTTGTTGTAGCTTTATTGTAACTGAAATAATGGTGCGAGGAAATTAATTTAATGTATTTTAAGATATCGATGTGCTTCATGATAGTTTTCGGTTTTTTTATTTATTCAAAAGTTGTTAAAAACTGCCTTTTTTGTCTTTTAGTTTAAGAATCTCCATCTAACCATGAGCCCTATTTAAAGGCTTCTAGCACACCCTGCTGAATAACGGACGAACCTATGGGGTGCAGTATCTCCAGTTGGAGGTCGCTAGGCTCTGTACTACTTAGTTTAATCCCGGCGGAACTCGGGCTTATTGGAAGGGTTCTTTACCCGCCTGGCTAGCCGGCACTGTCTTTCTATGATCAACCGTGAACCATAAACCTCGGATGGATAAAACGTTACACAAGGCCGACACCGGCACGTTCATCCATCCAAGCCTTCCTCTTTGCGACGGATGGGAGCCGAGGGAATCTGAGTGGGTAGGAATCTCTGAGGAGTGTACCAGCCAGCGTGGGCAGGTATCTCAAGATGATTTCCTCTCCTGCGATATCAAAAAACAAGGATCAATCGTGGAATAATTTTTATGTTTTTCGGTGACTGTGTTGGAGAGTCAATAATTCGCGGGTTTCCTAATTCCATTTACTAATTTACTATACTAATCTAATGCAGATGGGGTTCAGTGTCGGAAGTTATAAAGCTATTCGAATATAATTAACAACTCCCACTCAAAAATAGTACAGCATGCCACGTCTTAACGCTGGAATCACTTCTGAGATGGTTTAACTTTAATCAATTCAACTCCCGAACGCATTGTCATTTAATTTAGTCCATTCCTATGGTCGTCTTAAGCCTGTTAGGTCTAATACTTATATAAATGTTTTGTTATAGCGAAGTCAAAGCTACCGTTCCGCCAACTGGTTACTAGTGAGAACCTTTGTTTAAGTTAATCGCGTAATGTTATTTCATCAAGATGCAGAGTATAATTCGCGTGGCTAACTCTAGACATTTCTACTATTAAGTTCTACTGGTTGGTACGTGATGAGAGTTGTACAATATTATATAAACTGTGATTTTGACTTGTTCAATAATGGATGCAACGAATTTGTTTTATAAAAAACAATAGGGGACGTTAGGTTGGCTATCTTATAAGAATTCAAAAGTTGTAGCTTTGAATAAAGTGAGGAAGTAGTAGATTAATAACAGATATGTATGTAATGAATACCTTACAGGGACATACACAACATGATAAGGTGTCCTTAGTCCGAGTAATTCGAAGTATTATTGTTGTTTAGCTTAAAATATGTCTATTGTAATTAGCAATTGTACAATCGCGACTTAGCATTTTATTTTATATTCGCGGACATTCATAGCACATACGTTCAAGACTATAAAAGTATTACAAGCATAGTAAACAATAATGGTGAATGCTTCAACATTAAAAAGTTGGTTAATTAACAGTTTTATGTATGTAAAATGTAGTTATTTTGATGAGTCAAAATTTACCCATACCGAGCGATAGCCGTTCATTCGTCATATAATCACCACTAGCGGTCAAAATTTGTCAATTTATCGTTTTAATTTTTTTTATTGGTAACACTAAAGCTTTTAAATAGCTATCAACTAAAAAAAGAAAAGAGTTCAATAAATATAATAGAAAATGGGAGTGAACACTTTTATCTCCACTAATGATTGTTAACTATATTTTCAATACTGAATTGTGACAAAATGCATATACTATTAAGTATGCAAAATGTTAGGCTAAAGTTGTTCTTACCAGCTGTGACACGTAGGGAAAAAAGTGACTTTTAAACTGACTATTGAGTTACTTAGTAGAAATTCTGGGGGTAAGCCGCCACAGAGAGAGAGTATTTTTTTACTTACCTACATTTTTTACAGTAGGTTTTAATACTGAAAAAAAATTGGTAAGCATATTATAATAACTTACATACAAAATTATTTTACCTCCATTCAAAACCTTTAACCAGTTAGCAGTGTAAATTATTAGGGAGATATCCCTTCAAGGGTCCAATAAACTTTAAGCAGTTATGCAAACATTGTAAATAGGGCTAACTGTCTCGCTGAGTGCTATCTGATTCTGTTAAGGGTGTGTGAGAGAAGAAAAAAATTAAGATTATTTATCTGTGCTGTGTCAGAGAAGTGTCAGCTTTTGGCGGGCGCCGCCGGGTTTAAAGTTTGTTTGTCTGAGATGTTTGTAACTTTGGAATAGGTTCGATTGCTTACGGTTTTGTTTACAGCAGTGATGTGCGAAATCGGATTTTATCTGTCCCTTTTAGATTGCGGTTTGGTTTTTAGTGAGATTCGTGTGAAATATCCTTTATTGAACTAGCGGTTGTCTAAGGTCGGTATATTAAGATATTAGGAGCGTTAAGTTTTTTTCTTATTTAGACCATTTTGTGTTTAATCTCTATTAGCACCATACGAATATAAACAGACTTGAAGTCTTCGGCTAACTGAGTTTTGGCCAGCTTGATGGATGGCCTTAATAGCTCATTCTAAAAGGAGTTTAATAGTGAGATACGCTATTTAAGCGAGAGATTTGTATAATTCTTATAAGCAGTTAATATATTAACAAGTTCATTTGAAAAAGTTTTTTTGATTATTTTATATATTCCTTTTGAATGCTACAACTATCGATAAAGTTCAGTTTCATTGGCAAACTAAAAAACTTAAATATACTTCATTATGATGTTTATATGTATAATTATACGTACTTAAATTTAACAATAGATACCTACTGTCATTATTTTGAAGCCAATGTTAAATACGCTCTACTTAAAATAATAAGTTTTACGTATTCTTAACTGCGTACGTACTCGGAATATCTGCAAATCAGTTAATATTCGAGCAATTTATTGTGACAAAGTAACGTGTGACATGGTAGTAACATTTTTTTATTCGCGAACTACAAGCAGACTACAAAGAATACCTACAACGATGTGTATTTACATGAAATATGAACGCGTCACTGTTTTGCATTGTCGTTGTCAAGATCACCTTAATTTAAACAGAAGGTCGACTTTGATTATAAATGCTAATTATCACCTAATTTGCATATGACTACCTACTTATGTGATCGCTTATTATATTCGAATCCATTGGCTGTTATTGTTTCAGTGCTATAAATTATGTATTTTATATACATAGATTGAAAACCAAAAATATGTATTGTTGAATCAACACTACATATTTATAATGATCACACACTAACACACACGCATAAACACATTTTGTCATATCTGGCATAACCGAAGTTGGATCGGAGCCTTTTGTTTGGCAGTTATCATTTACTTGGCTAAAAGATATAGGCTGTGAATGTATTCTTTTCAATTATGTATGTGTTATTTATATAATCATATGACGGTATACAGTTTAAGTTTTATCTGTGTGTGTCATTCATAGACTCGAAGATTTTTGAGTCGAATGAGATAAAATTGATACGTTATGATGAAACATGTGTAAACCTACCATAGTTTGCACCTATTATTAAAAAAGGTGCTTTGTTATTAAATAAACAAAGTTATAGAAAATTAATTAAACGCGATCATCATATATGTACTCTTCATTTGCGCTTTTTCATCAAAGTTGCTATCCTTATTGCATTATTTTTGTCGGCACCCAGTGACCGTCTGAAATTGATGGTTAATATTAATGCTAATAGGTATACACTTCGTATCCGATATAACTTACTAGCTTCAGTAGGGTACGTACATAAAAATTATGTGATTTTAGCTTCTACGATTATCGAATTATAACTTGAAATTTGACGGTTAAATCGATTAACACCGCTGTCAAAAACCGTAAGCAATAGGGGAGCCGATCTGCTGATCTTATCGACACGCGGATGGGAGATATTTTGCAAGATTCTCTACCAATCTTAAGATGTATTAGAGCTTGATAATAAGGAAGTAATTTATAACCATAGACAATACCCATACGGATTTATCGCAGAGAGATCAGGTTTAATGGTTACAAGTTATAACTCTCCTGTAAGTGTCTTGTATGAATATGAATTACCCATTCTTTAGATCCTCGATGCTTCGTAAGTTAGAAAGCTTGACTTTCCGCGAACGTTAGTCATCGGTCGTCAAACGAATTCATACTTAGCCTTGTTGTATCATCAATGAAGCATGCAGTTTTCACGCCTACTTAAGATCACATTTGGATGCGTGTAAATTAGTTTTCGCAATAATGAACCGTGTTGCACAGGCTTAAGACGGGGACGTCTCGTTAAAAGACATGTTGTGGATAAGGTATCTTTGTATGACAAGTTGAAAGTGTTTTATGAGTAGCGTTACGGGCCGGTGAACCGGCGGTGACAGTGTAAACCGCGTGTATTGTCAGTCTCCGTGTCTAAAACGTGAAATCGTCTTTCCGTGGGGTCCTCGAACAAAGACACGTTGAGATTGCCGAATATAAATAATATTTGAACTGTGTTTAATAATAACAAACCGACATCTAATATGCTTGGTGGTAACGCTAATATTGCGATGTGAATGAGATATGTACGAGTATAAACGCTAATGATTTAGTCAAAGTATGCACTAGAGAGTAGTTGAATAGTTACCTATGGTAAAAAGAAAAAGATGTTTGATTTGTAATAAGATATTAAAAAGAGAATTTTCAAAAATGATGTGAGTGCTAGTCCTAAAAAATTATAGAAACCTTTTGTAACAAATGTAATTATGCATTACCGTTTAAAACTTGAGGAGCATTATGAGTTTATCTTTTAATATTAAAGTTTTCAAAAAATAAAAAACTTTTCGAAAGTTATTAATAACAAAAATAATTAAATCTGTCTTGATTATATGTTTCCTAATCAAGAAGGTTTTTATCTGTAACAAAGAGATCATAATTTCCTCTTTTTGTTTGATTTACTAGCGGCCGGTCCCTACATCGTTTCGAAAGAAAAATTAATAATTATATATATATATATATATATAGATGATATCGCACCCTTAGAATGAAAGGGACAACTCAAAAATTGCAATTTATGGTAAATGACGAAGAAAGTTTTCAAAAATGTAATGGTCTTGAGTAAATTTAAGAAGACTGTTGTATGACGTTTTCCCTTTTTCCCTTTCTCACTCATAAGTAAATTTATAGTAAAATCTAGAATTTCAGGAATT
>PDGT01000071.1:1190712-1238022 GCA_003671415.1 Megathymus violae
TTTTTTAATAGGTGCCGTGCTTTCGCATTTCCTTCCACATATATACATATACTCAAAAATCCGCACTCTCTTTTTATAATATTCATGTAGATAAGCAAAGACTTCACAGAATTTGAAAGTCGACATCGTAAAGTACTATTATTATGTACTAGCAAACCCACCTTGCGGCTTCGCCTGCGAAAGTTACGCTCGCGTTGCATTGCAATTTTCAAAATTGCATTTTGAAAATAAAATATAGCCCATGTTAGTTGCTGATAATGTAGCATTTGTTAGGTGGTAAAATTGTTAACTTAATAATATTAGTATAGATAAATATTATTATTATTTAAAAAATTTTGGTCGATTGTTGATTGTATAGACGACCCCATAGCCCAGTTTGTAGTGACCCTGCCTGCCGAGCGAGGGGTCTCGGGTTTGATTCGTGGCCGAAACACACAGACAGACAAATGTTTGTTCTCGGGTCATGGGTGTTTGTGACGTCGTATTTGTGTATGTCCTTGTCATCCAGCCGGGTGGGAGTGTGTAAACGATTGTTTCATAAATTTGATATGCATATAACGTTCAAACAGGCATTTTTTAAATTTCTTATCATATCGTGACTGTGTTGTAGTTACAACAGATTCTTTTTTAATTTTTATGTGGTAAATACCAACTCCATCCCAGCCGTGTCCGGTGAGTGTTATTTTAAAACTGGCGCGAGTTTAGCGGAAAACGAAGATTTAACGACGGACGCGTCCGTATTGTCCGTGCACGCAGCGTCCGACTAAACGGACCCTTGCAATGACTAATTTGAATTTGAAATTCGAATTTTACGACATCCATTTAAGCGTGACTCTCCAACGGAGAAAATGTTTTGCTCTTAGCTATTTAAAAAAAATGCATATCATGTCCTTCCATTCATCAATCGGCTTTTACAGGTCCCGTAATTAAAATTAGGCTGCCCTTATTAGCGCCACTCTGACCAGGCCTGGGCTCTCTGAATCACATGAACAACATCTTGCTATATTTTCTTCAGGTTATTTATTCAGTCCACCGTTATTTATTAAAACTTGTTGCTTACTTTAATAGAACTATTTGCAGAAACAAATAAGATTACAGACATTGTTTTATACTAGTCATAGATATAAATCACATTTTAATTAGAAATAACTTCCAGCGGTTATGAAAAATGCTATAGAAAATTTATTGTAGTAAATGAAGTTACTAACTTGAAATATAAGCTAAATCCTGTATAGGTACTAAAAGGAAATATTATTGAGGCAGTCTTTATAAAAGAAACCTACGATTTATTGAATATAGCAAAGAGCTTTGCACAGATTGATAGCGACAGGTGAGCTGGCATAGCAACCGAGTGCTTAAAACACGCAAGACGACTGGATCAACAGAAAGGGATCTTTTAGACACGATCGACATCCTGCGTATTGTGTGAGGAACTGCACTTTTGTAATGTAAAGCAGTTATCATTCCACTCTTCACCGCATTGTAGTCCACGTTTATGAAGCTTCTAATTTTATAGCGTTTTTACAACGCCACGTGCTCTACGAGACGTAGACAAGACAGGGGTTGTTTTAACAAGTTTATTAGTAGTAATGGGGTGGGTTATGATTTATGGAGTGTCTCTTTCAGCTGTATTTGTTAGGGAATGCGCTTTATTGATGACACGCGTACGTTTTGTCGTGTGTAATGAATTTGTTTCTTTCGTGTAACATTTGCGTAGTTTGAACTAATTTATGACATACGTTTTCTATTTGTATTTAGTTTTTTATTCTACGTATTGTTTTTTTTCTGTGTTTGAGTTTGTAACTTTTTTCGGTAATTTAATCGCTTTTATTCAGTCAGAAATAGAATTGATGACCATTTATAGATACGTCGCAATCATCGAGCGGCGTAGGCTGTCTTTTTATCGGAGGGAAGAGGGGGGATTTGGCTGGTTAGAGAACCTGCCAACACCTACGAGTAACTGTTATAAAATGCACACTTTAAGTAGTAAGATTCGTAATACAGATAAACGCAGTTCAAAGTTGGCTTCCATGTCAATTTATTATCGAATATAGAACGTGAGTATCCATCTCAAATTTAAGAGCTGACCGAAATTATTCAGTCTAAATATGTTACTTTTGCCTGTAATATATGCCGATATTGTTTTATTCACATACTCTTAACATAAAAATAACGAAATGAATAATGTTTATAACAAGCCAGTGTATTTGTAAGTAATTATCTGTTAACATGTAGGCGTACAAAGGTTATGTTAATTCGATGGCATATTTAATAACGTAGGTATGAATAAAGGAAGACAAAAACTGTATGGATATCTTCATGTCTTGGATTTGCATTTCGGAGGGATGCTCTGAGAGACAAGAGACAGGCGGAAACGCTTTGTGGTGAGCGGAAATGAGGCATAATGCGATCACCATCTTGCATTCCTCCATTTTTTGTCTCGCGAATCAGTCCGACCTGTTTGCGGCGTAAGACATCTAAGTGCCACATTGGTCTTTGAAGTACAGGTGAACTACACGTTTGAAACCAATTTTAATCGTAGAGCGTAGAGTAGTAAAGCGTCAATCAATATTTCAAATTTAGGCAAGTGTTTTTTAGATCCAATTATACCATAAAAATATGTTTAAAATACTCGTAGGTTATAGGTATAATATTAAAAAAATACTGAAAAGTGACATATTTTCTTTGAAACCACATATACCTAAATCTATTTTTATGAATTTATTTAAGATTATTTTAAGGAAAGGACACACAGTGCCGAACCCAAGTGATTGGGATGAGGGCCGGAAAATGATATTTCATTTATGATTATTTTAACATGTTTTTTTTTGTTTTCAGCAGCAGACAGCCAAGAATCTGGCAGTCCACCGCCAAGCCCTACCGATTCCGCCACATCGGAATCAGCGCCCACCTTAGTTCACATAAAACAAGAAAACATGGCTCCGGGAACTGACATTAAAGACTACTACGGAACCCTCGATTTCGGCATTCCAGACACGTACTTCCCGCCGCACTCCATTGAATACGGCAGGACTTTCCTACACAGGCCCCTAGACATTCCAAATCAAAGGTTTCTAGATCCTGTCAAAAGTCCGACGGAGAAAGACGACGAAAGAAAAAAAGTTGATGATCTCTCAGAGAATCCAGAATACAATTTACCTATTGAATTAGTATTCAAATCAGAAGGCATATTTGCAAGAGTGAATATCCCCAGCGGAACCAAATATGGGCCCTTTAACGGCAAATGGGAGAAGTATCCTTTAGACAAGAAATATGCTTGGGAGGTGAGTTTTTTGTATTCCTATTTAGACACGCCGTCAACTGTCAATGCCACAATATTTTGAGGTTTGAATGAACCACTTGTTAGCGCAACTTCGGGATCAAGTGTAAGATTAAGTGTCGAAAACGAATGAGTGGTCTCGGTAATAAACTATCCCTTTAAACTGAAGCTTTACAGAGTGTCAGACGAGAGCAGTAAACTCTTGATTTTATTGATGTCCTCAAGTAGCATAGTTCTTTCAGAGACTTTTTTGTATTAATTTTTCTCGTCATGTCTCAGTTAATTAACTCCAAGGCTTTGGCTTTATGTTTCGTTTAAAGAAATAAGCAAGGTTTAAGATATTATTTAAAACAAAATGGGGTTCAGAAGGTTTGTGGAGTTGGAGTGTGAGCGGCTTCCTCCAAGCGTCTAAGTCAACATCCGCTTTATGTTAATCCACGGATACCAATAGCGTCAGATTCTTCTATGACTCGCTACTAGCCACTATCGTCCATCTTCTTCTTCAATCGTGAGTGTTTTTAACATATTTAGATTGTCGTATTCGAAAGCTAATTAACATTTAGGATAAACCTGTACTACTCACGACTGTGCCCACTTACCCTAACCTAACCTAATTCAGTGTTTTGAAGCCACATCTACCGATTAGATGTAAAGAAATCAAGATTACATGATGGCGACAAAGATGTGGGTTGAAACGTCTGTAGATTTTAAAATGGTTTCGTTAGCGAATTCTTGGCTGCTCGATAAATCGTGTCGTATTTTAAAGGAACAATACAAGAAGCTCGAGTGCGAGTGAATGCACTCACATTCGGGAGGGCGTGCCGCGATTATCTGCGCATCGGAAACGGAAATCAATTGTTTGATCCGCATGCGGATTACTTTAAACAGATAGAAAAGTAAAACGTATTGGGTTACTGCAATATTTGAACTGTAGAGAGCCCACCTTTCGTTAGCGTCGGTGTTCGGTTTTTGTTTCGGAGAATAAGAAGATTATATATGATAGATTTAGAGATAATTATATGCGTTTATTCATTTCTGTGCAAATAATACGATTTAAACTAAAAATAACTTTCGATTAGGTTAATTTGTTAATAATGATTATGATATATATATATATTTATTATTGTTCAGTAACAGGGTTTGATTCGAGTTGACCTGCTTAATTTACCTTTAATACAATGCAAATTTAATGTGTTTCGAGGTGCCCTTATAAGGAATAGCTCAATTCAATTATGATTGTTGAAATTTTTCTCTTTATGTGGTTTTGTACTACGGAAGTCATAATTTGCAAAAGGTCTGATGTTATTGAAATAATTGTTAGTGTTATTAATAGGCCTTTAATACACATTATTGGTTTGTATATTCGTGAGTATACTGAGTTTTATACAATTTAGAGTAGTTATTTATTTTCTTTTATGGGACTTTTGAATCAATCCCACGATAAATAGTAAGTACAAAAGTTCAACTGTATTTAAACTACGTATCTACTAGCGGAATACTGTCCACATTTATTTTTATTGTAATATATCATAATTTAATACATCTTCTTGTAAAACTAAACATGGGGTAGGTAACATTGTTACTCCCATTGATTTGTTATACTGCTGATCTCATGTTACGATCAAACCATACCATTGTGATTTTATAGAGCAGGGATTCACTTCCGGCACACGAGTAGCCATAAAAACTCCTTGAGTTCTCTTTTACCGATTTAAAAATTATAATATTAAATTACAATTTGCAAAATTTCATTCGTTTTGCATTAACTTAAGCGATACTTTAAGAATTTACGAAAATTCGTCTTATATCTAACCAACACTGATTGCAATTTTGCGAAATGTGTTCGTAATTTGTCTACGTCAGTAATTATTTTTAATACGGATAAAAAAAGGCACGTTTGCCTAGTTTATATCCAGATTCATTCATTACTCTCTTAGTTCTTTCAAATTTAATTGGGCATCTATAATGTGAATGTTACAATCTACTCCTCACAGACATTTGAAGTAGCTCTTAAATGTAGATGTTCAACTTTTATACTTCTTTTCAATACTCCGCTTGATCTTGCTCCTGTACGTGACGCTAGTGTAAAAGTGCCAATTGCGGGTACATCATTATGAACCATAGAACGCTGACCGCGCTTCCACATCGTCGACTGGAAAGCTCTTTGATGCCTTTACGCTGTGTGACGTCATATTATACACTCTCTTAATATATCCCTCATTCTTTCAATAAATCTAATTCCAATATTGAGATTGTATGAAGTTGTGTCACTTCAAATATTATTATTATTACTTCAAATTAAATGTTTTATTATGGGAAAATAATGTACTATAATTTAAAAGTATACCTAAAACTCGATAGTAAATACTGGATAACTACTCGATATTCGATTATCAAATATTTTAAATTTCATTGGTATCTATATGGACGATCACTTTTGAAAAAACCGAATTCTGAGAACAATAACCCCTTCCCGCTCGTCGATACCTGCAGTCAGACAAAAGGATTGGATTAGTTAAATCTGTTCATGAATGTCTACGCAAGTTCAAAAGGGTGACACATATTCGTAGTTTAGTGACGCGGTAACATTATCTAACCACCGTTTCACAAGTCGTGATATCTCAATAATGTTCGAGTAAAAATACCAAAAAAAAATATATCCGGGTAATCAAAGAATTCTTTATGTGAAGCTCCCGTGTCAAAGTGCAATAAAAGGTTGCGTACGAATAAACCTTAATTTTGACTAAGGCGTGACCCCCCGTCAACGATTTTTTACCTCAAATTTACACTTTTTTCAAGGAAAAAAAATCGAGGTAACGGTAAAAATAACAATAAGACATGTCAGTGTATGAACTTTTAAAATTAAAGTTGATTGGCAAGTTTTTTAAGGTAAAGAAATCGTCTCGAAATCTCTTCAAAGGCATCTCTTCCTTTTGAGTTCTTTATTATTAGAATTTGTATACTTCTTTTCAATTGATACAAATCCAAGAATTATGTCAAACATTTTTCACACGCGTTTCAAATCTGTTGCTATATATATAATCGTATAATTGACTAATATAAGACTTCATTTGTTATGAAATATTTTCAACATTTAATTACACGGCCCCACTTTGGATGCAAGATGGAGATTTCTTTAATTTCTTTGGATATATAAAGTTAATATGAATACAATACTATATATTTTTAATAAATATAGTTCACCCTATCAATTCAACGTATTCCTCTGTAAAATTTTGGTATTAGGTAGTCTGGTAGAAAATGCTTTAAGACAATGAGTCAGCCGATTGGTTTATTTTAATTTTTATCTTTATATATTTACATTATTTTTTAAATGTGGTTCAGCCGAAAAAACTTCTCTAAGCGTTGGTACCACTCCACTAAAACCAAAATTACCAACCAATATGATTTTATTTTTTAATATTTATCAAAATTATTGTTCTCGTGCACTAAAACTAAAATTATATCTATGCATAAAATTTTGTGTTCAAAGTGTGTTACGATTAAAGTGTTTATTAAATTTTAAATATTGATAGAATTGGTCCCTGAGAACTCATCCTCATTACTCATCCAATGAATTTTAGATTTTCTAAACTGGATTCTTATAATACCATCATCTCTCTAAATGTCAATCAAATTATTATATGAATTTTTAAACTCATTTACATTTCATATTTCTCGGGGTGAAGGTATCAAAATTGATGCGAAATTGGCAGTCTATGGGTCCCTAACGACTACCGACTAATTGTGATTGCAATTTTTCTATAATTTCGAATGAAAAATTCTATTGAATCCATATCGGTAATGTTTGCTTTGGAGCTGACAAAGGGAATGCCCATGAATGTTTTATTGGCTGTTTATTTTTCTGTGTGAAGCGTCGGGCCTTGAATAATTTTGTTTGTAATTATATCGTAAAATCGAAACATCGAGCTTGTTTGACTTCACTGGCAACGTGTGTTATACTTACATATATTATTTTCACAGTGTACAAATGTTGAAATTTTATGTACAAATGTTTGTTAATACAGCTGTCTAGTTGGTTAAAGGTAGAGATTAAAATTGAATGGGAAATTCGTAATTATGATTATTTACTTTGTTGAGGTCTTTACCTGCTATATTTGATGTTCTTCCTATAAATAACAGTTAAAAATTTCAAATTTCGTATTAATTAATATTTTAACAAATATAAACTTTTATGTATTATACAAAATGTAAAAAAAAACAACAAAAAATATTGTTATCAAAGCTAATTAATATAAAAAACTTGTAAAATAACATTACTAGTCCTTTTTGTAGGTATTACTTGCTGTGAATGGTTTAAATTAAAACAATATTAAAGAAAAGTACTTTTTTTATTTATTACATTTGTTAGAATGCCCTCGTGATTATAATCTTACGATTTCACTGGAAGCGATCGGTATATTACCATAGTACAAGTACTTGTTGTATGTCTACGGTCGATATTTTGGAGGTTCGCAATAATTTTTTAACCTAGTAGTGTTGCTTTGCTACGCAAATAACATTGATTTTCATACCAGTTCCTCAATACAATCATACGCAATTATATGGGAGGGCTCACAAAAAAAAAATAGTTTTGGTTTTTTTATACAGTTTTAAAGTTTTTCATAATTTAATGTCTATTTTAGAGAACTTTTGGTGTTATTCAATTACAAATTTAATATTTTTAAGTCACGTCTACAAATCGATGAAACTAACGATTGCACTGTAAACAAAGCGAATGGCCGAACATTTCATATTTATATTAAAAATATTATTAATGAATGACATTGATAATCAAACGCATTGTAAAATTTAATTTCGCGGCTTAAAACTCGGACCTCATTGCCAGTAGCGTCGAATCCGTTGCATTACTGTCAAAATATCTGTCATATTCGTGTGACATCCTTTGAAAGTAACCACCCCCTTCGGCAAAGGATTAACCCATGCGGCCCCATTACATCTTCATTACGGTAGGCGGCTGACATTTCTCTCCATTGTTGCATTTCGAATAATAAATATAAAAAATATTATTGTTACAGTATTTATTGCCACCGTTGTTAATATTTATACGATCCGTGATCTCTGCTTACAAAGGCCGTACAGATGTGCGCTGTGTTTGGAATGTATGGATTCGATCAGAATTTGTAACTCATCTTTTGATTATAATAATATTGTACATCATTGATGTAAAATGTATTAGGCACTGTTCGATATATGTGAAAAATATATAATTTGTTTGAAAAGTATAAAGAATAAACGCTGTAGAAATTCAGCGAATGACTTGCGAATGTTTATGTGTCCCAAAAATTAGTTACCTTTATAATATCAAAAACGATGGTGGTAAAAATACTCTAATAGCATCGTTTGCAATTAATATTTGGACTAACGCTATTTTATGTATCAAATTCTAATTGTAACACGAAGTGTTAGCACATTTGATTGTGTTACACTACTAATTATTCAATCATCCAGCATCCTTGAAGGGTCATCTGTTGGTCAAGCACCTTTAACAAATCTCGTTCATATGTTAATTCAAAGTCAAAATCGTTTAATTATTTTGGTATTTTGTAAATACACTTATGCACGTCATTGTTTGCTTCAAATGCCGTTTGGAAAAGGTGTTTTATCATTGAGGAGAAGAAGAAGCCAAAGATGCATCTCAGCACATTTTGTAAAACAGCATAATGACAATTCCAATACAAGATTTAACCTGCGCGGAACATGTTTCGGCACTGTTATGCCATATCTGCTATATACAAGCATACAATATATAATATATAATATCATACAATATAATAATAATACAATATAATAGCATGCTATATACAAACTATATACAAGCTGTGCTTTAATGCGTCGCTTAAAAGTTCCAATAGGTAAATAAAGTATCAACCTTGGAACCATATTGTAAAAATGTACTCAAAGCCCCATAAAAAAAGCTGAACCTTTTAAAGGCGATATGAAGACTAACCAAATGTATGTGATGTTGATGATGATAAGAAGAATATTAATAAAACATTGTTCCAATTGTCCTTTAGTTTACATACATAATCAGATAGGTCAATAAATATTAGATATTTTTCTATACAGAAATACGAAACTACATAAAACATGTATATGGTGAGACCGAAAGTGGAATGTCTAAGTACCAATAAAATAAACATCATTACCGCGTAGTATTAGACAAAGATATTATTATTAAATCCTTGACTCATTATCGCTCATTAATCATTAATCAGTTCATGGCGATTAATCAAGCAATTCTAAAAGCTAATTTATCGTACAACCACATCTTCATTTCGCTCTTCTCGAGCATTGTTGATAAAGTGGCGTTATAAATAACGCTAACAGGAGGGAGCTTCCCCTTCTATCTAAACATTCCTTTTATTATTAACAAGCAGACACTTATCAGTTAATCTTACACCGTTGTACAATAGTAGCTAATCTCCGGGTGTGATAGAAATTTATCTTCGCCGTATCGACGGATCATTGTCACGTCTGTGTCACCCCTCGATACGGCTGTTTCGAAAACATTGACAGTTTGGGGTCCGCACTGTCACAGTCCCGACACGTCATTTTGGTTAGCGATGGTTTGTTATTGTATTTTGTGACAAATTAATATATTTTTAGACTTTAAACTTACTTGTTAGAGCTTAAAAAATCTAATTGACGGTCGAATGAGATGCGGCAAGTCGTAAGTGAACAAAACGGGATTCTTTTTTTAATCTGTCATAGAAAGTAAATGAATGTTCACATACTCAAACTTCGGAATTATAATTTTTTGTGTACGCATATCAGTTTGCGTAGAGCATTCATAAAAGAGACATCACATACATCTCACAGACATCACAAACAAAACTCGAGAACAAGTTTTAATTATGACATAAATGTCCGCTTCGGCCGGGAATAAAACCTGAGATACCCACCCTACTTTCGTTAAATATGGTAATGGATGTAGAACATAAAAGAGCAACGTTAGGGATTTTGAGATAATGCTGAAATGCGCATCACGTAGATAGAACTATATAAAAATGTTTTTGAAATTAGACACTTCAATTATTCATTATGGATCAAGATAATAGCTCTTTACCTATTATGAAAGAATAACTTTTCCTTGGAACATTCATTAGGAACAAGCGGAGCGTAAATAATTCGCCAGTCGGATTGAACTCGCAATAAAGTCTCATTGCAAAGTTTACTCACGAGTCGTCTCTGCGGCTTCTTATTTCCACCGATATTTTTCCCAACAAATTCGTGTTCGCAAAAACAGAGCGGGCGTGCACAGTGGGGCAATATTTCATGTGAGCTGGCCAGAACAATAATAGCCCGTGGAGTTGAAGCCACGGCACGTTCGCGCCACAATGTTAAGCAACCACCATTATTCCGTGATCTCCCACGTCCCTGCAGACACATCGGGATGTGGATTCAAAAAGAGGACGCGCGTAACACGCAGGGATCACTATGAACTGGTTGGTTCTCTATAATCGCCAGCATCCGTGTAGACAAAATAACGAAATACCCCGAAAGCAATGCGATATATACACCGGTTATTGGGTTAGGTTAAGACTTGTTTACATTGAGAACTCGGCAGAGGTGATTGTTGATGCGTAGGATGCCAAGTAGCCTGCATTGGGGCTGTAAATATTCCGCAGCCGATTTCAGAATAATGTTCAGTTTAAAGAGACTAAAAGTTACGCTAGCAAAGTCAATCATGGATGCTTTATTAGAAATGGTCTCGTCTTTTTTCAATTTCTTTCATTTATAGAATATTTATATATAGAAAAAAGTTTTTATTAATTTTTTAATTTTATACTTACACTTTTATTTATAATTAAAGTAAAATAAATATTACACGTCGAAGTAGAAACGTTGCTGCCATTTGTGAGCAAGCAAACATTATTATGGTAAAAATTTACTTAAAAAACTTATTAGTAAAATTTAAATGTCAACTATTTTATGATGACCTGTATAAAGGTAAAATTTTTTGTTGTTAAATATACAATTATCAAATTTAGTAAATGATCTTGAGTCATTTCAAAATATACTTTAATGCTATGTGAAAATAGCTCCTGCAGATTGGCTAGTAATTATTGTTGTGTTTAATTTGTTAAAAAAAATTACAATAATTACAGTGTTTAAAATCATTATTAGGCGCATCAATAATAAGTTAGATACAACCTTATTAGTTATCAATATCAGAACAAAAATTCGTTTGTGTTGTTTGTGTTATAAATATATAATAAAATATGACTTAAAAATTCGAAATTAAAAAGGGAGCAGTTATAAGCAAAAAACGGATCTTAACCGAATAATTCCGGCTCCCGGCGATTGTCACCATGACGAAATGTCGGTGTCTTGCAAGGGCCAGTTTTTTTTGCGAGTATTGCGTGTAATCTTCCACTTAATCCGTTTTAACGCATCCAGATGTGCGCTTTAGCTTCACATAGGTAAAATTTGATTTATCTTCTATTCATAAACAAATAATTCTACATTTATTATTATTATGTCTATTACGTATAATAAAAATATATTTTAAAACGTAACTTTCAGTTTATGGCCGGTATAATTAAATATTATGGATTTTTGTGTAGGTACAATGTCTACGATTTTTGCCATCTTATATATTTTGGCTATTATATATATATCTCTTTGTTTTATGCTCCATGATAATGTCACAGATAAAACCCACAAAAATGCTGGAAAACAGCACTATTTGTTACATTTAAGGTACTCCCTGACATGTTTATTATCAAAACAACTGTGGTACTTAACGTTTTAGAACAACGCGATCTTATCTTCTCTATTTTTAGTGCGATCAATACAAATATATACAAAATTATCAAGATGAAACGTCTATACAAAATTCTATAATATGAAGCTCTTTTAGTACCATAGCTTATAACTTATAATTGGCCATTACATCCATGTCAAATATGATATTGTGACATTATAAGTAAGTTATAATAATCCAATGATGACGACAAAATATTTATAATTATTTCAATATATTTATCTTGTTATTTTAGTTAGGGATCGTGGAAGTGAATTGTTAAAATGGAAAATTTGTACAGACATTAAAAGTGTTATAAAATTGTAAGCATCTATTTTGAAATAAGGTTAAATGCAAAGTGACACCATAAACCTAATTTGTGATTTTATTACTCTGTCATATGAAATAGAAATAAAAGTATAGCGATACTTGAAATTATACATTGACACAGTTACATTGTAATATAGCATTGTGTTTATTCTGTGGCAAGTACCACAAAAATACAACGTTTTACTGCGGGATTGTACACTGATCGCAGAACAAAAGATACATGTCTTTGTGTTAATCAATGGGGTGCCGTTAATACTGTGTCAATGGGACGTCACATTTTAACACCTACACCAGCTAAACTTCTACGGGATCCAAAATTGTTCGACCTTATTACCAACGACATAAAGCTTGTTTTCTTGGATTACGATGACCGCAAAGCTGGATCGCTCATTCAGTTTTTTGCGCAATGATATCAGTTCGTGAATATATTGTCGTGTCAGGAATTAGGTCGATTTGTCTCTGCTTAATGGACGAAACGTGACCGTAGAAGGAGATTTTAATTTCCCAATAATTGTTCAAAACATCGACAATGATAAAGAAGCATAATGTAATACTATTGAATATTTACGGCAATTTATGTGAACGCATAGAGAACTTTGGTTTGCTAGCTGAAAAAAGGCTTTTATAAAAAATAATTTGAATGTAACAAAGGTAGATAAAATGCGGCCTAGATTTTGTGGACAGTTGTTAACGGATGTGGCTTTCTTTTTTCGTGGTGTTACATGCTATGTTGACTTAGTTATTGGATCACGAACTGAATACAAAATAGTAAAAGATAAGATCAATAAAACTTAGGACAATATTTCTTTAACAGTAAATTATTTATTGCATAACTAAAGCATTTAGTGATTTTGAAAGCTAAAAGGAGGAACGCAGAAGTGCTTATTTCACCTTCTTTTAAATTTCTTCGTTTGCAAATGGGGGATAAGGAAGGGATAATTAATTAAATTACGTTAAATTTATCCGCTGCTAGAAATTACACACACAGACACACACACACACATATGTGTCGGAGATGGTCATTAGTATTGACGTGAAACGAAACACAGCACGATATCCAAGTGATGGCAGCACCGCCGCGATGATGTCGATACTTGGCTAACATCGTGCTACAACAGAGCCTAGCTAGTGGAGTGACGCCGGATGGAGCCACAGTTTACATTCTGCGGTCGAAGAAATCGGTTCCTCCGCACCAGGAACTGTTTGTTAACAATTAATTAAAAGTGTTAAACGGTTATACGCCGACGCTATGTTCGACAATACTGCTAAAACTACTGGCGTTGCCGATATATATATAAATAAGTTTTAGTGTAAATAAATAAAATATATATATTATTTTATTTATTTACACTAAAACTTAATATATTAATAATAATGCATACAACACCTTTTTGGTCTAACTGAAGTTTTTTATTGCTTCTTCATTGACCTGCGATATTAAAATATAATCCATGGAAAGATGCCTTTACTGTACTCCGGCAAGCATTAAGCACATATAAAACCATGCATTAACATTATGTAGGTATAACAGGCGGTCCAATTTGGCGCAGGCGTGCGGGATCGGGTAAATAACCGCTCACACAAATTGTTATCTTGTGTAACGAGACGTGTGATTCGCGCAACGACGCGTGATCACCGCTACGGTAGAAGTCGCTCTTCAGATCCCTAGTAGTGAGGGCGGACCGGTGGCATGTCGATATTTTCCATTGCATTAAAATAAATTATTATAATTTATATATTTGATACTTCTGAACCGTATGTTATAAATTCCTGTCAAACCAGTGTAAAACAAATTTAAGGATAACAAGTCAATATATATTTGTTAAAAATATTAATAAATAGTAGTGTTATAACTGTTAATGATCCTGTGTGTACCTAACTTCGTTTTGATCGGCTCACTTCATATTTTTACGTGTGTACATTTTTTTTATAGCAACGATGGTTCATCGTTGTCATAGGTTCCGATAGATGATGAAATTCTTTTTTAAAATATTTTGATAATACATTATAGAATATTTAACAAACACTGTAGATATAGGAATTTCAACCTTACGTCCAACGAAACAAGCGCGTTAGAGTTGGTAAAGTCTAGGGCAATGGTAAACTTCCCTTCTTATGATCTGCTTAGACCCTCATTGTAAATAATAATCGTTACCTATGGTCTAGGTGATAATAACTAAAAGTAACATTTGCTTAACGATAACAGAACACATGTTGCGATTATGTGCATTCATCGGTATTATAATCATTATTTTTCACTATGTTTACGTTTCAATTAAATAATACGTTTTATCATAGGAGACTGTAAGTCAAAGTAAATGAAAAGAGAGATAAAAATTACTCATTTTACAGTTATTTACACTTCCAGTATACACTGAAAGTATTAAAATTATCGACACGGAAGGTAAGAAGCGTACATCACTAGAATTTATGAAATGTAATTTTCCGACGTGAACGAGTCGCGAACATTTGTAGCTTTCCCAAGTATTCCGGGAAATTGCGATATCCGCGCGGGCGACGAGCGGCATGCGGGCGGTATGCGGGCGGGGCGCAAAATATGAGATCTACCACTGTTCGTTCAAATTACAAACTCAGTTTTTATAATAATCTGCACTGCAGTCATTTCCACGTGCCCCACATTAAAGTACTGCTCGGGGTAGCCCAAAATTGATAATTTAATCATTTTGTAACTTAAAATTTTAAACAATGTTGTCTTCTACAGTAACAGTAAGAATTATTTATTAAATGTAGTAAGGACGGCACCTACTTTTAAGGAACACAACAGATTGTCAAGTTTTTATAACACTGCCTTTAGTGTTTTAGACCTTGGAACATTACATGACAATAGATTAATTTAATTGTTTAATAAGTTTCTTGCTGCGGTTGCAGATATGGAGTTTTTCAAAACAGGTCTTAATAGATCTTTCCTTCAGGGCCAGCGATGAACTGATCTCTCGTCAAGGGTTGCCATGTCTATAGACGATGATATTTATCTGATGTTCCCTGAATCATGAAGAGTCTAAATGTTGTGATAAGCATATGAAAATACATTTAATGAACAATTTAATTATATATGTATAGTTATGAATGTAGTTTTCGCGTCAATTATTGTTAATAATAATTTAAATATTCACCTACTTATACTGAAATGCTCAAAGCCCGATGGCTTGGATCGATTGAAAGTAATTTATTGAGTTAAGAAACAGCTGGTCGATAGTGGGATGGGTGACCGCTCTTAGGAAATTTTTTTGAACTTTTCCATGCATCGGAGGACACGTTATCTACAGCCGAGGGTGTTAACGTTAAATAGCAGATGCTTAACTTTGTCAGAGGTTATGTGGCATAAGAACACTTTTACTTTTTATACTAATTCGCACTGAATCAGCGTGATGACTACGCCTCCTGAATTGTATGGAGAATCATGCCCAGTGGTGGACTCCTGATGAGTTGAAGTCCACTTTGCTCCAGTAGGTACTTCTTTTCCGTGTTGCGACATTTACATTAGGTTTAGGTTAAAACTTGTTAAGATACACATATAATAAAGGTTTAATGGAAATAAAATTACTAAAAAGTGTTTCTGCTTAGACCGGCAACGCATCGCTGACGTATCAGTACGAAAATTAAAACGTGCGCTTGCTTAGTGACCGGCTATTAACAAATAACGCGGTAAGCGAACTACTAAACGTCAAAATATGATTTCGACAAACAAATAATTGTACAGTATTTCATATCAAGACAACGAACATTACTCACGAATGCGGTCCATTCGCGTAACAAGTTCCGTTGGCAAGTGTCCGCGCAATCATCGATGACTGATTGCCGACATGTGCCGCCGCCACTCCACTACTCATCGCTTGCTAGGCCGTTATTCGATAGGGTTGGCGACTGATCAATGTCTGTTTACATTGCAAATCAATATACAATACATACATATATATGGGTCGTTGTCTGTTCATCAATGTATAATTTTTAAAACGTCCTTATCAGTTTATTTTGTTCAAAGAGTTTCTAAAATCCTTTTCGTAGTTTACATTCAACGTGGTGGCATGAAGCTAGTAAGTTATTAAGATGCTTCGTAGAAAGTATGTAGTTTATTTGGAATAGAATCAGCTTCGCACTTATGATGCTATGAATCTTGATTTATCGTTATGACCACCTTCTGGTTAGAATGATTAGAATTTTGTAGTGAAATACGCTTTAGGCCTCCCCAACTTTGATAAGAATTCCGTGTCCTACAGTGGGAGCCCAACTGATTAAAGCGAATTATATTAAACACCCTAATCAACATTTATAGTTACGCCGCAACGTGGCAGCCCTGTTCAAGACGAGGGTCCCTAAGATAATTATCTTTTTTACCGAACGCACCCAACGCAGTTTTAATAACGTGATAAATGCTGCGGAAAAGGCTTGTCGCTGACGCGTAAGGAGGGTTTCCCGACTTGAGCTTTGATTAATACCTTACACTTGTTTTGTTTCATCATGTCACGCCATAAGAGCTTTATAACAATACTATTAGACTGAAAATCGAATAACTGAGCTGTTATTCTGATCTGCAACTATGCTTGTTACGTCTTTTTTTATTGTGCAACAGATGCTTTTTATTTTTCACGTGATTTTCTCCTAATTTTTTCGTAGCTCCGGAAAGGGGATCGCGTTTTAATTTTACGCCGAATTACGCACCTTGTTTCGTTGACTCTTCTATTATTTTTGTATTATTTATCGTTGAAATCTTAAGGTTGTTTATAATGAAACAAGTAGGTAAATGAATATTACAGGTAATTTCAGGTTAAGTAAGGTAATGGGACTTTTAATTTAAAGGAGATGTTTCATAAATGTATGAAGCCTGGGCGTCGCCATGTACAAACTGTAGAAAGAACTGTAGAATATTAACCGAAAGCACTCCTTATTATTGAAATTCTATATTTCAGCTTGGTTTAGTGTCAATAGTTTAATTTGTGAATCAAATATTGTAACACCGAAACATTATGGCGGACGGCGGATAGTCAGTCGTTTGTATATGACAGTTATTCATTAATAGAATGTCAATACTATTACCGAATCGTTTTAAAGATCCAAATGATAGTCATATCGCCCATATTGACCGATCCTATTTTAACCGCAATAGATCATGTTAAGAACCCCAATTGCTGTTATTCAAACAGAGAACCCTACATGAAAACATCTTTTTAACAACCCCGTCTCATAGCCGGCGAGTGAATTATATTTATATAAGAAAGCCGAGTATGGTAATTGTTAAATGTAACATAACTAACAATTTAGTTAATTACTTAAGTGGTAAAGGAATCTTGGTTTTTTTTCATAATGTACTTTAAGACGAGTGAAATCTGCAATACCAGATTTACTCGTATGGCCTTAATTACTTTCATGCTCCGAGAACATCCGAACCCAGCAGTGGAACACTTGTATAGATTGTAAAGATTGGATTATTAGTAACTAAATAGAATTTGGACTAGTCGTAAAGTCAACTAAAATTACAGTTAGAAGAGAAACGGTCTTCTTATTTTTCTTAAAACTCAAGATGTACATACATATATATACTTAAGCGTCTGTAAGTTATATATCTAATGGACCATTAAAAATAATTTTGCAATTGTTTTTACCGTTACCGTTTTAGTGATCCACGAAAATTATGAATTTATTTGCAATAAAGAAATAATTTCACAATTCATTTGATAAGTTTGTAACAAAAAAAAACTCAACATTTATAAATACTATAAAAACCATACAATTTGGACCATTTCCTGTAGGAAGTAGTCGCGATTTCTGGAGATATATCAATTCATACATTTAGTATTTTTATAGGTACTATGGTATATATTTTGATGGGTTTTTACGAAGATTTGTATGACCTCTTCAAAGGTTTATTTGTATTTTATTACGCTTTAAGAATTAGACGCGTAAGAGCTATTTAAAAAAAAATATTCATAGATATATTTGTCCTTTTTTTTTAATTTTTATTTTTTATAATTTTTTTCCTTATTACTCGGCGGCGATGAAACAAGTTCCTAACAAACTGCTTATTATTGAGTATCATGACTCAATCGAATGTATGCACACTGAATTTGAGTGTCTGCCAGAAAATTGTAGGTTGCGCCACCCCTTAAGCAATAACCCTCTTGTTTTAGCTATTAGAAAAAATAATGGATGGTTTAAGTTCTTATATGGGAGTTCTAGCCGTGTAAAGCGTGAGTTTAAATAATCTATATATAAAAGATTATATATAAAAAAGGTCATATCGAAGGTCTGTTTGCTTCTAATATTGTGTAGTTAAAACGATTATTTAACTATTAACACCTTTTATCGATTGCACACCATAAAAGAAAATTAAAAGAGACATTGTCGTATCTTGAATGATACTTTTCGTTGGTAAACTCAATACGATAGGCGCTGTTATCGCTTACAAGTTATTGCTTGCAGACAACCCTATAGAAAGAAGGAAAATCGTGTTTGAAAGAAAACTAGGGTAGGTTAGGGGTACAGATAAGATACAGCAATATAAAACATTAGCAATAGAAAAACATAATACAAAATAAACCGAACTATGGATTACAAAGGATAGAGAGAAAGTATAAATGTTACAGAATAAGAAAATGTTGTTAAGCCATGTTTTGAAACAACATTAACGTGTTCAAGTAATAATTAATAATTTGACAATATGAAAAAAAAATGCGGCATATATGCGCACTGTAACATTATATGAAAGCGATGAAAATAAAATCCGAATTAACCGATATAAAAAAAAATATATTCTAGTAGAAAAATAACAGTGCCATTTTGTTTCATAGTTAATATTATATACATTGAATTTGTAATGTACCTACTGCTTTTACAGTTTCATTCAAGTTAATTTATACAGAAAGTGTGTACTTGAAAAGCGCGTATGTAGGTATCATGAAATTCAACTCAATTCTTTATACGTAGGTAATATCTTAGTACACCTATAAATTATAAAACTGTTATTTTAATTGAATTTTATGTTTCTTTGCTGTGCAAAATTACAAAATAAAACAGTAATAAGTATGCAAATATATTAAAACGATACGTTCGTACATACATTCAATTAAAATTATCCATCAACGAAGACAAATGATATACATAACTCACAACGTACCTATTTACTAAAAGGATTGTTCAAATTTAGTGTTCAGCTCAATTGAGTTATGAGCCCAAAAAAAATAAATTATGCGTAGTTGCATCCTCGTAATAAAAAAGTGATTAATGTGCTCGGCTCCTATGAAAATTTAATCATTTTGGGGAGGTTACTGATAAATGGCCAAGCTGACGACCTCGGTACATCTTGACAGAGACTAATAACGCCATCTATTGTTGAGTTGCGGTGTCCAGTCTAATGTCCGCCACCGGCAGGTGGCGCGGCGTGACGCGCTATTATTGTGGTGAAACTCCGACAGTCTCGGCAAAACTATTAATAATGCTCTGTGACTGCAAAATATTTCATTTGTTTAAAAATAGGCCTTATCATAGTAAACTATATTTAGTACAAGTTTTACACGTTATGTGCGATTTATGGATTTTACTACAATTCTTACTTAAAAACTGCGTCTAATAAAGATCGTCGCATTTTATAAACTCTCTAGTAAAGCTTATGCAATGGAGAGTTTTAAAATATTTAAAACAAAGTTATAGTTCTGTTAGTCTACGTTGATTTCTTTTGTTCTACATCAAAACCACAAGCTGACTTAGATGACTGATGAAGTAGTTTTGATAATGTTTACTAGATGGCGCTGTTGCAAATCTACTATTGCTTTAGTGTGAATTGTATAATTTATATTTTTTTTCATTATTTTATTTTCTTTTAGGTCTTCGGCAAAAATGGGGGCTGGCTGGATGGCACACTTGATAACACGAACTGGCTGAAATTCGTCCGGTCGTCGAATTATCCACATGATGTCAATGTGCAACATTTATTACTGGGAGGACAAGTATGAAATTTTAAATATCATTTTTATATTAATGGTAATATTATATAATTAACTGTTCTTGTGTGCCTACAAGTGCCTAATAAAGGATTATACTGCATAATAGGTAGGAATCTGAGATTTTTACTAAGTGTTGCATCCCATTTCTATATTTTTATGTCGCTACTTCGCACATCATGTAGTTTGGTCGGATAATAAATACAAAAAGTGTCTTATATCGAAAAATGTATATTTAGGAACTACTGTTATTTTAAAAATTTAGCTACAATTACCAATTCTTGATTCCTTCATAATATCATACTGGAGCTCTGTAGTTATAGTTTAATCACATACAAACCTTGTTTCATCTTACGCTATTGAGTATGATTTTAAACTTAAATATACATAAATTTTACAAATTTTCCAATAATAAAACTACTCATAGTTTATATTAAAAATTCCCACCTAGTTGAATGTATCATTGTTATGGCTAACGGTGGAAAATCTCCTGTCAGCGTACATATACCAGATATATATGTATATATATATATTTATAGTCATTATTAAGTGTACATAACTATATATTTCCTATTAACAATTTATACCTACGCATATTATAAACAGAGAATGAGAATTTTATGAGTTTGTGTGTATGCGTAGAGTAATCTCCAGAACCATGACACCTACTTATTTGAATTTATTTAACTATTTGAAATGTAAGTTATATATATATATATATATATATATATATATATATATAATTGTTTAACCTTAACGAAGTCAGGGCGAGCCACAGAAATAACATCAATGACTACTTATCGGAGATAATATTTATTTGGGAAACTAATTATCAATTTACATGAATTAGACGAGTCTAAATGAACTTTGACTTAAGTTTAGAACGTTCTTTAGCAATGTAAATGTACTTTTAATCGAATTTTATAAACTGAAACTCAAATTAAGCACTGCAAAATGTATAAATCGTTGTTAGCCACCGCGTCGAGTAAACGCAAACACGGCACGACAGTAACGTATAAATCGGCGAACGGCGAATCATTATCAGAACAGCCCTCATTAAACCGCCGTACATTGTGTTACCCCAATCAAATTTGAATGTGGAACGTTGGTAACTTCCGGTGACAGAAAATCGTCGGCTGAACAACTGTGTCCCACTTCCGGTCAGAGGGAGAGAACAGATGCGGTGATTAGATTCACTCAACGACCCTTCAGGTTAAACGCTATTTGATATTTCGCCCCTGTGTATAAACCAGTGCGTAATATGAGGTTAGAGTTTGAAACAGCTTTTGTTTAAGGATATTTCTACATATAAATATTGTTTATTTTTCTACATAAATATTGGCTGAATAGCAATCTTTCTTATTTTATTACGTACGTAAATAAAGTTTTCTTAAGTAGTAGAATGAGTTTAAAAGCGATTTTATCGTTTTCTGTTAAGCCAGCGATGCATCGATGACATTTCTGTTGTTAATTGTACAAGCTATACTAGTAACATGTCGTCACTTTTCTTATGAAAATTCTGCGGGAAAAAATCATTTTCCGGATAAAAAGTGTCTTAGATACCTTTCATATAAGTTCCAAATATGCCATGAAGCATGGCTAAGCCTGTTTTAGTGTAATCCAGGCAATAATTCTAAAAAATATGTTTAGGCTTCTAGATGAACAACTACATTTATCTACGTTAAAATTTCCAATAAATATGTTCATAGACAGTGATACCTTTGGTCTTGCTGATGTCCATGGGCGACGGTGACCACTTACAATCAGGTGGGTCGTCTGCTCGTTTGTCGGCTATTAACGTAAATAAATAATATAAATACATAAAAAATGATTTTAAGCTGTGTACCACCCCGTTTAACCGTGATAGCATGAGTACATGATTGGGTTATTCACCGCCGTACCCCACTCCTTCTAGAATCAAGCCTCGTTTTGGTTGCATTGTCAGACAATAATTACTGGGTGAATTCTCCGCTTCCCTCGTGGCTACCAAAGCCTTGATGATGCTACTGGGTGCCATGGGTGGTCACCATCAGATGATTTTCGTTTATCAGCCATTGATATAAAACGTCGTCTGTTTTGTGGTAGCGGGTATCTGATGCGCAGTTTATTGAAGACCGACCGGCCTTTTAATATTAATTATTGGTCGCCTAGGGCAGTATTGTAAAGTTGCTCTCCAGTGAAATAATTTAATAATAATAAGTGCACTTATTCAACCAATTAAAGGTACTTAATTACCGAATTAATGGTGTCAGAATATAAACAGGAAAATACAAAAAGTAACTGATTCTTCGCCGTTTGTCAACTGATTTTCTTTTCTTTTCGTTTTTTTTGGTTCCTATTGACGAGCTTTAGTGTTTATTTAACATTATTATTATTTATATTGCCAATAAAGAAAAAATTAATAGGGGTCCAATTTCGATCACTGGGCGGATACTAGTATTATTAACTGCGCTGATCCTAATAACTAACGGTATACAAATGTTACTGGAACTGTGTAAATATATTTACAGTTATTTAACAATTATTATAATCTATATCTGTAGATACTAATAATAAAATTTAAACAAGACCGAATCTGTGCATTCCATGTTTTTATTTTAAATTTAATGTAAGAGGCGCACTGTTATCGATATAAAGACCAGATTGTATTTTTTTTGGAATCTGTTTATTGATCTATCTTTATGGAGGATTTTTAAGGGAATTGAGGGCAGGTTGTTCTTTAAATTAGTAACTACTTAAGTATTAATTTATATCGAGACCTATAACTTAATTATGTGCACACTTTCAGACAGAAGCCACTATAAATATGTTTGTGTGCGAACTATATTATTAATAATACATCTTCATGATATATTCCAGATCTGGTATAAGGTAATCCGCGATATTCCGTCTGGTCAGGAGCTGCTGCTCGGTCCACGAACGCTGCTGCTGGTGCAAGATGACCATGCCGCGTCTGGTGAGTATTACTGTGTTCGTTTTCACTTGTCTGTTTTAATTTAATATTTATATTAGACTCCATTACATTAGGCCGCATAGAAATACATCGAAATCGAATACAAATACCAGTGGTATACCAATTATCAATAATTTTTTGGATGATAAATTACTGGTATTCCAGAAAATACTGAGGAGAGCATAATCTTTCACACAATCTTTTAAACAATTTCCATTGAATGTCAGTATAATGGCCCTTACAGTGCCAAAGTGATCGACAGTGCCTAATTTATGCTTTCGGCAATCTTCGATTACTTGCTGATTTGGTTTTTCTTAACCAACATCAAAAAAGGAGGATGTTCTCAATTAGTTTGTGTTTTTGTTACCTCAGGACTCCGTAATCTGTTAATTGATTTAGAAAATTCTGTTTTTGTTTGAGAGGGTTATACTTCCCGTTTATTCCCATTTTAATTTAAAGAATATAACCAACCCTACGGGTGAAAATAGGAGAAGAAACCGAGAGTGTCACAGGTTCTTGTTTGTTAAAATATTTACCTGTTTTTAATAAATCAATGTTTGCCTTATATGTATACTGACTACTTATTGTAAGTCTATGCTTGTCGTGTTGATATTATTGCTAGAATATAAACAATATAATGAAACGATGTACTATAAATTGTTATATTATGCGAAGCCTTTCTTGGCAATGTGTCGGAGACACGGGTGGTGTTGCGAATGTCCATCGTGGTAACTTATTGTTTTCAAGGTGACTTCTGGATTGTTGACATAAATAGTTATTTTTGTAAACTTTGACATTGTGTAAGTTAAAGTCATAAATATATATTAAAATAGATTATTTTTAAGCGAAATAGTAATACAATTATTTATACATGTATTAAATTTATTTTTTTACCTTTATATGACTTTTAGGAATTTGAACCTTGTGTTACAATAACTGAAATTTAATGCTATTGTCTATTTTCTTTTAATGATACTCGAACTGATTGTCCTTGTTGTTTTTTTTTTAATTTCTTCAACATGCTTGTGGTGGCCTAATTTATTGATACAATGAAATAAATAAGTTATTGTTCTTCTTCTCACGTGGGTTGAAATCACGGCGTGTCTCTGGCACTCGTGTGTTGTGTGTCGTCACACGCGGCTGCGTACTGTCCGGGGTGAGTTAATTGGAGTCACCTGCATCGCCCCATAACGTGTGACTTTTGACTCGCATTGCACTATATAATACATATATATACAGGCTGTTCTATTTATTAAAAACTAGATTTTGTAAGAATATAACATACCATACATGGGTATAATTAATAAATGTGGGTTCTCATAAATAAAATTTAATTATTTGTTTATATTTTTCGAATTACTACAAATATTTCAATGGAAACACAACCTATTATACATAATACATTCACGATAACTATTGAGTTGAATCAAGGTATCTCTTTCTGTTTTAATGAGCCTTCTGACTGTAAGTGGTAAATACCGCGTTGGATATCTATAACTCTACAGGAAACCGGCGGGATTGCTGGGAAACCCGCTTATTGATGGCTATTTGACACTACAACCGAAACACTTGGTTGCAAACGTTTTACAGTTAATCCTAAAAGGAGGTTTGTAGATCACCAAGTAGATAAAAGTCCTATCTGTATGCAAGTGTCGTTCGTATTTAACTATGTCGTCTAGATCCCAACGACCTGAAGCGTACATGTAGTATTACCTCGGAACCATGAACTTGGTAGGTTAACTGGGACTGGATCCAAGGATATATGGACCTTTTTAAGTATCCATAAGTTATTCTGCTTGGTTTTGTTACAGTCATAACCACAGACTGATGCAAAAGCACACGTTCACTGGAAGCATGCACTGCTTCGAAATATCAAAACTAACCTTTATGTATGTCTAATATTTGTTTAATAGAGAAACTTCCTCAATTCCAGACATGACTTCGTGACGCTGTTATTATTAGTATACATTATGTCTAACGATATGGGGTCTTCACTCAACTTGGAGTCCAAGCAAACGTTCATGTTTCCAAGTGTCGTAGTAACACCGCTGGATTTTGTTAGTACCTATTATTGATAGTCATAAAAAATAGCATACAAAAAAGTTGTAAAATCTTTTTATAATCACGCCTTGTATGATATATACGTCAGAAATCACAAGGCGCGGAGACACCGAGCGGGTGCGCTGCCGCCCGCCGGTGCCACGCGCATGCGATATTTAATTTAGATAAATCGCGACGTGCCTCGGCCGATGTGAAAAATCACGCATATGCTGGGTTAAAGTGAGGGGAGTGGGATTTGGTGAGGACTGACTAGATGTGGCAAGGACCTATTCATAGCTTATTGTTGTTATTTTATCAACGAAAGTTTGAATTGAATTTTGGTTTATTCTAATTTTTTATCTTGAAATGACTACGAAATTATTATAAAGGAACCTTAACTTGGTATTGAAACTATATTAATAGCTAGTAATAAATTTAAACAAAATAAATAATTATATTGCTTATTATCAAAGGCGCTCTAAAAACTCCGTTAAGGCATTGAAAATGTTACGAGTATTATAATACATTGTCGTATAATAAAAACACAGCCTAACAAACCCATACAGGTGAAACTCACTCCCAGATCTCTTACAGCGTTTTTAGAGCGCATATGACGGTAAGCGGATTCTAAGCTGACAGATTCTACCCGCAATATAATTATTTATCTTATCTACAACCGCATATTAAAGTCATATCTAGCATAGTATTCCGCTTTATAAACGAGGTTCCTCAAGCCTCGTGCGTAGTTTCCGGTAGGACGACGACGCAACCGGCTTCACGTGATATATGCGATTCTGATTGCACGTAATTATCGTGTTTGGTATTAAGCACCACTCTCGTATTTTATATCACCTGTATTAAATACATATAACGTATTACATAAAGCTATTTATACAATAGATTCATGGTGTCTAAAATACTTTTTTCGATGAAAAACAAGGCAAGTTTTAAAAGCAGTGTTCATATAACTACAATTTTTAGCATTTAGGCTAAATGGGC
This sequence comes from Megathymus violae, assembly GCA_003671415.1. Classification (NCBI taxonomy): domain Eukaryota; kingdom Metazoa; phylum Arthropoda; class Insecta; order Lepidoptera; family Hesperiidae; genus Megathymus; species Megathymus violae. The sequence continues at coordinate 1,217,040 of PDGT01000071.1, forward strand.
CCAATTAGTTAGCATATTTTGTAAATGTTCAGAGTATTCTCAAATAAAGTGTACCCGCATATTAGATACCTCATGCGATTAGTCTAGTATTGTCTATGGACAAAATACAGCGTCTGTGAGTTATTTTTGGATAAGCGCGCCTTGAAAGTCCTAGAACGCCCAATAGAAAGACCCGTGTTTGAAACTGCCAAGAAATGTAACAAAATACTTTACATTACTTAAGTTTAAACCTACTATTGCAAGCTATATCAATTACTATATATAGATATAAATTTAGGAACTTTGAAAATTTGAATGTCTTTAAAAAAATGTATTAGTGTTGCTTTGTAACATTTGGCAACTTTTGAATATTCAATTTATAATTTACGTAATTCAAAAAAAAAAAAAACTACTACGTCTAGTATGCATCAGCACATTTGCTGTGGCTATTTCGAGCACCCACATCGCTGGATAAACATCAGCTGCATGACATTCCAATAACGTCCACAATGACTCTCGAATATAATCCGTAATTAGAATCGATTTGCAGTCGGTCCATTCGAGCATTTGTCGTAATGCTCCGGGTTCAGTTGCACAAGACATGATTGATGAGGCGTTTATCGCGAGGCCACCTATCGGCTCGTTCATTGAAACATACGATAACACGCACTTTTTGCAAAAGCTTTAATAAATTCAACGTCACAAGCTCGAGATAAGCGCTTACTTGAAGGTAAAAGCTTAAGTCCGTTTCCGTGATAGTAATTGATTGATCACCATTTTTGTTTCCAATTTGGATTCATAAGGAATATTTTGAGGTCAGTCTACTTACGGGTAAGGTTATTATTCCGACAATAGTCATTTTAACGTAATGTACGATAAGCTGTTAACTGCACGTTACTTCAAAAGAGCTAGGCGCAGAAACGGGCGGAAACAGTGACTTTCCGTTGAAGTATTTATAGGAGCAGAATACCTATTTACAGAATGTCAAAATTATAAGCGAGAAAAAATGTATAAGCAGTCATAATAATAATGTAAAGTTAACCCTTTATTAGCGTTCCTTTTTGGAATGGCCGCGTGCGTTCGTGCGAGTAATGAATGAGTGTCGCGTTGACATTTGTCATCGCGCAATTGTCGCGCAGATTAAAATTGATGACGCTGCTTTGTCGCCGGCGCACGCGCCATTGTTGTATGCAGAATCCGTATTATCACGCGTACGATTATATTATAGACGTTCAGATGCAAAGTGTGAATGGGACAGGCTATTGTTTAGAATACTAATTATTAATAATGGATTATAAACGAAATGGTCACGGCGATGATTTCTTTTTTGGATTATAAGTATTTACAAACATATGTTGTACATAATTTCTTGTGATTTGTAGTTTTAAATTACTACGATTTTAATTTCTAATAGTATAGTAGGAATATGTATAACCATATTTGAAATTTTGGGAATTGCCTAATGGTTTTTATTCGTTTGTTTGTTTATACGACAATTGTTTTATCTACGTAGGAAGCTAAATATAATATGATTACAGTTAGAGCCAGATCCTGTAGATAATTAAATCTAAAATAAAATTTGTAAATTATAAACTTTTTATAAATCCAAAAAAGGATTATCCATTATTTTGATGTATAATTTTAGATAATATATAACAATTTTTAGATAATATATATCTTTGCGTAAATCTAACCGTAACCGAATCGCAGCGATCCCCAACGAAACTGAATGATTAATCAAAAAATTAACTAACAACAATAGTTGCACCCCCCATTAAACCGACTACAATCACTCGGCGTCCCACATCGCGTATTTATTTAACAATCAAATAAATATTACGGACAATAAAATAGAAATATTTCAATTTAATATCACCGCCCCCAGTGAAGGGTTGAATATGGTACGGGCGCGTTTGTCTCATTTTTTGTTCACAGATTAGATGGCTTTTCTCATATCTAGATGTAACGCGATAAATTTTTAGTTGTATAAAAGATAAATCAATTGCTCGCAACCGTTTCCATTGTAGATTTACTTCGTCCCGCTCTCTATAATAAAGTTGTAATGGAGCGGAATCTGTTAACTATTATGTTTCATTTTGATTCAGGTAAGCTTTGTTCTTGCCAGAATATAGGCTAAAATATTTTTTTTATCTGTCTACATATATATCTGAGCACCTATCAGATAAAAACAACGAAGCAGCAGTGATAGCATAGTGGCTCAAACATAGATTCTGTGGGGGTTTGGGTTCGAACGAAGGTTGCACGCAGCTCTATTTTTTTCATAGTAATGTGTGTACTTGAAATTAATTATTACTCGTTTTGGGTGAGCAAAAATATCGTGAGAAAATTTGACATTTGACGGATCGGCTAACGTTTCCGAAGTATTCTAAGCTGGCTAAGACATAAAAAATGTTACCGGCGTGTTGCCAGCCCAGGCTGCAACGAGGAACGCGGATAATAAAATGGTTCTCAGTACTGCAAATGAAACATTTAAAAACATTACGATCGATACAATAAGCAAGATGATAAAAACTATCATTACTCGTGGCAGGGTTAAATTGAGCGGCAGTGTCCAACCATCTCCAACAAAAGGGAACCTGCGCCGTTGTCTTCTCCGTTGTTCAGAAGGATACTCGACTCTGTCTTATAAATTGATGAAGTTCTTTACATCCCTTATCACCAGGTGGGTCTATAGTTCTCTAAATAAATAAAAAGGCAGCTCATTTAACGCTTAGTGTACTTAAAAATTACTTTCTTTACATTTCAATAAACCTATATTTTATCGTTGGCAACATACAATGTTCGAATATGTATCTTGAAGCGTGAGCTTGTTCTTATAGTTGCGCCTTTGCAACGCCCGAAGCGAACTCCAAGCTACGATGAAATATTTATCGTGTTTATAATACACATTTGACCTTCCGAGTAGATTAGGTTTATATCCAGAACAAATTCAAATCATCTCTACATCGGCTTCCTGTCGGACGACGTCGGTGGAAACACTGCAGGGCGTAACGGTAATACAATGTTGTGCTGCAGTCGATGCGTTGAGGCCCCTGCAGCGAATGAATAGCATAGGAAGAAAGTAGGCAGCCGAGATTATCGGCCTGGCTTTAACGTTGGCTGAGACAGAATGATTTTGGAATTAATTCCGTCTTGAGTTTAACACTATTTTTGGTATACTCTGCTCGTATAAATAATAGTTCAATATCCTTTTTATTTGTGTTTGTCAACGGATTTTCTTTGTTTTTTGTTTGTTAGATATTGACGAGTCTCAGTGTTTTCAATACGTTGTTGTGGAACGGAACGTTATTATGATTGTGATAGAATTTGGAAGTCTAGGTGAACGTAAAGATAAAAATCTCTTAGTAGAATCGTTGCTGATTAACACCACGCCATATACACACGTAACTACGTACATACATACATTACGGTATAGTTTGTTTTATCGGATGATGGTTTTCTGTGTTGGATTTCTGGTCTCCGTACATTTCGGGTAAAGGCGCCGACTACCCAGTTTAATTACGTCGATATTCGTATATGTCGGTAAGGTCCCTAGCCTGATTGGGTAGCTATACTCCCACTCAGTCGTGATATGTTTTGACGTGCTTCGGGTTGTAACATCGGAGACACAATTAAAAACGAATTTCTCGCTTTCTTATTGACTGGAAGTAATTCGGTGATAACTTTGGTATTACGAATATTCGTATTGGCGGTAATCACTAACCATTGGGTCATCCGTCAGTTTGTTTGTCGATTATTGATATAAAAAACTGAGGCAATGTTTTGGTTATAGTACAATTGTATCTTATGTCCAGTGAAGTCTACGACATGTAGTATTGTAACGTATACTGCAGAGGTCCGTTTGCCAGACCAGCTAGTAAATTAAACAAATTAGCTAATAAAAGATTCGATCTCGTTTTATTTCAAACGAATTAAAATTTGTGCTTGCAATACTAAATCAATCAATATATACATCGGACGAGCGGCATTGCGTTTAAATATTAGGGTTTTAATCCCTTTCTTATCATGATTTCAAACTGTTTTATAAGTTTTTAATGCTAGAGCTAAATAAAATCAATTTTAATATTACAAATTATTTAAAAAAATATTTATTTTCATTTCAATGTTATTAAACTAATAAAATACTTTTATATGGGATATTTATATATAATTAGATACCTACCACTTGGCTAGTTTAAAAAGTTCTATTAAAATAGACGATTTCTTGATACTGCGAAGCATGTATATATGTGTGTACATACATGTATAAAGGTTGCTTGGTAGATATCGCTGCTATACCTAGTGATAAGGCCGCCTGTAATGTATTATTATTTTTTCTTTTTGAATTTGTTGGGCACAATAAACTATTGTACATCATACAATAACAAAATATGATGACGATATCTAATATATATTTTTTGTATTAAAAAATATATATTCTCTTTTTCTTAATGGCAATTGTAAAAACAGTAAAATGTTATAATTCTTTAATTTAACCTTACCCATTATCGGAATTCTGCACATCATAATACCCGTGATCTCAGCGAATCAGCTGCAGGGCGTAGCGGTACCGCGACGCACCTGATGCGTCTCTGTCCGATTCGTAACGTCCTGCCCCGAGCGTCCGGTACCGGATAAGACCGCAAGCATGAATGTTTATTGAACTTTGTAACTCGCATTTCAATACCCTTCCAGCGTTAATGTAGAAATGCATTTTATTAACGTAAATATGCTGGAACCGAAATTCTTCGAAAGTCAATTCTGGGTTTGATTCCCATGTGCCAGAAAATGTCTCCTTTGTGATATAATGTTCATGTTGTAACAAATTGAATCCTCATGCGAGGGTGAGTATTTATTTATAATATATTAAATAATTATGAATGTATGTCTATTAAAGTTAGTATTTTTGTGGTCTGGTGTGATCACGCTAGTTTTACCAAATTATTCCAGTTTTTTTTTTAAATAAACCTGTTCACTTTTCAAGGTTTAAATCTAAAGCATTATGAACTAAAAACTTAACTATAAAAAATATATAAAAAGATTATTGTTGCGTTTGGTATTAAGCCATATATGCTGAAGATCTTCTTCAGAGTCAATATCCTCATAAAATAGGTAGCTACTGCTCCAACCTTACTTATTGTAAGATATAAATACATGAGGACAAATACAGTATTCACCCATTTGCCAGCAACTCACTCACTCTACAAACAATTTCAATGTCATATCCTCGCGGACATCTAGAATGTTTTGCCTATAAAATTATTTTTATTTATTTAAAACTCTTAATTGGTTGTACATCATTATACAATAAGAGCATAATACAATGGGCTGTCTTATTGATTACGAGCCATTTTTTCTAGGTAACCCAATGGAACGAAGGAAAATCGTGCCTGAAAGGAGGTATTCCCTACTTAAGAATCAAGGTGTAACTTCTTTCAAAGTATCTAAGATAGTGTACAAATAAAATAAAAAATATATATATATGATGTAAGAGTTACATACAAAATAATAAGGATTGTGAAGTATATAGTATAAGAAAGTGGAAAATAATGGAGGGTTACAGACTAAGGAAATGCTTCTTAAACAATTTGTTAAAATAACATTAAAGGTAGATTACTTTTTTTTTTAATTTATTTTTAATACCAAATAACACCTTTTGACGTAACATATACGTTTCGTTAGTTTAAAATCATAAGTAAATTAAGTTTATGGGAATATTCCGCAAAATAACAGGTGATACACCGTTTGAGGGTTCGTTAAATTCATTATAAAGATCGGTAAGTCACCGTTCCGGTACGCGCGCGCGGAACTTACGCCATTTGGTGGCGTCGTGGGAAAACTTAACGAGCACTTTACAGACTGTCCTGTCATTATTAATATTCATAAATAAATGAATAATATACTAGTAATGTTTCATTCAGAGTAAAACATCTGACTTTTGCAAGTTTACCGACATGTATGTACACTTCCCACTACAGTCCTTGTGTTGCGGGTGGCATGGACGTGCAGCAATGGCACATGATAAACACACGACTGCAGACAGCCTGCCTTGGCCAGAAATCGAACCCGGAAACCCTTGTTCGAGATGCAGAGTTATAGAGTCGTCAATAATGTAAGCGAAATAGATTCGGAGAAATTAGGATGTGACAGGCGGTCAACCAGACAGTGTTCTAAAGAGCTTTAGACTTTTTCCACTTCACACCCGAAAGGATGTAGAGAATCATAAGAAACTGATGCCAATTTTCATTAAAAGCATATGATATGAACAATTTGTACCATTGCATTGTACATTAAGAAGTACATTATGGTTTCGCGCCCAGGTGAACATTGTTTACTTTTTTGTGTGGATTTTTTTTGTATTTACTCTTAGTTTTTAAATAGTACTAAAAATCTCAATAATTATTTGAGTCTAATAACCGAATTACCAGCTAAACTCATTGCGCTGTTGTCATGCATAGGTGATTTTTATTCAATGCGAATGACGGGTCAAGTGGGCATATTACCCCCGTGTGCAGGTAGGGTGGGGGTGACTTGCCCTCTGATAATTTGTAACCAACACTCCAGTGTTATGTTGACATCATTCACTGTTTGGTGAACTCTTGCCTCTTCGGGTAGCATCAAAGTGAATCGTGTACAACCTAGTTTCAAAATTAAATTTTATTATTAACGTTCAGGTGAGTTATAAAATTCTTATTGATTATATTTATTTATTATTTTTTATATTTATACAATGGCAGAAGTTGAATAGGCATAGTACATAAAATTGGAAAACATTCACCTATAATAAACATTTTAGTAGTTTTTCGAATGAAAAAGTTTATATACATTCCATTTACATATTTTTTTAATTTGTTATATATATTATTGGAATGCTACCAATTAGAGAAAACGATTTACTAATAAATAGCGGGATAGTTTTTTTACAACAATTTTTATTAAGCTTTATCATTCCTATCGGTGAATTATATATTCAGACTTTTAAGTAAACACCGACAGATTTAGGCACCTATTACGAGTATTTCATTTCTTCTTATAAATCATACTTCTTCGATGATATCATTTACCAGCCTTGCCTTATCACGGATGCGGCGCGATTCTCGTTAGACAATACTCGAGGCGTGGCTTCACTTGTCGTGACTTGAATTAATTTTGCATGTGTCAATGTAGATCATTTTATATCGCACTTATTCATACTTCCGAGCGTGATCAATCTTAAATCGAACGGGGACGACGGCGAGATGCTCTGTTCGGGCGAAGGAGTGGGATGGAAATATTTTACCTACACATATTTAAAAGTTTAATTGAGTAGGCAGATTGTTATTTTAATTGCGTGTCGTGACTTTTGACAGCTCAGATGCAAGTACACTTACGTGACAGCACGGGGACTGCACGATACTATAAATTTTACATTAATTTAAATATTATTAGAACACCGTTATCGGTCGAAATATGTGTATGAAATAATATTATCGGTATATATCTAGGTACCGTATATCTGGCAAATTTACGAGGTAAGCAATTATTAATTGCTGATGCGAAAAATATTATGTTTACACGAGATTCGTCTTCAGCTCATCGTTTGTGCAAAATCTGCAAATGATGTACAAACAATAATTTGATCTAGATTCACATAATTATCGTTAAATTACTAAACGGTAGCAGTAAATATATAAAGACATTGAAATATAGCTTATTCATGGATTTTGATAAATAAAATATAGTTGTCACAGTGATACTGGGTTCTGTGAAGGTACCAATGGGGAAGTACCATCAATACATCTTATTATTTTGGTTTAAGAACTGCAGTTGCTAAAACATTAAATACGTAGTCATCTAAGTACTTTAATCATTTAGAGGCATACACTCAGCGACAACCCTTATGATGACATTTATAATTACCATTAAATTTAAATAATAACTTGTTCAATATCCCTAATAAAATGTTGTTCTTTATTTTCCAGGTCGTGGAGTCTCCAGCGTATCCACTGGCCCGCAGCAGACAGAAGACGAGGAGCGAGAAGACACCGACCCCAGGTGTTCGTTCTGCGACGCACCGTTCCCTAATATTGATGTGTAAGTAAATATTAACTGTTATACAATACCCGTTAGACATTAAAATATATTTTTAAAATCATTTTGTTAATTTTTAATTATTTGAGGACTGTTCACAACGTAGAGAAAAACTATATTTATCAATAAATTCAGATACTAGATCTTGTCGACAGATATAATTTTAATAATGGTTGCGTTATAATTTCTATGTAAAACAGGTTAAATGCATAAAGTGGCCAAATCATATTACAAAACTGAAAAACTGGAAAACTGGATTATATACTACCACGATGCAATTTAAAAAAAAGAATACCTATAGTTATAATTACGTATTGAAATAACCTGTACCATGCAAAATCCATACAAAAAATATTGCAATAACGAGGTGATAAGTTACTATCATTAGCATATTATTGGATATAATATTAGAGTCCAATATATACTGGTTGTCGAATTAAATTCAAATCACTCATGTGGTTTTACTGTTCCTTATCTAAACGATCCATTCAAGCCGGCCGTTTGTGAGATGCAGAAGTCGATCAATTTCAAACGTCTTCAGAACCATTAACCTCTTGCCATTAATACTATTTGGTCGTCGGAGAAGCGGTCCAGTAACGATTTATTTAGTGCTAGAGATGTGCTCATTCGATAAGGCGATTGTCGATGATTTGTTGCTGGGCGGGATGTAGGCACGCGATGCCACTACATCTATTGCGTATCTCATATTATCAATATGCAAATGTTTTGAAAGCTCAGAACAACATTTTTGAATAATCAGTGATAAATTCAAATGACGAGTGCGGATGGTATTCATAAGTACCATAAATTTTCCTTTTTTGCTCTTATTAAAAGAAAGTATAGACCTGAAGATGTTACAAAATATTTGCTATGTTGATGTCGATCTTAATAACTCAACCAAATATACATATAAAAGGAGTTTACGACACATATGTCTAAACATTAAGTATTTTATTTTTACATTGTACACAAATTTAACGTGTTCTTAATTACGTATAAATATTCAGACTTAAACATTTAAATTAATTAATGTTCTGATTTGGGTGAAAATATGAATGTTTAAATTCAGAAATGAACTTTACTGTTTGTAGTTTAAATTCAATTATTACAGAGATAAAAATACTTAGAACAGTAAATTTTAAAACTAAAAGTAAATTTAAATACGTATTACCTCGTTCAAAAAACCTAAGCTAAGGTGTGATAAAATCAAAATAACTAACAGTAAACTGTTTCATCACGAACGAAGTAATTATATTAAAAACAAATTAAGCTGACGTCCTTTCAATATACAAAACCCTGAAGATAACAAATAGTACTTGTCCCCCATATAACTCTTGCTAACCAATTTTCTCAGGTGTTTTAGAAATTTCATGGTTTCGCTATTGCATTCTTTTAGAGATTTCATTTAGAATATATTTAAACTAGGAACGATTCAATCTGTTGCAAACATTTGCATAAATTTCTATAATGTAGTAAAAGCTCATATTACCTTTTGTTATACTGCGTCACAGCTTACCAATTTTCCAGGACAAAAAATATTAAATATGTTGATCTGTAATATGATTTATAAATTCTTCGAGTTATATCCACATTAGTTTTGCAATTTCTGTATGGTACCATAACAGATTAATTTATAGACATATGATTATATAGATTAATTTACAGACATAATTTTAGCTTACTTCGTCATAGATATTTTACATTTTCATTGTAACGGGTGCTCTCGATTTTTATAATTTACAATAAAAACAACGCAATTACGTACGTATATAATGGTCACGATGAGACCGACGCTTCGGCATAAAATACAATAATCGTAAGTGCCCAACATAGTTAAAAGAGATAAATAGCCGGAAAAAAACGCCTTTATCAATTTCAATGTACATTTAACGTACAGACACAGCTCCGTTACAATTTTAATATTATTAAAGATTTATTATCTGTGTGACAGGCGACGGAAGGCCATAATGACATGTGTCATCATATTCTACTGAAGCGCCGTCGATGCTCGTCAATAATGCAAAAGACATAGATTATCGTCATGCACAGTTTTAACGTATCCTCGAAAGCCTTATCGCGTCATCACTATTGTGTTAACGACGTATTCGAACATAGCGAGATCGATTACTGATATGTTAAGGGGTTTTTAAATTATGGTTTAACATCAACTGGTTTCCTATGGGTAGGTGATGGATAACTAAATACCTCCATGCTTCCATTTTTCCGATTTACTTAACCCAAAAATTTTAAGTAATACGCTCCATCATAAATTACTGTAACAGTGGAATTGAATTAAAAACTGTAGTAGTTTTCTTGTTTATTTTGTTTAAACCGACCAGACTCGTTATGGCCTTAACTCTCTTCTGATTATGACAGGAGGTCCAAGCCCAGCCGTGGGATTACATGGGTGGTAATGATAAACGAGACAATATATTTTATTGTACGTTTCGCTCTGGTACGCTCAATACGAGACTAGAAAATATTTTCACCTATTCTTAACTATATTCATGTATCATATCATTAGTATATTTAATAAAAAAACTTTTGAAATAATTGTCCCAATATTGTCTTCTGTTTGAATGAGGAGAACTAAGAATTATTATCAACCAAACATGCTGGAGAACATTAGTACATTTTTTACTAACTTCACTTCCTCGGAAAAGATAAATTAAATTGCCCACGTAACTTCAAAAATTCGAAGTGCTGTGAAAGCGTTGAATTCCGAATGTAGCTAAAATTATGAAACTACTATCTTATCACTTATAACATTGAAAACAAGCTAGTGAATCTTATTGATCAGGTGAGTAACTACAAAAAATAAAACGCTGCGTTTTGAATGGTCGAATCGTTCCCGTCGACTCTTACTTTCGATTCGGCGGTCACAATTGAAATGTCCATCGGCGTCACACCGTCGAACTATCTGATCCATCAGGTAACGGTTGCGAAGTGAAGTCGAAATTATAGCCTATTTGTTCCGGTTCGGCCTTTGTGCAATCAATATTACGTCAATCACCTTATTTTATTTACGACCTGATATGACTTATATTTATGGCGATTTACTCTTATGTAGACGTTTTTCCAAATGAAACCTGGTATCAGTTATAATATATGTATCTGAATAGGCCCGTTTGCTTAAATATCGCTAGCTGTTAATGGTGATGGTATACAAAAATACATAGAGTGGCGTGAGTAACAGATTTGTAACTTATACTTTCTGCATACATTTTAAAGTAGTTTTATTCCATGATAGCTAATAAAATATACTTAAATTGAATAGGAACTTTGAAATAACATATTTAACCTGCTAAAGTAAAAGTTAAAACGTACAATGCCTCAACATGAAATTTTTATTGGGTAGACAATAATGATCGTTACCAAAGTACCTACTCGGTGGTCTGTCAGACGTTATTTTGACGGCAAGACACCATACAGCTTTAGATGGAATTGCTTAGTTATAGGGCCCTGAAGAGCACGGAGGCGTTAACTTGAGCTGAATCTATTGAACAATGGGTGTTTTGTTTGCTATATCATGAATCCATGAATTCTTTTAAGAATCTCAAAAGTTTTGTGTTTTTTGTTTATATTTTTGTCTTAAAGTTTTTGAATTTTATTGTGTGTCGAAATAAAATATAAAGTGAAGTAAGATTGAAAACGTAAAGTGCGTCAATTGGTTACGTTGAGATTACTGGAGCGTTAAAGTGGATTAGACGAATAAAGACGTAATAGATAAAATAAATTCGAACCAAAAAGTGTACATATCTATTAAAATATTAGTTATTGTCTACTGTTACACTCACATTAAATATAGATTATATTTTTCAACTAATCAATACCCTAAGTGGGCTGTGTCTGTATATATACATGAAAGATAAAAAAGTACTTAGGATATGATTTACGGATGTCTTTTAACACGATTTTTTTTATCGAAACCACATACAAAAACTACTGAACCAACTTCAATGTGGTTTACATTCAGTGATAGCCAATTAATCAACATAAAAGCTACAAAAATATTATTTTCAAATGTAGTCTTTGTTTATTATGTCTTTTCTATTTTATTTCTTCACATATCGTTTCAAAGAGTAAATTAACCAAAATGCATAAATAATAAAGTTATTTTATCAAAGCGATTTCAGTATATTTCAGAATACGTCCAAAAAAGAATGTCCTTTTGAGACGAAAATATATATGTAATTCTAAAAAGTTATAAGCGGCTAGGTTCGCCGGTTCTTTCTTCTGCTTGGATTTATAAGTTAGATGGAAAAAAATAAATGCACTAATTTGAAATAGAATTTTCAAAGTAAAAGCCGAGCATTAAAATCGATTTCATTTTTATTAACGAACAACTAACAAACAGAGGAAGGGGTAGGGTGAGTAGGACAGAACTTCGCACTCTGCCTCATTTAGCACTTTCAATCTAACTTTGCGCTTATGCTAATTAATTTAATGTTGTTCCTATAATATTCGAATTGATTTAAATTTTACCATTATTCTAATGTCATTGTATTTCAGATTTTTGTTTAATTACCATGTTATTGTCAGGACTTTTCATATCTCGGAATGGTAAACCTACAAGCAGCCAGCTGCACAAGCACAGTGGCGTATGTGGGAGTAACGGATCGAACGGAATGAAAGTTGTTCATCGGATGTTATCAATTCGTGAACATGTTTGAGTAGATCAATTGTGTGATCAAGATCTTATAATTGTCTGTTCCAATGTTCCCTGCGAGTTATTTTCATTACAACGAGATCAATTTTAATTTATAGTCAGATAAGATTATATGTTTTAAGTGTGCAAATAATTTACGAGTTGATGGAAATGACGTCTAATATATGTATAGGATATGTATAGGATTATTTGTCAGAACAGTCAATTTTTAAAACTATTATTTAATTATATCAATGAGTCTGATCAACTTAATACTTGATAAAAACTGGGTCAAATCTGTAAATTTTTTTTTTTAATTTAGATTGTGATCGATATAGAGGAGAAATATGTTATTTTTAATTTTTAATTTTTAAATTTTTTTCCGTAAATCGTTGAACTAGTAAATATATTTATAACTTATATAATTAATCATTATATAGGTTACTTTTCGTTTTGGGACATGATTCCTGCGAAATAGAAATAAATATTAATATGGACTTTATATTAAGGAAGTAGTAATTTCTAATTCATAGGAAAATCGATTCCTTTAAAACACTGAATTTGGGCAAACATGAGATTTATTCAATACCTAATAAAAACTTATAATGATGGCTTTGAAGGTAGGTGCAATTAAAGGCGTAGATTTTCTGAAGAAATATCTAGTGTATGCAGGCTTGCCATGACAACCGGAGACAAATGTGTAGAAATATACAGATCGTGAGTACACGTCTCATAGTGAAATATGTACAATCTACTATGAGTTAAATTTTAAATTATATCATTCAGAATAGTACTCTAAAGAACTTAAAATTCCATGAGATGAATAATATTACAAGTTACAAAAATTATAATGCAATATAATTTCCAGTCACGACTCACTAATACCCAAAAAACACTTGTCATGGATTTACACAAATCAAATTTTGTTCCTAAATAAAATTGAAATAGTAGTTCTTGACGTAAAAAAGTTAACAATAACGAATTATAACGTAAAAACGTTAAGCGATATTTTCTTTCAACGCCGAATAAAGATGGATGACAATAGTGTCGTGTTTAATGGAAATAAACGGCCTACTTTCTGTTGGGCCTATCATTTATGTTTACGCAATATGCTATTAAGAAATACACAATTGGTATCTGTTTGAACGTTTACATAGAAGTTGTGACGCGGATCCAACGGTTCTTAACCTATGAAGTTACTTTGACATGGAAGAAAGGAATGTGTAATAATTATGGAAATATCCTGTCGTTACACCAAATTATTTAAAAAACATATAAATTACAATATAAATGTCAAAATAATTAGCTGTCATCTACTTTGTTCGATTATGATCTTTTTACAACCTATTGATGAAAAAAGAACTAAAAGAGTGAAGCAGAAAACATAGGGACCTTGTTTTATACTACTTAATAAGATATAGGTATGTGCTATTTACAGCTCTGAAGAATAATGTGAGAAATGTTCACTATACAAGTTTAACGATATTTTTACCACGTGCAAAATGTGGAATATTTTTTAACTCTAAGGGATACTCGCGATACAAATTTACAAAATCATAACACAAAAATCGTGAGTACCCGTTACCGTTAAAGTGTGTAATGAGGAATGAACTTTCTTCAGAGGACAAGCAATGAGGTTCTTTAAAAAGTGTAATAAAAATTCTCCTTCAGACAACACTTCTACAAAAAAGTGCTAGATGGGTAGTTTTGAATCTGTCCAAATCAGAATCAAATGTAACATGTTTTACCTCATCGGCCATTCTATAGCCCAAAGAGCCAAGGTTGAGAAACTCTATTATAGTAAAAAATACTCTTGGTGAAGATCGCTGCCGCTGATACGATTGCGCGCGCGCCCCGAGGCGAACCTTGTACTCGTATCATTTGCGCCGGGTTCAGATTTGAGTGGTCGTACCTATGAGGCACTAGGTACTGCATCGATATAAAATATCAGTTTCCGTATTACTTTGATGTTTCAATACGACACTAACTACATACGCCCGACGTACATAAGTCTGAAAAAAACCTAATCATTTCCCGTGCACATCTCCGCGCATTAGTTATTGAATACATTGTTTTATTTTTATTCCTCTTTTATCTTACTTTGCATCAATAAGTACATAAAATTTGTTAAAGTTTATAAAGTTGTCTTAATCATTATGAGCGATGTATGTACCTCAAATTGTCATGGGTATCACACCATGCTATGTGTACTGAGATTTATGTTGTACTTTGTAAGGAAAGCTATTAGTATAAATACATTTAAATAATAGAACTCAGTAAAATAGAGAATAGAGATTGTACAGATACCAAGCATTTTGTCCTATAGACTGTTTTACTATTTAAAGGCGTGGTTTACTGTACATCGAATAATTTTTGGGGAACATTAGTATTTAGGTAGGGGTTAATATTAATGTACAGGTTTGTACATATTTGTTTTTAAAGTTTCTGTTTGTCTCTTTGTCTGTACACGTAAAACACTTTTTTTTATGGTAATAGCCGACAAACGAGCAGACGAGCCACCTGATGGTAAGTGGTCACCGTCGCCCATGGATATCAGCAAGACCAAAGTTATCACTGATGCGTTGTCGGCCAGGAAATGAGAAGAAGGTTAGACAGAAGGTACTGGCTCTCTAGCTCCCAACCGGAACACGACGAGTCGTTTGGCGGCTGACTCAAGCAGGAGGGTGGTAGCTAGCCAGGCAGGCTTCACGGAAAGATAATAATACCAGTGATAACATTAATGACTTATTAATAATACTGATAATACAATCCATACGCGAAGCCCTACCACCAAGCAGGCTAGCTTCTGTCGCCTCTTACGACACCCTGTTCTGCCAACATGGGATTGGGGGGAGTATTCTAAACCGCCCCAATACGGCTAATAAATCACTGAACATATTTAGATGAATTTTGACATATTTATGATCCATGTGAATACTTTTCAGCTCGAGAAATGGATGCGCACTTTTCCAAAGTGAAGTGAGAGCGGGTTAGAAACAAGTTCATAAAATAAATTAAAAGATAAACGATAGGTAGTACCAGTGTTTCCTGACGATGAGTAAAGATCTAGTGTTACTAAGAGTACCTGAAGCTTTCGCTTGCAAAGATATTCAATTTATTAGTATTTAATATTATCTTATTTAACTGATGTAACTGAATAGCGATAATTTTGAACTCTTTTCAGAATATTCTAGTTTGTAACCTTAAACATTTCTCTTCATTAAATAGCAAAAAAACCCACGGATGTCGTGTATTTATTTATTAATAGTAACATAGACATCTTAAATGTAACTATGCAGCAATGCTTTAACCGCTGTTTTGATTATCGACTACAGGACTAGTACTACGTAATAGACGAGTGAACAGCATGTAAGCGACGGAGTCATTACTGACAGTAGATTTTATTCCTAAGATTAATTAAAAGATACGGCAGCAGTCCGGCTATCCGAGAGTGAAAACGGTTCACCTTATCATATGACAAACGAGGAGCTATCGTAAGTGACAGGTTGCATAGCTGAATCTATATAACCTGTTAGCTACACCTACTATTAAAACCAGCAATGTAATGTTTATACAATTGATACTCGTGTTATATAAGACGAGACAGGTGGAATAGATCCGCCCGCGGCAGGGGTTGCGTGCGGTGGACCAGTTATCGTCAAGGAGAGTTACCGAGATTATTTTTGCAAATGATATACGTTTTACATCAAAGTCGAAATACCCTATACGACGGTACTGGAAGATCTACAACTTTCTATTCGTAACATACTATGATTACTATTATTGATTAAGATAAGCTATACCATTAGAGTTCTATTATGGTTTTTTACGTTTGATCACTTTCTCATCGTGCTTTCAATCGACCAATTATTTAACACTTCAAGATATTTCCGTTATCGCTTGATAATGTTACTGACTTAAGCTTAATAACTTAATTATGTCCATCAAAGTTGCTAGTAGCCAGTGGATAAAAAAAAATCGTTCATAAGATATGATTATTTTCTGATGCTAACTGGCTCGATATAGTGTGAGACGTCATAACTGTTTTTTCCTTTTACTTTTTCTGAATATAACTATAAAAACTATATCTACTGCAAAAATTGAATAATCTATTTTATTCTTATTTAACTTGAACAAATATTTAACGAAGTAGGTTAATGGTTTGACAATCACACTCCTGTTTTGAAGACCAAAGTTTAAAATGCTAGTCCTACTTTTTCAAAGCTATGAAATTAACTATTATTTTTTTCCAGGAATAAAAATATACTCATGAATATTAGGATAATTATTGCGTACAAAACTTATGAAACTTCACCATACCTAATATACATATGTATCTAAGGATCGGACTGTCATAGCCTATCTTTGGGTAGGTGGTTTAGAAGCAGAACATATGCTACCCGGCATGACTGTTGACAGTATATTAAAACAGAATATATAGGTATGAGTTTTACTGATACGTAATTTTAGACAAACGCTCTCACACACACAATCTCAACACGAGGATTCTCCATATTGTGAATGTCACGAATATATACAAAGGTGACAAAGAAATTTTCTCTTCTGATTTGAACATCATTGGCTAGAAATAATAACGTTAAGTTCGATCAGTTACAATGTTCATACCATTTTAGATGTTATTCTTCTATTCCAGGCTCGATCGCCACCTGATTCAGGCGCACGCGCAGCCAGCGTCTGCCTTCCACTGTGAGTTATGCAATAGAGCTTATAGCTCACGAACTCTGCTACTGCGTCACCGAGCTCTCGCCCACACTGACATCAGGAAATACCCCTGCGAGAACTGTCCCAAGGTATGAACAGAATTTTTCTCCTGGATTATGATTAGGTATTAGATAATGGAAGTCAAATCGTTATTTTTTGTTATGTGCTCGGAATAATAAAAAGTCAGAGATCGGTTAAAGTCAGAAATCGTAGTTATAATTACGGTATGCTTACGCAGGCACTGTCCCTAATTGAGCAGACTAATTATTCATATGAATTAAACTATCAAAAAATAATATTAAATGGCTCAAAAGCCTTATAAAAACCACTTCATTTTAAATAGGTCATACTTATATAATTTAGGTCTTAAGCCATAAGAGCATGTAACTTCACGCGTCCCGAAACCTGACGGTATTTCAGGCATTTAGCGATCCTTCCAACCTGCAGCGCCACATCCGCGCGCAACACGCCGGTGCGCGCAGCCACGCCTGCCCCGAGTGTGGCAAGACCTTCACCTCTTCCTCCGGACTCAAGCAACACACACACATACATTCCAGTGTCAAACCCTTCCAGTGCAAAGTTTGCTTGAAGGTGCGTATTACAGTTTTTTTTATTGATATATCGAAAGCATAAGCCAGATAGGGGAGTCTTTTTTATTCTTTTTATAAGTTGAAAACAGGCGTACAATCTATCTGTTATTATATATCCATTGCGAACTAAGAACTTTTTAAATCTTTCGCGGAATACAAGAATGCTTAAAACAATTTTGTACATGACAGAATTTTCAGACGTGATCGTTGTATTGCTACCATGTAAACTGTGCTAAAGTTCTCCTAAAAATTTTATTAATATTTCAACAGAATGCTACTGTTTAGTTTAAGTTGTCATTGCTGTTTTGTATACGAATTCAAAGCATGCGGTCACATCGTGCTTTTTAAGTCAATTGTAGATGTTTAAATACAGATGAGAATTGTGACGAAGCAGCTTACACATAGTTACCAATGGGACCCCTGATATTAGGAGATCAAAGCTATAACGGTCCAGCTTACTGATCAATGTCGATATAACTTGTCGATTCCAAAATATAAAAGTATTTTAATTTATTTCTTTACTTATTAATATAACACGACTTCTTTTCTTTCCCAGTCATACACCCAGTTTTCAAACCTGTGCCGACACAAGCGAATGCACGTAGCCTGCAAAACGTTGGTGGAGTGTGGAAAATGTGGACAACCCTTTCAAACATACGCTTCTTTGACTAAACACAAAAGATTCTGCGATACTGCTACGGCTGCTAACGTGCGGTTGAGAGGACATCTACCACCAGGACTTCCACAGATTCCTCCATTACCTAACGTCGGGATGAATACGCAAAATAATCCAAATCCCTTTCCAATGTACAGGGGTCAAGCTTTGCCCTTGCCATATAACACTTTTGCTCACTATCCAGCACTGTTTTCAGCTGCAGCAGCCGCTGCATGTCCTCCTGAGTTTTTAAATCCATTGCTCTTCAACGTCCAAGGTGCCAGATTAGCAATGGAACATGATCTTGCTATGAATTCAAATTTGTTAGCCCAAAAGCAACAAGAAGGACGTATGTCTGTCAAGAGCATGGATAGTTCAACATCACTTGATGAAATGAAAAAGAGCAAGGAAATGGATATTGATCAAGCTAAGAGGGATGATGAGAATTCTGGCAGAGTTACTCCAAAGTCACAAGGACATTACATCAAACAATCCTCACCATCAGAAGAAACTTCTCAACATAGACCTTCACCTGCAATGCCATTGCAAGCACCTATTGCACCGTTTAGTTTTGGTAACAATGACATCAAGCATAGCTCACCTTTTAATTTATCTCTTAAGCTTAATAACAATGAAAATATATGTAGCAAATCAGTGTCTCCATCTTTGGCTCAAAATTTAAGCAAAAGCGTTGGAAATGAAGAGAAAAGATATTCAGATAACGAAGAAGACACAAAGAAAGATCAAGGTGATCAACCACTAGACTTATCAGTAGGACGTAAACAAAGCGATAAGGATTCTGAAGGTGATAATGATGATCGTTCCTTTCGTAACTCATCGGTAAAATCTTTTTCTCCGCCAGGAAGTCCAATTGAACGAGAAAATAAGACCCCAGAGAATGATACCACAGATGTCGACGTGGAGGGAGTAGAGCCAAAGCGGGATGATTCTCCACAGCCGTTGGTATCATCACCCTTAGCATTTCCGATGCCCGTCCATCCCCAACATAATAATAGCCTCATAAACGCCATGTATCCTCCATATGAAATGGATTCAATTCTTTCCAGGCGCTTCTCTACTCATTCACCCTATGTTCAGAGCTCGTTCAATTTTTTATCCCCACTTCTCGGTTCTGATGGGCCGGATCAGCAACCGAGTGCGTACGCAAAATTTCGTGAAATGAATGCCGGCACTGGGAAGCTGCGTGACCGTTACGCTTGCAAATTCTGTGGGAAAGTATTTCCGCGTAGCGCGAATTTAACGCGACATCTTCGTACTCACACGGGAGAGCAGCCTTACAAATGCAAGTACTGTGAGCGTTCATTTTCTATTTCATCCAATTTGCAGCGCCATGTGCGGAACATTCATAACAAGGAGAGGCCGTTCAGGTGCCCATTGTGTGATAGATGTTTTGGGCAACAGACGAATCTCGATCGACACTTAAAGAAGCACGAGGCAGAGGGAGGAGATTCACCAAGCTCTGCCGATACGGAGCGAGAGGATACGTATTTCGACGATATTAGGTCCTTTATGGGAAAGGTGACGTGCTCTCCTGGACCGCGGACTCCGCCCGTTTCTTCACCCCACACAGTTGCTCCACACCCCCCGCACCCCCCTCACCCTTCGCGAACGTCTCTAGCTATTTCCACATAGCCACCGGCCTACATGCTGCCGCCACCGCCGCCGCTCTGGGCACATCCTTTCGAATAAAATTCAGTTAGGGATATTCCTGGCGATAAAGAAACGAATTGAGACATACAGTAACTTTGAAAAAAAGGACCCGTGTTAAAGATCAATACCGTGTTAAACATTGAATTTTAAGACGGAGATGATCGTGGTGCTGGATTAATTCGTTTCTTTATCAATTCATGTGTAAAGATTTTAGATAGATAGATAGATATCGATGAGCGGATGCAAGTGCGATACAGTGATGATATGACTCTCTAGTTTAAAAATATACCCGAGAGCAATAAAGACGATATATCTCGACTAGTTAATTCAATAGGTTAGTGTCCTTAGAGTTGTAGGCGTACGTTTAAATAACTAAACACACCGGCAGAATTAGCGGAACGTAAAAAAAAGGGATATTGTCAAATAGTTAATTTTATTTTCAAACAAATAATAATGAAACACGAAACATGAATTAAATTGACATGTTTTCACATTAATTTGCAACACCATACATAAAGTTTAATGAAAAAAAAAATATTAAACAAAATGCATTTTTCTTCGATATCGTAATGACAGAGAAACATTTTAAAATTAAAAATTTTCTGATGGCTCACAATTAATTAAATGCATGTTTAATAACGAGTGTTC
>PDGT01000071.1:1238047-1301000 GCA_003671415.1 Megathymus violae
GCTCTGACCAAGGTTTCCATCCGTCTGGGCATGCTGCGGATGATGCTGTCGATGATTTCTTGGGCAACCTCTGCCATTCTTCAAGTAATGCGTTTCGCAACTCGCCCAGATTGTTTGAAGGTGGCATTCTTGATTTGACACTCCTCTTTAGCAAGTCCCAAACATGTTCGATTGGATTCATATCCGGGAACCGTGCTGGCCATTCCATCACCGTTACACCAACATGGTTTAGGTATGTGTTTAGTGTGGTAGGCACTGTGAGCCCGAGCATTATTCTGCATTAAAATGAATTCGTTGCCAATAAAGGAGGCAAATGGCACAACATGTTCTTCTAAAATCTCCCTGATATACCGATCAGCAGTCAGATTCCCTCCATCGACCACCACCAACTCTGTGCGAGCTCTTAAACATATTCCTCCCCAGACCATAATTGAGCCGCCGCCATATGCCACTGAATTTTGAAAATTCGACTGGATATAACGCTCTCCTTTGCGTCTCCATACTCCTGCCTTCCGTCAATCTGATTTAACAGAATTCTGCATTCATCAGTAAAGAGAACCTGTCCCCACTCGTCGAAGTTCCAATGACGATGTTCACGAGCAAAGTACAGTCGGTTTGTGCGGTGATGTCTCTTATGTTTTGGTGCTTTGGCGGGCATAAATGAGCCTATACCGACTTCTTCGAATCTTCTGCGAACTGTCCGCTCACTCAATCTTACTCCTCGAACCTCCTCCAATACATTTCGGGCCTGCACCGCCGTCAGTTTCGTGTTCCGACGAACTTGAAGTTGTAGAACCATGTTGGTGTAACGGTGATGGAGTGGAGTGGAGATGAAACACTCGTTATTAAACATGCATTTAATTAATTGTGAACCGTCAGAAAATTTTAAATTTTCGAATGTTTCTCTGTCATTATGATATCGAAGAAAAATGCATTAGTTTTTTTTTTTCATTAAACTTTATGTATGTTGTTGCAAATTAATGTGAAAACATGTCAATTTAATTCATGTTTCGTGTTTAATTATTATTTGTTTAAAAATAAAATTAACTAATTGACAATATCCCTTTTTTTATGTTCCGCTAATTCTGCCGGTGTGTGTATAAGACATGACAAAACATTTTAGTAAAAAATATGTAACATAACTCGTCTTCGAAGTAGGTTGTTATGGATAAAGTTGAATTGGATAATTCGTTCCTAAGTTTTAACATGATCGTAAAATCGTATGAAGTGTCTGATTGAGGTGAGGTAAAGGGGTTAATTAGTAGTTAATACATTCAGTGGGTGGATCTTTCTAAGTTAATCTGTACATTAATGTTAATATATTGGCAAAAAGAAAAAAATATTTAATCACTATAAATCACTCGTTTAGTCAAAAAATCTACCAAAGTTTTCTTTTAGGTTAAAATTAATTTTTGGTTTGGAAATACTACGTAATATAAAAACATTGTCTTGAAATTTATAAATAGATGTCGTTAGTTTATTGCAGAGATAAAACTAATGTCATTTAAATATTTTGTTGAATTTGTTAAATACATGTTACTGTAAATATAATTAAAGTTTGCACAAAGCATATCATGCATTTAGGTAATGAAAAGCTCAAAATTATTAGCTGTATTATTATATTGAAATTGTTGCATAAGGTCAATACTTGCATATAAAAAAATTCTAAATATTTGAATTTTTAATATTCACATAGAATTTTTAAAAACTTCTGTCATATCTTATTAGTTTTAAAATTTCACAATGAATAATTCGCAGAATTTTCTGCGTATTTATAATGTTATTGATATAAAGAAAATGTTAAAATCTGATTACTAATATATTCAAGAAGCAATGCAATACCTTCATATTAGATGTTTACGTCATATAACTTGATTGCACTAAAATATAAAAAATAGTCTTAAAAATAATATAAGATTTCTATTGTTACATGAACGCGTCATCTAGCTCGCCATCTGTACCTACTTACGTTATTTCCTTGAAATTAAATCGCAAAACATCCACATTGTAATGCATTGTAAATTAAATCCAGTACAATTTACCCGTTCGTTTTATTTTGTTTCAGATTATTTTTCTTTTGCTAGTTTTCTCGGAATGAACACATTTAAGATTTTCTGCAAATGTTTCAGGTCCTTTAAAATTGTGTTTTTCATATTATGGTTTAGTTTATACCGTGGCTAGATACTTAATTAGCATGACTTTTTTGTATCAGGAAGTGATAAATAACGCGTTACATGACGATATGTGGTCAACGCTACTCATATAACAATAATAACAAGCAACGCTTTGCTGGTTAGAAATCGATGATCCGATGAGTTTCCTTTTCATGAATGAAATTAATTAAATTAATCTCATAATTTACACCAGAAAAAGTAAATAAACTGTGTATAGTTGTCTACAGTCTATCATAGTAAAACAACTCAATGGCACAATGCGAATGTTTAATAACACAGATATGCAAAGTGCCAAGTATATGTACAAGGAGATTCTCGATGGTCCTTACTATTGCATTAGTTATGCATAGACTTGACAGTGTTTGGAATGTGCATGATTCCCCAAAGGCCTTTCTTAATAACAGTTAACATATGCTATAGAACTGCTGTGGGACCTACAAGGAGCTTATGGTGTGGTAGCCTTATACTATGTATTTTTCACAAATGCTTAATGAACATAACGTTCTAGTGTATCTACAAAAAGGGACAGTGAGCCACTTGGTTTGTTTTTTGCGAAGTCGAAAGGCAAGGTCAAATTTCTGTAGGACAAAACTGAAGCGGTTACAAAACACTTGCAAATGCTCAAGCTTATTAAAAGGTCCTTAATGGCATTCAAATAACGAAATCAAGCATACGTAGAATAAGTGTTTGGTGAAGATACTTAATTTACGTTTACGCTTTTACAATTGTGTATTAAATAAATTACAAACATGTTTCATTCTTTGGGCTTAACAGCTGAATTGTACAATTATAATGTTTTTTACACTTATTTTTTTCTTTTAAGCCAGCGTACTCGTCTGAGAAAAATATAAATCACGGCTTCCAAAGTTCTGACTGTTTCCCGCATTTGACTGTTACCTCTTAATTTGAATTCAATATATAGAATGATTTATAAGTTTATGAGAGACAAAGAAAGATTGACTTTTATATATATACCTATAAGCTTAGTCATCGACGTATAGTTTGGAGTTGGGTTGTCGGAATGAGTTCGGTGGATCGAACAAAAACGCGTGACCTTTAACGAGAGATTTTTATCAAGTCACTGGCAAATGTTATATAAGAGATAGCAAGCGAACGGTGGCGTTATCAGTGAAAGCAAGGACGCAACAAGGACGCCGGTAAAGCAATTACACTTATTATCGAGAGGTTGTCGGGCCATTCGCTGGAGCCTTTGTACCCTATAATAGTGGCGGATTAAGTGGGCGATTGAGTTCAAACTGCGACACGCCTCACTGTGAGTTACCTACGCAACTATTAGTTAATTCTTGGTTCCGTTTTGTGACATCTTTACGTACCTGCATATGATTGAATGAGAATTAGACCCCAGGTTGGAATGCAATTCAGTAATTCACTATGAATATTGAATACATTACGTTTTGACTAAAGCTTATTTGTGTTACTGTTTATTATAGAAGTGCCGTTATAAGTTCATCGCAATAAATAAATAAACGCATACACAAGAACTTAAAACCTCCTCCTTTTTTGAAGTCGGTTAAAAATAAAAGTACGCACAATCTTAACGTAGTAGATAGGAGCAATCGCGAGTGCCACAGACAGATAGCTTGATTTGATTGATGGCTCGTTTCTTTATAATTACACTTCGGCCATGGACATATACATACATATTTTTAAACTTTGTACCCTGAATAAATACAGCAACTAAAGTGAAAATAAATAACTGTGAAATATCAATTGGAAATTACCAATTTTCTCACTCGTTAGGAAGTCAGCAGTCAAAAATGAGCAGAGTTGCTTTGATTGGAATAACTGATTTCTAATAAAACCATTGTCGAATATTTGACCACCAACTAAGTTAGTTGTTAAATTACCCAGTTGGTTTTTGTTATTTATTGTAATGACCATGTGTACAGAAGAAAGCTTTCTATACATTAGGCTAATGACATCCCGAGCATTTTGGCGTTCCCGCTAACAGGACAATGTTGAGCAACACGATTGAATGAAATACACCGTAGCGACATCTCTGACGTGACAGTGAAACCAAGTTAATTTTTTTATATTAACGAATATTATGAAATTAATGACGATGTACAAGGGAATGCCATACAGTTAGCGACGTTGCCTTGTTTGTAGATCAGCATTATGAGCAGGGAAGGTCGACTGATACTTAACGATAGATCGAGGGTCTTAAATAAACCCCAGCCGTTCCCCTCAATATCGCGTTAGTTAATTTATCGGTACGTGTGATTAGCCCTATAACAATTTACAATCACTTTATAATTAGAAAGACAACACCAGAAGTTGCGCTCGGAAACATTTAACCGTATAAGTAACGTAAAAAGTAAAACGAAGTATGATTCAAATGAAAGCATACAAGGAAATATGCTTTTCAGAAACATTGTAAATGTTGATATGAATTTCTGTGCTCTTATTCGCTTCTTGTACCATAAGTGACTCGTCTGGAACCTGTTCCGTGCAATTAAATCCAATTGTGGGGTATATTTTTGTATTTTTTTTTATTTAACCACAGTCATTACGGGAGCAATAAATCTCTTCGCCGTCCGTCCGTCTTCGTTAAGAACTTCATTAAGTTTTCCAAGACAGAGTTTTTCAATTGAAATCATGAGAACGGGAGTGCGTGGTATTTCAATATGACGTTCGCGATGTAACGAAATGCCAGGAAATTTATTCACATTTGTGGTAATTGCCGTTACGACAATTGTATGTTGTTCGAGTGCAAACGCTTGGGTTTTTATAAGCAAATTGTTTTGATCGCATTGTCAACGGTTAGTCAATGAAAGCAGAAAGCTATCCGTGTTTCTTTTATTTAAGTGTTTTTTATTAACTGGGTAATAAACCATAGACGGTTCAAACGTGTGGTTCAATCGTTGTTCCTCTTATACACGTACGTTAATACGGCAATAAAATTTCTCTTTTTCTTTGGTCGAATGCACCATATTGATGTTTTGGGTTTCAGTAGAAATTACTTAGTGTCGTTTATGTTTGTCGTGGAGTCCGTAATAATATACAGTTGTCCTTTTACTGTGTCACTATATAATGTCGAAGTTCAACTATTCGGTAAGAGATGGCGCTACGGTATTCATGAATTCATGAATGTATTCAAGTTATTATTAGTGAAGCACGGCATCGTCATCCAGCTTATAAGGCAGCTTTGCTATTAGGAAACAAAAAAATATAGAAGTGCATTATAGAAAGATTTTTAATGTCTATTTTTAGATTTAAAAAGGAGACTTTGAAAACGTCATGTAGAAATATCAGAAAAATAGGCCACCTTTCATTAACATCATAATTGTATATAATATTAGCTGTGCTCGCGACTTCGTCAGCGTTGTTTTTAACAAAAAAACATTTTTAGTATAAATGAAAGTAGCCTAAGTTACTCCTTATTAAATCATCTACCTGCCAGTGAATTAGCCAGAACAAAGAGACGAACAAAACGATAAAAATTGTAAAGAATGTTATTTTGGTATATGTACCGTATATACATTCATATGCACGTGGTAAAAAGCAGTTATATAAATAATAGTTAATATTACAAACAGACATTACAATTTTATTTATTAGTATAGAAATAGATAATGGTAACCCATTATCGAGCCAATAGATAATTTATTTCTAATCTGCATAAATGTAAAAAATTGACAATAAAGATATGTATATTTAAGTTTAACATAAATCTTTACATTCACTCTCGCGTCGCTCACAGGAAGAATGCTCTCCAAATGTACTCTCACGATGATTATCTGTGGTGACCGGCAGTGAAACAAGTTTTTCTTTGAGTTGGTACTTCTGTATCAACAAAGTAATGTACTAATTGAAAAGTGAAATAATTACCGCATTCGATAATTACGTGATTAATCGCTCATTAATCGCGTGTTCAAGCTACTGGCACATTCATTACTGTCGGCCTAAAATATTTATACGTAAAGTATGTATGCATATACGTATATACATATATGTAGGTAGTTTAGTTAGTATCTTTATTGTATGTTATGGAATAGTACCATAGAGTCCTATGTCAATCCCGATTAAAGAATGAAATAATATAACAGTATAAAAATAATAGCAGACACAAACAAGAACAAAAAAAGAAAGGGCTGAACAAGATCTGTTAGAGTAGCGTGTAATGACAACACCGTTAATTACCTCATTATTTTAATATAGTAGTATATAAAACGGCAACTCATTGTTACGAATTGATCTATAAAATTAAGAAAGACTGAACATCTAGTTTCGCTAAAGGAGTTCGTAACAGCAATACTATTGGCAATTGATTATATTAACACAATAAGCCACCGCCCACTAGCCGTCATATAAATTACAATTGATAATAATTTAAGAGCTACATCCGTTTTAATTATGGCCTGGACTAGGCCATGACGTATGTGTAGTGACTTTGCGGATGTATCGAAAAAATCGTTGTATGTTGTATGAATGTATGATTTATGAATATTGCGGATTTTACGCATTTTATTATGACTGGTATATTCGGTATTCAAATCGGTACTTTCTTACGTTTTCTTTCTACAAATAATAGTTGAGTTCCGATTGGCATATAACTATGAAAAACAAGACCTGTGTGCGAGATTCAAAGCCGGACCACTCGTCCGACACACCGAATTTTAAAGTAAGATTTTTACATTTAACTTAAATTTTCTATCGTATTTCAGTGCTAGCATTTTGTTTATTATTTATCGCATGTTAGCAGTGAAACTATTTTATGCATGATAACAATTCATTACTATTTTATTTTACTGATAATATAAAAATATTGTTAGTACTAGTTCCTGGAATCGAACATAACATTTTAATTGTATACAGATAAATAATATATTAAACGATAAACGGATGTTTCGTCAGGTTGCGGATGCAGTGTTTGTCGTGGAGAAATATGGTAGTATTGTCTTTACTAGAAAATGATCTGGGTTGAGAGTATGTTTAGTGGCCGAATAAATTATCTATGACTTTGTAAACCACAGCATTCTATATGTATTTGAAATTAATGAAGAATTTTATTAAAATATGACGAGACTTGTTTTTGTAAATGAGACGTAACAAAGACAACGTAATGTACACAAAAAATAACAAAATTAGGCAATGGACTAAATCCTTTGAGAACATTTGAAAGGAAAAATAACTATATAACTTTATTAAATCAAAATGTGTGACAAAATGTATGTACTACCTTCTATATTATGAAGCAAAGAGTTTTCAAGAATTCGCAAGAATTTTTTAAAATATTTTTTTAGGTATACAAATCGTCTATTTTGTAATTGCCTCTCAGAATTATAAGTACTTTCATAAGCACTGAGACGTTCACAGCACAAAGATCCTGAAGAAATAAAAGGATGTCGAGAGAATTAGTCAAATTGACGTAGGTACATATTTAGAGTATTTTACAATTTTTGTTTGCACAATTCTAACATTTTTATCTCAATACAAGTTTAAACGAAGAACCAAAGGTAAAAAGCTATATAAGTCCAAAATAATATCTTAATTTTTACGGCCTAATTTTTCTATAATGACAGCCATCATTCGATCTTTTGGACCAACTGGTTGTAAGTGTTCACCATCACCAATGTTTGCAACATCAAGTATACCACCAACGCATTGTTAATGAAAAGAACAACGGGGAAACACCTTGTCGTCATTGGTTTGGATCGGGTCTTAATGAGAACGATTTTGATGCCATGTAAATTGTTTGCTATGCGAAGCAAAATTTATACGCCGTATCGCACACCGCAAATAATGGATGCGTTTAAATTTAAGCGGTGTGACCGGCCATACATCTTCAAGCACGGATGTAATTAACACTTGAAAGTTTGCCTTTTATATGCCAGAGGTCCTTAATAAATACCGCGTGACTAAGATGCGTAAATACCTATCTTAAGTGGTAAAGGGAATTTTTTAAACGGTCTTCTCTGAAAATATTTAGATTAATTGGATAAAAAGCAGTCTCCAATTTTATTTCTTGACTTTTTAATGAGGAAATACAAATGTTATCACAGTTGTCATACTCGCATTTTTATGGCGATGGCCGGCGAACGAGCCGAATGACCGTAATGGTGAGTGATCACCGCTTCATATTTTCAACATCAAAGACGTCACCGATACGTTGTTAGACGTACAGGGAGTATTTAAATGCACTTGTTAATTGACTGTTCAACGCTGCAACCAAAATATATCAAAACCAGCTGCTTTTAAATATTTTTATGGCTATCTAGCCAAGCGGGTAAAGGTACAGTCGGAATTATGCCAAAGAAAGCAGTCCAAAAGAATAGACCACAACGCTGAAATATACGTTTCACTTATGTTTAATTTTAATTTTATTTATATTAGGTGCTTCCGAACTGTTTGATCAATGGATTACCTCAATTGTAAAGTGCAGCTGGACGGAAGACCGCTAATAGCAAATCCTCGCTAGGAGTACCTACTGTGCTTCTACGGTAAATCTATCTTTAGGAAACGGGTAGAACTGGTATTAAGATAATATGTCGTCAACATTTTGTTGCTTCCTATTTATTAAAAGCTTCATTCAATCTTCGTTTCTTTTCATTTCTTAGGAAACTTTTCTGCCATAGGAGCTACTATTAAAGTGTGTCGAATACAAATTCTATTGTTCTTTGAGTCAACAGTCCTTTCGAACGTATATCACATGACATAATCACTCTTTTCTTTGATGTTATTTTTTATAGTTTTTTATATCGTTAACATTTCTTTTTTTAATATGAAATTTCTTTTCCACTATAGCATGTCTGAACCAAGAAATTTTCTTCAATCACCGGCATTACAGTACACAATAAAACACTTTCAGATTTCTACGGTTCTCATTACGCTACACATCTAACTCGGCTTTTAAATGTATACAGGTCAACTAAATATTATATCACATTATACAGTATCTGGATTCAATTGTAACCATACAGCAGTAACTTGTGAGAGTATGTGATAAAAATATCAGAGATCCTGGATTCTTGAAGCTAGAATTGTTACAATTTTATAACTATAAATTAAAATTATATCAATAACTTAACTATAAATATATTTTAGGTATGCGTTAATGTATCGTTATGATGGATGTATGATTTATGTACTATATTTATGAGTAGCCAGTGCATGATCTACATAATGCTGTCTCAGATATCATAGATAGCGGTATTTACTGAGCATCATTCAGCATTGTCGACCCCGTAGCCCAGTTGGTAGTGACCCTGCCTGCCGAGCGTGGGGTCCCGGGTTCGATTCCCGGCCGGGGCAGATATTTATGTGACAGATAAATGTTTCTTCTCGGGTCATGGGTGTTTGTGATGTGATAATTGTGTATGTCCATGCCACCCGCAACACAGGGAATCCTAGTGCGGGGGTGTGAGTGTGTAATCGTTTATTATTATTTATTATCATAGTCGGCTGTTTTAGCCCTTATTAGCTATTAATATGAAAATTAAATTAAAGAAAAGAAACGAGTAAAGTTATCGGTATTTTCTTCGTAACCTATTCCAATAACAATAAGCGGTTACGAAACGAAAAGGAAACCGAAGCGTTTCGAATGTAAGCACCGGCACCGGCGCGGCGTCAGCGTCAAGTCGCGGAAGTGCGGTAATCGATATTGCATCGATATTGTTTGGGGACACGCACTGCCTCCAACTTTCGTAGTGACCGAATTGTATGTAACTTTTGTGTAACTGTTATTTATTATTCAGTAACAAAAGACAGTGGTGTTATCGATTATTTATTTTATTTTAATCACCCGTTATCGAATGGCGGACAAAAAATTTACTTGTAAATCCTTAATATAAAACCTTGCCCGCTGATCGGAATCTATTAAATTCGATTATATGCAAGGTAGACACATATTTGTTTCTGAGTCTTAGTTTTTTGTGACGTCTTGTATACCTATGTCAACCATAATTAATGAAATCCGAATGCAAGGATAACTGTCTAGGTATTTATTTACTATGTTAGGCGATAGAACCTCGTGGAATCAAAAAATCGGTTTCGGTTTGAAGGAAGCATGACAATCATAATTTGCATTATACAAGTTTAAAAAATTGATGCCTACGGTCTTTTTCATTTTTATTTAACGTATAACAAGTCGCACAATCAATACCTTATATTTAGGTACTTACTTTTATTAATATAATAAAACTATACGTATTTGGCATTAAACAATTGTTGCGCTTGAATTCGGGATCCAAGAGTCTTTATCATCAGCACTACAACCCATAACTGTTCATTCAGGGTTCGGTCTTCTATCAGAATAAGAGAGTAAAAATCATAATGTACCACGCTGATGAAGTGTGGATTGGAGATCTCATACACTTTTGCGACCATAACTGAGAAATTTAAAAGCATGGAATTATCCTTACGATATTTCCTTTACACGAAGCAAGCGACTAGTAGCAAAGCGTTCATAATTAAAAAAAATCAAGTTATGTACGAGTTTCGAACACGGACTCTCGTGCGGGAACACGACGTATAAACCACTAGACAATCTCTTCATTAGATTTATCTATCACATAAATATTTGCTGCAGTCGCTCCAAAGATATATTTTATAATTATCGTAGTCAATATAAAAGTAACTGAAAAAACTAACGAGTTACAAAAAGCACGACAGAATTCAAAAATTAAATTAATGTCATCAAACATGCCTTGGCTAACTATATGATGAATAAAATAGGATCTCGTTCTAACACGAAATAAACTTCACTTCGTCTTGTTGCTTGAACGCGAGGTGTTGCAACTTGCCACGCGATAACTACAGGAGCCGATTCTCTCGACACTACTCGACATAAATCGATAATTAGAGTTGTGATAATAGATTTTTATAACAGATTTTTATAAACCAACACAAATAATTTTTATTTTAATACCTTGCAAAGCTTCGTACAGTAACGTATAGCGAACGAACATAAGCTACGTCCATATCCAATTCTGAGAGCAAATAAATATTTATCACACCCTTAATCCATTTTTACGTA
Organism: Megathymus violae; assembly: GCA_003671415.1. Lineage (NCBI taxonomy): Eukaryota > Metazoa > Arthropoda > Insecta > Lepidoptera > Hesperiidae > Megathymus > Megathymus violae. The sequence continues at coordinate 1,249,220 of PDGT01000071.1, forward strand.
TCCTTAATACAAAAATTTCTGGATAATCGCTGCCGTGACGACAAACTGCCTTTTGTATACATACATAGGTAATTACTGTATTAATTTTCGCTGCTACAATAAATGGTGCATACAAAAAAGAATATTGTAATTTATGAGTGTTGTACTTCTGTTGTATTTCTGATACAAAATATTTACCCCGATTGGGATTTGGACCAATCTTTTGGCAGTCAGACCTGCAGTTACAGGGTAGTATGAAATTATCAGTAGTGCGAGAATAGACGCCCAACGTTGATTGTTCCAATCTTGTCCTTTTGTTAGAACTGTGGATATCGTGCAGTATACATGCGTTTACATTTGTTCCCTAAGATAATTTATACTGACGTGACTGAATTTATACCTAAAAACTCAAATCTTTGACTTGTGATCGTAAATGATCAATCCAACGCAACTTAGGGCGTTGGTAAGAGTGGCATTTTTTTTTTGGGTGATTTTGGCGACAAATCTTTAGGCCATTGAACCTGGTTAGTTACTTTAGACCACGACGAAGACTTTCGAGTAACTTTCAAATAGGGTCTTCAACTAACTCAGAGCCGTTTGATTGGCACTATTCTGCACCGAAGCATCATTGAGTACAATCCAGACATCCTTAATTTCGTGGCGAAATGTATCTGCAATGGTTCGTTTCGGGTTAAAGCCTTATGAGTAACAAACGGAAGCGCTTATGAAATTTTGCTTTAGCTCATTCCTCAAATTCTTGGCCACGCCCAAAGTTGCTTAATTTTTAATGACATCGTACCATACCTCAGGCGTGCTACTGACAGGTTGTTACGAATACTGATTATTGATCAAAGAAACAAATCGTTTAAGGCACAACGTACTATCGTCCATTACTATTGGTATTCAAGAAAAATGTATTGGCGCAATATGTTCACTTGTGCATAGGTTCCTACTATTGGAGATCTCTGTACGGTTTGTAGGGTAACTTTATATGCTTCTTATATGGGGGCTTGAGAGCCAGTACTTGTTTTCTAACCTACTTTTCATTTCCTGGCCGACAACGCATCAGTGATACTTTTGGTCTTGCTGATGTCCATGGGCGACGGTGGCCACTTACCATCGGGTGTCTCGTCTGCTCGTTTGTCGGCTATTAACATAAATATATATATATAGTCCATCAGCCACCCTTTTTTTTCTGCTGGCAAATGTTTCTGCATCTCGCCCTTTGTTAGACAGATATGTGACTCTCTATCCACTAGCTATAAGGTTACTCATTTATATTATGTATTAGAAGTTAATGAATAAATTTTATATTTCCCGTATTTAATAACAAATATTTATTTACTAAATTGTTTGGTTTACCACCTAGAAATTTACCTCGTTCTTTAAGTAAACGGGTAAACGAGTCATCTTGCTATTTTTGGTACATTAAAATGGAAAGTTTTGATCTACATTACGTCGAGAAATAATTACATGCCTCAAAACGTGGTTCCTAGTTGAGTCATTGTGTTACCTTGAAGAAAAAAAAAACGAAGGTAAAATGGCATGACAATCGATTCGTTATATGGATCGTAAAGTGGATCATAAATTTACTAATTGAACCATACTCGTTGTTACGCGTTACGTAATGAAACTTGAATAGTCGGTTTGGGGTATTATGGCCAAACATTCTCTGTATAAATCAGGACATGTCCACTGTCGTAATCGTAAATTCCATAGCAAAATTCAATTAAACAGTGGTAGCTTGGTGATTCGTTAGTCTCTTAAAATTGAATCTTACATGTGTCTGTAATTTTAGGAAAATTTTAAAATTATTACAAATGAATTATCACTTTATTCGGTGAAGGAAAAAATCGTGAGGTAAACTTTATGAGTTATCAAAATATGCCAATATGACAAAAATAATGTAAAGGATATTTTAAGGCACTTGTTATTTTTTTATACATTTGTTGCCCTTTTTTTAATATACTTTATAAAATATTCTTTTCGCGGCACTGAAAACAAAAGCCAGTGTGATTCTTGTGCATATTCCATACACAGACCATATTTGTCAGTATTTTTTGGGTGTTGGTTCCGTAATTTTAGTGTAAAGATGTGGAAATCCTATTTTAACCTGTCCGTGACTTACCGACAAGTTGTGCACTTGTCTTAAGCTTTTTTTCATTTTAATATTCAAATATGAGCTTAAAGTTTGTGATGCAATTAGCTGTTATGTTTAATATATCACTGATATTTGTAAATATTTAAAACTGTGCCTTCGATTAATTGAAGTATATAATTTCAAATAATGTTACTTTTATACTTTTATACTAACATAGTCGTTCGGATACAATAGACGAAAATGTAGATAAAAAAATACCTCTTTGGTTTTTTTTACCCTACCAATTTTGGTATAATTCACCAAATTCTATATTCAAGAATCAAGTCTATATTATATTTAATTATAAATAATATAATAATTTAATTATAGAAGAAGCTTCGAGCACAGGGGTGAAACAGTGTTTTAAGAATAATACAATAAACTAATATTATTTTACGTTGCAAACTTTGTTTTTAGTTTAGAGGCTTGTTAATCACTTTTATATTGGCTGGTGACAATTTCCAAACCACAGTCAACACACTCAGCAAACCTCTCCTCATTTGCCATTATATATGTAGGTACGGCAGTAAATGACATTAAGTATTACTTTGTATTTAAAGAATAAAATTGTTAATGAACATACACACACATACAAAATCCGCCACACACGTCTAAGTTATCATATAATTCAAATCTAGTTATATATATAATTAATTTGAAGATTCGAATACGGGATTATATTTTGTGTTAGTAGTAAAATAATTAATTTCATGCATACAATGTTGACATGTAAATTCGCGTTGCGTGCTACTCGGAGATCAAGAATCGATGCAATCGCGACCAATTTGCCAAATGTCAAGCGCACAGATATACTATAAGGCGTTGACATCCATTACATATATTGTGTACAATTTTATTTAAGATTAAAACTTGTGCAAGTTATTTATGGACTACAAAACTACTCTTTTTATGGTTACAGTCTGCAAAAAGACAAATTGGTTTGACAATTTTTCGACAATAAGTCACTGTTGTCGATGGATATCCGTTTTATGACTGGATACACAAAAGATATACTTAAGATGTTATTATTACAAGTTTTCCTTTAATTATTGCTCGTATGGTTGTCTTCATAAAAAATATTATATACTGACGCTTAAGACTAGACGGACACCTTTAGAATTTTTGTTGTTTATCGTTTGTTAACGCCAATAAAGTGAAAAAAAAATCACCGACGCGTCGAGAAGAAAGCAATAGAAGCCTTATTGTTCGGGTCTCCAATATTGCAGCCGAATTACGCAATATTACCTACCTGTCAGATTTTAGCAGGGTGGTGGTCAAAGTTCAAAAGGCTGTCAAGAACCTTACCAGCTTTCCCAGTACAGTTGTTAAATTGGGTTGTACAGGGCTAAGCGACTTACAACAGGAGGTAGTTAATATCGTAAGTTAGCAGGGTGCACCACGAACAGTAAAGGTTGCTTTGAACACAAGATCAAATGAACCTCTAAATCTGAATAAGAAAATTTTATCTCACTAGATAAATAAACACAGGACATATAGCACAAGTAAACTTCTCAAACTATCAATCGATGTCGTGTTATAAGATAGTTATTGACTGTTCATGGTAATTCTTTCAACCTCAGAAAGACAAGTTAGTGCTATGGATTTTACCGGACTTATGAGTAATTGAAAACACCGGTACGATCTATCAAGGTATTGACCATGATGTGAGCCACTCAAAGGGTTCTAGTGGACACATATGATACTCGCGTATACATAAAAGACGCTCCCATAAAATGTTAATATCCTTCCTCTTCCGTTAACAATAAAACTACACAATGTACACAGAAAATGTGTATATTAAAAAGAATATTCATTATAATATGATTTAATTAAATTATCAAATAAATTATAAAAGATATATTTTATGTAATCATAAAATAACATTTGTTGCTAATATTAAAACAGCAGCTAAACTATTAACAGTAAACATTTAAACGGTGCGTCCAAAAATATAAACGGCGACGAAAACATCACACTCCACAATCAATGATTAATTATATTAGCGACATGTAACTTGTTAGCTTGTTTTATTCTGTACACAACATGTCCAATACAGGCATGTCCGAGATCCGCTTTAAAAGTAGTTTTACATGAGCATATATTAATATCAACTGATTGTCTTACACAACGCTTGTTGAACTATATTATTTATTGTTTAACTGCTGAACTTATTACAAATATTTAAAAGAACAATAATCAATCAAAATGATGTAGTTATTTATCACTTGTTTCGACGAAGAAAATATAATGATGAGAAATATTTGAGAGTTCTCCATAAGGTTAAAGAATACGTGTGAAGCTAACCACACTTAGAGTATCAGAATACGACCTCTCTGATTGCGAGTGTGTGACTCAACAGTATCGTACTGTGATGGGAACTGATGGGGGTGATATGTAAGAAACATGGGCAAGCAGTCGAACTGTCATTAAATAGCCAATGCTAAATATGCACGATTTTTATCACACTCTGTACTGTTTGAAGTTGGTTTACAAACGGTACAAACCATTAGCTTAGACTTCAAATAGTACATTATGACAATTATGAACGTCAAGTAATATGTTTGATTGATTGTTTAATTAATGCTCCATGAATCAGCTCAGTCTGATATCTGCTGAAACAATGGAGTGATTAAATTTAACCAAGCCAGCAGACGAATCACCTGATGGTTAATGGTTCCCGCTGTTCATGAAGCATCTTCGATACATTGCCCACTGAGAAGCAAGCGAAGAATCTCCTTACTAGATTCTGTAATTCTAAAGATATTCGAATCACGTTAAAACAGACTAGTTATGTAAGAGAGTACGCTAACAGTATGCTTTAAACAAATTTATGTTTGTGTATATACATAATTTAAAATATACCACGTCTGCTTTGTGTGTGATAGAACAAGAATTAAATTAGAAAAATCTCTACGAGATAAGATTCTAATCGAAATATATGCGTTCTACCATTTAAAAGACCTAGTTACTAAAATTTTGCAACGCGTCGCAGGGTCCGCAGACTAATCAACATAATCCTAAGATAGGGATTACTGACTACGCATGACTCAAGCTAGAATTTTTTGCATCTCGTATCACGTTAAAGCTGTAAAAAAATAAGAGCAAAGTTCTCGTGTCTCTCCAAAAGATGTTATCTTGTCAATTAGTGCAGTTCACTATTTCATTACATTATAATTAAAATCTGTATTCGCCGGTTAATCACTAAACGTCAACTCGATACGGTAGAAACGCGTTGCAATTAGTCGAAAAAAACTCACTCTACAATGTCGACGGCACACATTTTTTTTCCTCTGGATTCCCTCCGCGTAGTTTCTACGAAGCCGATTTCATCACCCGCCGTGCCATGAACGACTAAGGAAGATATTCGTCATCAAACATCTCTTACGTCAACCAACGAATACCGGACCGCTATTAAAACTGAGACATGTTTGTTTTATTCATAACTTTCCCGTTTCATACTACTTCTAGGTCTTTCAATTGGTGTCAACTGTAATAGAATTTTACGATATCTATGAATTTGTGCGCGCAAAGAGAATGATAATCGATAACCTTTATCTAAATTGCGAGGCTCTGTATACCTACCTTATACCTTGTTACAATGTTCACCTTCGGGCTTATTGTAAAATAAAATAAAAGTACTGTACAAAATAAAACAAACAGAAAAATTATCGAGATCCTCATAATTAATTTAATTGTAAGTGAGTACACAAAAATGGAAGTATAACATTTGTTTATAAATTTAAATTCGATGTACCTATGTGTGAATCTCAACAAATGCAATACATCTAGTGATGCGAATGACTGATGTAATCAGTAATCGATTCTAATTGGGGAAATCAATCCTTAGTCACATCGTTCATGTATCGATGGCATGGTAATTATTACCTGTTCTGGTTAAGACGACTCATATAAGAGTCGGTGTAAGGAATTCACCATTCAACTATAAGATATGGTAAAGAAACTGCTAAGATGCATTACAGTATGTTTATTTAATAGAAAGTGAGCACTACACTTCATACTTATGTTATATGTAATCGGAAAAATAATTTTGTGTTTGCACGCGTTTCTACACAATGGCTGAACTAATTTGGATGCGGTTTTGTGTTATGTATTAAGATTAAGTTTCATTTACATAAGGAATAAAATAAATAAAATTAGATTTATTTGCTTTATTTATTATTCTCTTTCTATACTTTTGATATAGGTATAAGTGGAAGCAATAAGGTCATCTATTTTCTTTGCACGCACTGAATTATTGTAATGTGTTAAATTTAAAACTTTTATTGAAATAAAAATTTAGTAAAATAAATACGATAAGTCGTAGCCGTGAAAAAATTAGGCTTGATTGATGCAAAATGTAATATATTATGATTTAAATTCCAAGCCAAATATACACATAAATATTGGCTTACATGAGTCACTAAGTATTTTATATTTTATGCCACATTCGTTAGTGTAAATTTGCACAGAATATGTAACATAAAATATTCTTTCTTATTATTAACTATTTTGTTTTTGCCAAAATTTAAGGCTATTTTCCTATTTACCTATATACCTATATATATTCATATTTGATAATTTAATTAGTTAATAAATGACAAGCTATGAATATTGTTTTTATATTTCGTGTATATAAAAAATTAAATAGAAAATAATTTAATAACTAAATAGAATTTGCTGATTCTTGGTACATTTGGAACTTATATTATCAGAATGCTTTTAATTCTGGAAATAGATCGCGGCTTATTATCCAGATAATAAAGTAACCAATTAAACAATCTTGCTTGTTTAATGGTGAGCTTTTCATAATTATTTATAGTTGTATAATACACATTTATAGTAATTCAATCCTGGTTTCCCGCAACAAAAGGTTACTCTCATCCTTAAGTCACAGTGAACACTGCTAAAAAAATGGACTAAACTATGGCAAACGGTTGCCACTGTTAGAGGTAGGCAGTGTATATATAGTGCGTGGGTGATAGTGACCATTTATAATCAGTTGGTTTGTCTACTTGTTTGTCAAATCAAAAATAACAAAAATAATATAAACATATTTTGCTACTTGTATAGATAAAAAGGATTAACAACAGCCACAAAGGATTGAAAGATTGGATATGAAAAATAGTATTTTTCATTAATTATTTGTAATTTAAGTTTTTTATACATTTCATTGTGCCAGTATCATGCCAACAATGGAACATGCTAATGATTTGTTTTATTCAATTTGTGATAATTTGTATACATTTTTGGTCAAATATTAATTGTTATTAACTACTGAATTATATTAGTTATTCGTACTTTATTTAAAGTTTGATTAAAAATTTATATTAAAACTTCCTCCATTTTTCAACACAAAGCTAGACCTTATATAACCTTCCCTCCTTATTTATTATTATAACTACATGTAGATCCAATAATCTAAACAAACAGGGAGCAAGGCATACTAGTTTTGAAATCGTTTCTCCTTATACTTACTACTGTAATTGTAGAAAAACTTACGTACAGAGCTACTTAACGCGAGAGATTCTTTAACATTAAATATTAACAAGATCTTCTGACTACGCAAACTCAAAAGGTAATGCCGGCATTGCAAAACCGCGCACCATGTAAGGGTGAACATTAATATTTCATTAAAAACACGCGTTAATGTTCAACACGTATGAAGTTGATGTGTCAAATTGAAATATACGACTTGTGTTTAGAAGTGACATTTATAATAAACGCAGTTATTGTCGACTGTTGTGAGTCAAAGTCCTGTCAAAGCGGCTGTTTGCGCTTTATTCAATAATAAATCTCACTTATTACTCATAATTGTGTAATGTTTTAGCATGTAATATTTTCTAGCGTAAGCTTCAACCTTATAACAGTATTATTCGTGTCATAAAGATATAAAGGAGCCACACACGTTTTTCTCAACATACGATTTTGAGTAGCACGGCTTTCTTATTTAAATCGTATAGAACGCCACTACTTAAGCGGGGTACGTTTTTATTTAATTATTTTAAGTGATGTTACTTATTTATTATATTTACATACATATAAGCTTGATTTCTGGGTGTAAATGTACTAATTTTTAAATTTAATTTTCATTTACTTTAAAACGTCTAAAGTATTTATAACTTTGCAGACGTATTAAGCATTTCATAGTTTTTAATAATACTTTAGACGTCTTAAAGAAAATAAAAACAAAGTTGAAAAACTAGTACATTTACACTCAGAAATCAAGCGAATAGTTCTTTTTTACAATAGAACAATAATTACACGCCAAATAATCTTTGCTGAAATATTGGTTAGTAATTTGAAATTCTGCAAAATGTTGAAGTTAATAAAAATTCCCGCGTACATACTAATCTAACCTTCTGTCAACGACAAAAAGATGTATCAAAGACAAGGCGTCGTATATTTTATAACGCAGGTAGCAGAATAAATCCGACTAAACGGCCAGAAACGTTGCGAAAATGTTTCTTGTTGCGTTACAAATTGTATGGGTCGAAATGCAAGAAAGGGGGAAAAGGCAAGGTTCTAATTTAGAGTGCAGTTGTAACTAGTTCCGTTACAAAGCTAGTCTCGAGGCGAAAGAGGTCTACGGTGCGGTATAAGTTTTTGCTAGACAAAAATCTTCTGACACGTCCAAAATGTCCAGACCTCTCCAACAATATTGGAGTGCTGAACTTGTAGTCAACGTGGAACGAAATTGATTTTGAACTGATAACTTTAAGTTGCTTTTCGATAAATTGAATATGAAAAATACAAGAAAAAGGCAACAGTTAAAACAGATACATTATAAAGGGATATCACTAAACTGATAATAAAATAACAAATATATAAATAAATATTGTTCCAAACGATCTTTGGGCAAAGAAAGCAATTCTCTATAAATTATAAATAGAGTAGGAGGAAAATTAACTATAATAATAGTTATAACATTATTACAGAAAACAAGAATTTGTTTGGAATACCTACATTACTTGTAGCATGGATAAACTTATGGCTAACATGAGGATCGAATGTGAGACTATGTGATGTGTAAGGTAGGCAGGACGTTAAGGTTAGGGGACCTAATTTTGATATATGATACAGCCTAAGAGCCGTAAAGCTCCTTAGAGCATGAATAAAATAATATTAAAGTTCAAAGGATATCTGTAGTAATTGACTTTCAACCTTATGAATCAGCTACAAAGTTGAGATTGCCCTACGGAAGATATGTTGATTACAATTTTTCAGGATCTGTTTATTCCTCTAGGACAAGTTATTTCTTTACAAAATTTATTATCTTTTATTTCCGTTCAAGTTTCACAACTCTTAGAAACATATATTTTCTTTGAAGTGTGTCGGAAGTTGCTAGGTAGGACCAAAACACGAATAAAACACGAATAAAAGTACTAAGGAAACCTTTTTCGGTGTTCTTGAGTGATGTTGAGTTAATTGATGTTCAGTATCAACTAGTATCAGTTACGCTTCCTTTTAGGATACCATCATAAGGGTCTAGTCTAAGATGTCGTTGAATGAATCACGACAATTTTAAATTCAAATTTCGCATGGCATATTCAAATCAGTGTAATTGCCTCGATGTCGCCGGTCGGCCGATTAGCTTCGAGGCACGCGTGTAGGACGAAGAGGCTTTCACTACAGCTGAGTTATGGGTGCTTCGTGGCGCAATTGTGTCTAGTGCCAATACAACATAGACTCGATAAAATAACATGACGATCCTTCCGTGACACTACGCTGATTTTAAAAGTCGGATAATGCCAGAAGCTCTACAAACAGTATTAACAGAACAGTATTAAGGGACACTTACAAAAATTTGATTTACGTAGCATTGTGTTCTACATATATACATGTATTTGTTTATTTTTATTTGGCGTTAAAAGAAAATTGTCCCAAACTCGTATTACGTAGTATTGCTTGTTCGTGTTGTTATGTTTTGTAAAAATACAAATTGGATACCTATATAAATAGATAATAATTTTTATGTGCGCACATAAAGATATACCAGAGTACGTACATATTTATTTATGAAACTATTTATTACAAAATAATAAGACATATTACATTTTGATATTGGCTTTAAATAATTTATTTGCTTATTAAAAATATGGGATGAATAACATTGTATTTATGATGCATAAACGTCGTTCATTTATAGAATTTATATTAATCTATATCTATTACAGTTATTAAAAGAACAGTTAAAGTATTAAAAGAACAGTTCAAATAATACGAATATACATTAAGCTTGTTTTTATCAAAATATAAATATATAAACTATGATATGCTAATGAAATACACAAGGGATTTCTGGGGGATGTTTTGATTTATGTGGGAGTTGAAACTAAATCTCCTGTACAACCATGCAACGCAAATAGGGAGGCTCCAGACTCTCGTGTGAATGTATCGGATCTTTTCTTGGGTAATATCCAATGGGCTTTTCATGGGGATTTATAACAATAACTAATTCTTATACTTTCAATAGTCCCTGGCTGGGAGATGTATTTTCTCTGTTTTAAAAATAATCTCGGCCTTTGAAACAAGAAGGCATCTTCCAGCTGGCCTCTCATCAAGAAGAGCCGATCTATAAGGAGTGAACATTAAATATTTATTCAAAACATTAATGTTAAATCACTTTTTAAATAAGTAATATTGAAAACAGTATTTCAGTGTAAAAGTATAGTGTAATCCAGCTACTAAGTGACTATTTTCTTGTTTTTTATCACAAACTATTTAGTCACTGAAGTCAAGTCAAGTTCAGTCACTCTGCTTCCCTTGCAAAAATACAAAATAATTGTAAAAAAATTAGGAGGTATATATAAAAAGCTAATTGTCCTATATCGCTGGCAGTACATTCTGAGTAACACCAGAGGTTGACTGGCAGTGAATTCTACTAGGCATTAAGTCTGCCTAAAGTATAAATGGAACAGTATAATTAAAACAATAAATATTTTTATCCTCTTTTAAACATTGTAATGTTAGAAGGATTGCTTTTATAATGAATCTCTGCCACTAAAATATCCTTGCTGTCCTTTCACTTAGTGAAAACCCTATATCACCCAATTACATCATTGTGTCAATACGTATGTGTGGGTAATATATAAGATTAGCACTGACTTGAAATTTGCATTCAGTGTACTCTGAGCCAATCCAGTACAGTTAGGATGCAAATTTCATGACAGTCCCTTGTTTTCTAATTACCATGTAAGGTACACCACTACGTAGACTAGACTAAAATAAATGGCTTGTTATTAAAAGCTATTTTCTCATTACCAAACGGATTTTTGTTTTCTTTCAAGTGCTGATGAATTGATATACCTATCTGAGAATCAATAAAACATAAATATTTTATAAGTCATGTACTACGGCAGTTTGATGCTATCATTTACATCTATAGAAATATTTGAGCAATTCCATTATCATTTAAAGTTATTCATAGAATTAAATGCGCTGCTGACTTTAAATAAGATCGTCCCAAATGTTAATTGCAATTTATCTATAATCACTTGCAAATAATTACAATCAAATATTATACATTATCTATCATTACTTCTAATTTGAAATACTAATACTGAAGCATAATGAGTTTACATAAACTGACTGAAATAATAAAACAGTAATAGAAACATTTAAAGTAGGTCAAACATAGGAAATATAAAGAGCTGTTACAAAAACAAATGAAGTAATGTAGACAATTCAATGCAAACACGATAGAACAATGTATCTGGGCCTACAGGATTCTCGTGGCCTACCGAGCCGAGCCGCTCACCAGCTGCGCGGTATCGCTTCGCCGTCCGAAACTATATTTCACGGGGCGCGTTGCTATCACCTGTCAAATCGTACAAGTGTTCCGCCCGACCACAACCTATTTTAATATCAACTGTTTTAGACGCAAATACGGCAAGACTGTTATCTTGGTTGTTATTTAGAGGATTGTCTCCTACAATTTCAATGTTTGTTGCTAGTACAAAGAGCTTGGGTCTCTGAAATGTAAGCGTCACAGTTGTAATCAAAACTAAGAAGAATATACGAGTAATAAGGATGATTTGTTCAGTTAGATTGGATATTGTACATTGATTTTATTTCTTGGCTATTTTCCAAATTTTTATTGTTATTGGGTCTTTTTAATTTTTTTATTGGCAATATTGTGTTTATATGTAGTAGGTTCTCAGACTAACATGTGCCAAAATAACCTTGAGCATTAACAGGTGTATACTGTTCTTATCTTACAGTAGTTTTGAAAGAAAATACAAAATTGGAACAATAGTTTTTCTTAGTATGAAATCTGCAATATATCTGTTTCTATCATACACACATAATTTGCGTAAATAGAAAACATAATGTAACCTTTCACCTGTTTTTGATGCCACAGACGTACAAACTGGACAAATAATCATCTCGTTATAACTGACCAAAACCGGGTATCGTTAAAACGTACAAAGAATCACAATTCATTGAATAAATTTGGAGTTAAGTCTTACTATTACATTCATCGCGTCCGCTACTGAGTACTGAATAGCAATTGTTGGTAATGTTTTCAAAATACATATTTCATAACAAGACGCTCCGTTTACCATATATTTACATCCACTTTAGACCATCCTCGGTTGAATTGACGTGTGTCATCTTGAGCTTTCAAAAGTTTAGCCGAGTCTATTTAGTCATAGAAAATATTTATAACTCTTTGTATGCAAAATAACTGATGCATGTCACATTGCGCACGAGAGTTGGTAATAGCCACGGATATTGAACCGGATTGTAGATCTAAAGGATCATCGAGACAAAATACGCCTGATGAATCTTTGCACAGCTTTCTGCACATTAAACCGTGTTTCTTAATGTATGCTTATTAGATAATTTAATGTTGATATACACCGTTGAAATGTATTTTAAATTATATTTGTTACTGAATTATAACTATTATTACTTTTAGTATCATTAATATTTGGAAGAGAATTAAATCTAAAAGTAATAATTCGGTCTTTGTCGATGATTTTTTGAAACAGTAAATTATAGAAAGATGTTCGAATATTTCGTAAAACCAGGGATAGAATTTTCAATATTGGAATGTTTATATCGTTCATATGGTTTCTACCGATGGCACATATTTATGTGTCATATTTGATTATTGAACATGAAAACTAAGAATAATCTACTCTTCAGATGTATGTGCTAACTACAAACGAACCGCCTTGATAAATGCAACGAAATTGCAAATTTTTGAATCAAGTTATCTATTTTTGGTGCTGACTGTACATTCAAGGACCTTATCGCAGAACGTGAGGTAATGCAAGGATGTGTTTGATATGTTTTCAGTGTGAAAGGTGACTGTATGGAGATTAGGATCACGGTTCAATTAGATACGCACTTCTGATTGTCTCGCTGTGTCAAGGCCATCGTTTCACTTCAGATATCAATATTTATATATTCTTTATTGTCTGTAAGTTATTATGTATTACCTGAATACGTATATGGATTGAAATTATTTATTTCCAAAAAAACAAGTATATTTGTTTCGCTGAAACGATCGTTAATAGTTATGTTAGAATTCGAAGTGAACTCTTAAGGTTTAAACGAAGTTATTGTTGTGTACCTTAAAAATAAATAAATTAATAGCAAAAATATAAATTAGAAATGTGTGTTAAAATGTTATTAGGTATATATTTTTTGAAATTATTTTCTCTTTACTATTCGTCTGTCTTAGCATCATGCAAAACAAATGTACCTTTTTAATTTCGATTTTTACTTTGCAAACTGAATTTATTAATTAAAAATTGTTAAAATAGAATATGTAATGTATACACGAAAATATATTAATAAATCACACTAAACTGCTTTATAAATACAAAAACCATCCTTTATTTTCCGCAAATCTGACATATACATACATACATATGTATAGAACTAAACTACTACAATAAATATCACGGCGTAAAATTACAATTGGCGGGCAAAGTTACTAACAAAATGTAGTGCTTGAGAAAGATTTAAATATACCTTATTATAATATAATAACTTTGTTTGAACTTAACTAACATTCCTTAGCTTCGTGTCAGTAAAATTAGTAAGTATTGTTTGGAATTTATAAGAACCAGTCACGCCTTCAATATAGGAACTTCGTCGATAAAAATATGATTATGTTCTTTGTATTGCAGCCGCTTAAATTATTTTTATAATGATTTATTTATTGTTCTGGGAATGGTTAATTTAAATAATAATTTACTTTACTGTGTCGTCGGATCTGCGACACTGGAAGCTTGTTATAAATTCAGCTGATCATACTAGTTGATAATTATTAAAACGTGAGAATAATATGACATAACGCGATATTTATGACAAGATCACGCGTATGATATTTTTATTTTTTGTTCGAAGTTACGTATTCCAGCATGTGGGAAAATTGTAAAGGAGTTCCTTTAAACTTTTTTAGATTCCTTTAGAACTTCAAGGCATTGCAAAATTGTGTTTTAATCTGTTTATATTAATTAGTTTAAATTTATTAGCGTTTTATTGCAGTACCATACTCCTTCAGGTGTTAAAATTATGAGTGGTTAGCAGAAGTGTTAAAACTTCTTATGGCTAGATTAAGTATTGCTAAAGGCTTCTAATATGACTTAACACACGTTCCGAAAGACGTAAGCGGTCAAGAAATGTTGGCCACTAAAGGTCAAATACTTTAACAAATTAAAATTTAAAATTCTTTATTCACGTAAATATTTTATTAATACACTTATTCATGTCGTTTGTTAATTTTGCTATCGGTTGGGAAACATTTTTTATGGTGTTAAAAAATCTTTTAATCATGTTTATTAAACCTCATCAATGCAAGCCATATCGTCCCACAGCTGGACTCGGTTTCTCCTCTCGCAACGAGAGCGGTTAAGGCCATAGTCCGCCACGCTGGCCAAAAGCGGGTTGGCGGACTTCACAACCCTTTGAGAATATTAATAGAGAATTTTCAGGTATGCAGGTTTCCTCATGATATATTTCTTCATTGAAATATGTAATAATCAATTTATTTTAAGCTAAACTTTACACTAAGGTATCGATGTATTCTGTAATAATTTTATTAATTACACACAAGATCTATGTTAAGTTTTAAGGTTAAGGTAAGGTATGTAGGTACTGGTTGTGACATCTCTCTCATTAATGTATTGGCTGTAATGTAATTCCCCTACAAACTGTTGTTTCAACATTCCTATATGTAGGTAAATCATAATTTGTAAAATTGATACATATATCAATTTTAATACTTTATTATGAAACGTTCATTGAGCTCCATAAAATATCCATTATGTGTAACACTTTTCTGCATGTACATATGTATATAAATTCGGTCGTATGAATGTTATTGTTATATATATATTTAGAAATATATTACAAAACATTTTTTAGACTACCCTTTTTTTACTTCACAAAATAATCATACTTGTATGCACTGTATTGATTGTATTAGGTTACTGTAACTATCGTCGTATTACTATGTACGCCTATTCGGTTAAATTTTCTACTAATTGTTTTCTCTGTAAGTGATTTAATGTTAATGTTTTCAAAAAATAAATGCCTCTAATCGTAATGCGTGTTCATCTTGTGTTGACCTTCGACACAACCATACTACATTCGACATAGCTTTCCGTGTTTCGGTCGAAGTGCAATGCCACTGGGGTGATCAGACTAAGTTAAGTGATAACCCTGTTATGAACTTTGGCCTCTCGCACAAGTAACTCGAGTTTGAATAATATATTAGATTATGTGTGTTTCAGAAATTGATTATCACTTGCTCCGGCGAAGGTAAAAATCGTGAGAAAACCAAACAACTACAAATCTTTGTCCTAAACACTTAGAACTTATTTTATGTAACATACTTAATGTTACATCTAATTTACTATAAATTCTATTATTTTTCAATTATCGCATATAATTCATACACCATTTTGTATTTAAATCGGTTGACTGCAACAAAAGGGAACGAACGAATTACCTTTAAGGGACTTAAAGCAGAAACTATTTCTCACCTTCCCGTTTATTCTATTCCTGTACGTACTTCGCTACTTTGCATTTTCCTCAGATACTATCGAAGGCTATAATATTCCTAGTAAGCTCTCAACGTCTGTGGCCGGCTTTTGTTTCATACTGCGAACATCAGTAACATTCTATTGAATTACTGTGTGCTTACATACTTCCAGCAAGCTGCAAAAGGTGTCCTTAGACTATACGTATGTCACCGGTACCTTAGAGTAACATCTCAATAGAAATGGTCACGAAGAACCTTATTAGGTAGATTGCGAAGTTAAATATGCTACGTGTGTCTACAGAAAAGGCTTGAATTAAAGTATTCGTTGTAAATTAGATTTCAAATTGTAATTTTTTCAGAGTATGTATTATATTAACTCATTAGATTGTTCTAAAATATGTACGTTAACAAATACACAAAGATGCTCTAGCGCTGATCTTTTGCGGGACTGCAAAGTTCACATATAGCAACTATAAAGAAAAAAATATAACGAACTTCTGGGGTGTAATGACCTTCACCATTTTATTCTACAAATTCAGCAGTTTATCTACTTTAGTACCGAGTCGTATACTTAAATTCTTTGGACACGTTTCGCGGCGGGACAACGACTTCATAGAGCCTGACTCCTAGGAAAGCAAGAAAACGTAGTGGGCACAACAGCACGTGGGAGTTCATCCATGCGATAGACCGACCCAATTAAATTAGCATTTACCGGTCCTCTACAAAATGCAGCAGAATGTTTGCTAATAAAGGCAAAAGGTGAGATACTATGAGGCGTGCTGCATCGGTCAACAGACAAGAAGAAGAAACACCTTCATCCATTTGAGATGAGTTTAATTCATTAATTATCATTAATTTCTTGTAGATGTAACCCAGTTTAATTCCAATGATTTTCGTCCTTGGTGATGTTTTTTTACTTTCCTCTGTAGCTCTTAGAATCGGCCATGAAATGTTTTTAATTTTAATGTTTTCTACGGCACCTTTGTAAAGAAAAAATATTTTTATTATCATAAATAAGTGGATTGATCTACCAGGGATATAGCACTAGTGCCTTAACACCATGGAAGGAAGCGTTTAAAATCGAGTTAAGCTTGTTAAGTGGCTCTCCAACAAAGCAAACGGAACATTAAAAACATTTCGCCGTTGAATCGTCCATGTAAGGTAACAGCCACAAAGTCATCCATAGAATATTTGGGGCATGTGAGAATAATGAAGCGGAGATAAGAGAGCTGCATCGTTGTTTATGGTATTGTTAGTGAGTGCAGTTCCAGGTTTGGCCTGGCATGCGACAGATGTTCCGCGGGACAAAGCCGCCGCGCCTTCTAAGCGTAATTGCTTATTCTATACCGTTTTACTTATAAATAAAACTATAAGAGAATTTGAAATGAGATAATATTTTTTTAAATTATATTATTAATCAATTCGTATGTAATTTGGCACTTCGTTAAAGTTTTTCGGAGTCAATCCGCGCTCGTATTGCTAAGCTTTGAAGATCAATGTTGTAAAGTCAGTTTTAACAGTCCATTGATTTTGGAAGGGTAATAGCTATATATATGTACCTCAACCGTGAATTATTTCGAAGATGTTTCAGTTAAAAATTTGGAGAGTGAATTATGAAGCGCATTCCTTGCTTCATTAGCATCCCTATTGCTAGTGATGTCTATAGGCGACTGTGACTATAGGAGGTTGATTGTCTGCTCGTCTGACGCATATTAAAAGATAATTAAAACATGTTTCAACACAAAGTAATATTTTATAAGAAATTGAAAATACTGCATTGACATGTGAACACTGTTTAAATTCACATAGAAAATAAATAAAAGTCGATGAAAACATAATCTTCGTGCGCGGTCGCCGGTCGGCGCGTGGGCATTCCGAGGCATCCCGCCGTGCACATCTGTTTGTTTGTTCGTATAAATAACTCAGGAACATCGGCTCCCGGCTTTGATAAATCCTTCACCGTTTCCCCGCGTGTAGTGTTGACTTAAACGCATTGTAGTCTTTGAAGCTGCACTTAATCTACGTAGCTAAAATGAGGTTTGTTTGGATCGAATCAGTGTAGAGTACTAAGTTCAATATTATATATATTTATATTTAAGTAATATGGTGTTACTTGCAACTAATATATTTATAAATAGGTCCGATAGGTCCGATGTAAGTAAAAAATTGATCTATAAGTCCATGGGCATAGAGCCAAGTGGTTGATTATGATTGCTGAGCGAGCAGTTGCGGGTTAAATCTCCGTCATCAAATTTGTGACTTCTATGGCGCCTAAAATGGAGTGAATTCAAATCTAAATTAATGCAATTACTTCGTAATTAAGTGTTGACAGCACACATAATCGTAACTCAAACTACACGTGACTCAGTTCTCATCTAAGTTCAAAAGGAATGAAGCTCAGAGCAGAGTGGCAACTCGAAGAATATGTCGGTTGTGATTTTTGCAGTTTATTATTGTATATAACTTTGAACAACTTATGACGCGTGTAGTATCAGAACCTGAACCCCTCGTAATGGCCAAAACGTTCGAACTACAAGGCTATCATTCATATTAGATGTATACAAAAATATATTTTGTAGTTATTATTCATGCATGAGAATAGCCAGTAAAATATAAGTTAAATGTTAAATGAATGAATAATATATACTATATTATCTATCTTATATACTTTAAGCACAGTAACTTAGGGATAATAGGAATACGAATTCGATAATAATAAAGATTTTATGTGTAAATGATAAAGTGAAGATGATGTTCAGGTCGGTAAATTGTGTTTACATTGATGTGGAATAGACATCTATTAGGAAAATCGAAGATGTCATAAAATTATGTCACTAAGTATTAATAACCAATGTTTTTCTTCTTAGTCGGTTATTTCACATTACCACATAAGACTTTGCTCTGATATAAAAATATAGTTTAATATCACACTATTTATAAATAACATACCAATAGTACCAATATGATACAACCTACAGGAAAATAAGGTGCTTGCTAACTTGAAACAAGGAGTTCGCTACAGTAAAAGCTCTTACACAATCTTCAATCTATTCTGAGCTACCGTTTTATTTAGTAGCGATATCTTTGTCTCCTCGAGCGTATTGTCCTATAAGGTAGTGCGTTCGATTCCGGACTCGAACCACCGTTATACCTACTGTTGTGATTGAGACGGCATGGGTAACACATTCCTTTTACGTTCTATCGGCTTTTCGTGTTATTTCGATTAGAAGAAACATTAGTTAACGATATACAATTAAGGGATCTCCCTCTCTCTCTCTCTCTGAATATGGTTTTGTTTAATTGAAAATTATGCTTTTTTGTATTAATATATTATATGAATGAAAGGAGAGACCTACAGGGATTTCAATTGAAGAAGTAAGAATCTGTTGAAGGATTTCCTAATAGCCGAGGATAATAACAATAACCGAGGATTCATACATTTTGTTTGCGAACGTGTTATTATGTATATATTAAAGTGCTGTGAGGACAGTTATAATACCAACATCACAACATTTATTACCTTAATACAGTGTTCGAGTCCCCTCTCACAATTTTGTATTTTTAAATGGTTAAGTTCTTAAAAGGTTAGTTTCGTATAACATATTTAATTAGATTAGATTAACATGTAAATATACTAATATTTAGAACCTATTTCAAATTGGATTGAAGGTGCATACAGATGTTTATGGGCTGCATAAATCACTCAAAGTAAAGCCGTATTGGCGTAGCCTAAAATACTGTCCCCAATCCCATGCTGGCAGAACCGGGTGTCGTAAAAGGTGACCCGTAAATATTATATTATTAATATCATTATCAACTCATTGATATTATAATTGGTATCTTTCCGTGAAACCTGCCTGGCTAGCTACCACCCTCCTGCTTGAGTCAGCCGCCAAACGACTCGTCGTGTTCCGGTTGGGGGCTTGAAAGACAGAACTTTCTTCCTTTCTTCTTATTTCTTCTTCTAAAACGCATTAATGACGCCTTTGGCGTTACTAATATCCATGGGGGAAGGTGACCACTTACCATCAGGTAGCTCGTGAGCTCGTTTGTCGGCTATTCACATAAAAAAAGTCAGACCTCCTTTCATATTAATTAAAAATGTATACACGTGTCATAACGTAATGCTTGTCTCATCATGTGACCCATTCATCTTCAACTGTCGCGAAAACATGCTCCAAATTAAATTAGAAAGCCGGACGTATAGATTTTGTGTCTGTTCTGCGTAATTAATATGCGTAGGCTAATTGTCAGTGGCCGACCATCTCTATTATGGTATTACATACGGATGTAAAATTTGCCTGGAAGCGACAGCGGATGTCGATAATGTTTAACTTGGTCGTATTATATGCATTTTTCCATTTTATGAATGACAGTAGCCGCCAATTACATGTTTTCTTGTTAAGTGCTCATGACGCAATGGTTTGTGTCGATCATAAGTGATTGAAGTTTAATTAAGGGTAAGATCGATATTCAAATACGTGAACGCTAGTGCCAAAAGTATTTGTGTTCTGCCATGTTTGTAAGGGTGTTTTAGGCTACCAGTTATTATTAAGAATCAGTTAAGTTATTTTGAAAGCGCTGGCGGCATTTAACTTTCGCATTGAGATTTGTCAATAAACTCTTCGCCGATCTGCACTGGAGCAGCGTAGTAAGCAGCTCGAGGCTTCTTTAATTACGAGGATAGCAAGGGCTCCTAATAGACTTAACTCAAGCCTATAATATATGAACGGGAGTAATTTTGCAGTGCAGATTACATTTAGTATACTTAACCTAGTTTTCTTGTAAAGTGCTTCAATTGTATTAATAATTTGTATTTTTTTAACGCCACTGCAATGCATCGAATAAAATTGATGCAAATGATATTACAATAAACATAATTTTAAATTCGTCGTTGTGCTTGATAAAAGTGGCTTTTTATCAAGGATATCGAACTACTTCGTTTTTATGTGAAATTATAAAAAAATCATAGACAATATTATAAGGTTGACGAATAAACTTTCTTAGTTTAGTAAACATTATGACGTTACCTGTTTTCGAAAAAAAATAATACTTAAAATTCAAGTTAGTTGTATTTTAACTTCAATTTAAATTTTGATTTAAAATATATATATTTTAATCTATGAAATATGGCGAAGAATCCATTAAGTATCTTTATAAAATATCACTTACCTTTTTTGAACATTAGAAAACATTTTTGTGCGTTGGATAGGTGGCATAAGAGTTACGTGAAAACATTATAGAAAAATCATTTATTCAAGCAAATAGAGAACCATACATTAATGATTGATTCACGAAAAAGAAAATGTTCATGTCACCTTCAGGAAAAGTATTGTAAAACCGCATTGAAATCTGGAAAGTATTTAAAAAAAAGTACAAAAACAAACAAACGAGAACAGTGAAATTATTTTATACTATTTTTAGGAAAAATTATAGCAATAGCTTTTCCAGGAACCATAACAAGTCTTTGGGCTATCTTGGCCCACACATTTGGTTGATCAATCTACGGGCAGATTCGCTTAGAGGTAATAAATTTCACAAGATTACCGACGGGATGATTAATAAAGGCGGCCAGTACAAAAATGAAGAGAGCCGATCGATCAACGTGGGTGTTTAATTTGTGCACACGGTCATTTATCTTTGACGTTTAACTGGACCTTATGCCGCGGTAATGATACGGGGTGACTCTTGCGTATGCCTAATAGACCTAGGGATAGCTAAACGGATGATCTATGACGCCGTTTGAATCATAGTTTAATGAGTTTAAAAGATGGACCATACGAGTACTAAGTTTCTATAATTACGAACTACAAAACGTGGGCCGGAGTTCATGTTTCATTATTTTTTAACGTCCTGTAGAATGGATTCCGTACTACATTATGACGTTTTAAATTTGACAACTTTGACAAATAACTTAATTTGATTTGTTCTTTCTTTTCAATAACAATTTATGTACAAGATAATTTAAGAAAACCACATCGCGATTATTATTTTATGAACACTCCCATCTCCTTACCTCATTAATCTATAATTTAGTTCCAATTAAATTAACAGCACTTAGGTGTTGCGTACAGACGGCGTATGGTACTACTTAGTTCAAATCGTTATGATGTCAATTTTGATGTCAGTTAAAAATATGTGACGCAATATAGTAATTATGCAAAGCGAGATTATGCATATTAAAAAGCAATTAATAAATCAAAATGTTTAAACAAATTTAAAATTGATATAGTGCCTTTATAGCCAAACGTCCATGATACATGGGTCTGTAATTTGATAGGTTTGTAAATAACCGGTTCCTTTGATTAAAAACTAACTTTAAAAACGTGTTAATACATTTATTTAATACCGTTTAATACTCCGTTAGTTTATAATATTTACTCAGCGTGGAGTTAAAACAATTAAATTGTTAGAATGATGTATGCTAATGCAATGGTAATTTGAACCCTTTAAATAATTAGGAAGTTATAAAAATATTAAAATAATTAGGACTCACGATATTGTAGAATGAGAATGCTTCAATATTTTTCGATCATGTTTATGTTTTATTCTTTGCTAATATCCACGGTTTCCTTATGGTACGGTATACGGTGAACATAAATATGTCATTGCCATTCAATTAAAAAATAAAACTAAAAAAGGGTATTCTATTTTGACTTTTACCGATTTTTCAAGATATAATAATTATAACGTTTGCACAATCATGCATCTGTTTTTGTTTAGTTAGAAATATTGTGAATATATTAATGAAATTGTTTTATATCGGATTATTAAGATTTCATTTATGGTACTGACACGATCAAATACGTAACATATTGGTTATTGACTAGGTAACACCCAGTCAGCTCCGTAAACAATAATATTACAATTGGATTCATCCTGTAGTATTCCATTGTGCTTATCATATTTTGACATTTGTAAATAAAATAACAGTACGAATATAATATCTTTTCAATAATTCACAATAAACATATAATTATGTTACATACCTACCACAGAGTACATTAGATACCTACGTATGTAAAGTGATAAGAAACAAATGATTAAGTTCTTAACCATGTACTAAGAGATGTACTAAGAGAGTGATGTACTAAGTATTTAGTGACAATTAAATAAACGGACATTAATATTGGATTTAATAAATTTATTTCTACTTTTAAATTACCATTTCCTAACTTTGTAACATTTTCTAACTTAAGTTATTATACGGTGCTCTGTTCAACTTTTTAAATTTTTGATCACTGAAACATAGCTGTATGCTAACTGTAGCTATATGCTTTTTTGTTCCAAAAGAAATATATTATCTCGCTAACAGCTTTTAAAAGTAACCGTAATAGATTATTACGTGTTCCTAGTGCGCAGCTGAAGGATCAGAAAGCAGATGCACCACTTCCAACTCAGTGTGCAATATACTGATGACCCTAAAGTTAAGGATAGCCATATGTAACAATTAAAAGAATTTGCGGAAATCAATTATTAATAAATGAATATTAATCTACACTTATACACAATCTTATAATATTATACACAATCTTATAATAAATAAAATAAATAAATGTGGACACACTCATACCTCCGTGTCTACTAGGGTTTCCTGTGTTGCGGGTGGCATAAACATATATGGTATACAAATATTATACCACATACACCTATGACCTGAGAATAAACATTTATCTGTCATATAAATGACCGCGCCGGCCAGGGATCGAACCCAGGAGCTAGCGTTCAGCAAACAGGGTCGATACCAACGGTGCTATGAATTCGCAATATATGATAGTATATACTTTTAAATATGGGTGTAACTCCATCCCTCCCACAAACTATGTGGGTATGTATATACCTAAGAATATGTACATACATAACCTCACTTTTAATATATGCTTCATCCCAAAACTAGGCAAATAATCTTTGACTGTTAAAGAGAGGAAAATGCTAAGCATACCTAAAGATATATCATATACCATCATACATTATTGCTTGCGGATTACTACAAATAAGGTCGCTACGTAAATATAAGAATTCGTAATGTGAGATAAGATCAACCTGAAATTCATTCTTTTACACTTCACGCAGACGTACTTATAAAGTTAAATTGAACTCTACGAGTATGCTGCATTAATAATTGCTATTAATGAAAGGAATGCCAAATTCAACACACTGGTTGTCGCGACGCGTACTAAAGTTTATTGATTTCGAGTATTGGCAATACATCAGATCGATAATGCAACAGGACAGTCAATTCACGTAATGTGAGGTGAAAGGTTCGAACAATTTGACCTTAATCTTTTAATAATCTCGATAAACTCTGTTAATTACCGAAAATCGAAGCAATCTTTAATTACGTCACTGTATTGAATAATGATTCACATATATTAAGGCAGTAATGTAAACCTATATAAGGGTGTTTACGCACTAAGTAGATGTTGTTTTTAAATGAGCAAAATTTTTCCCATATAATAATTTCCAATTTAAATAATGAAAAGCAAAAGGATTCGTTTCCACAGCGGCTGCCCGTCCCCTCACTTAAAGTGCACTTCACAAATATACGTTGTTTGCAGTCTAACCTCTCTTCAGTCCACCACCATCTAGAGACTACGCGGCCGCATTTGCTCTTCCTGATGGAGACGCACATTAAATGTTCGTCCAACATGGCCTATCTACACAATATCCACACACAATAGGAGCACAATATCCAGCTTCGTGCCGGAGTTTGCGTGTACGCTCGTAATTACATCTGCTGTCAGCGTCTCCGTCACCTTGAAGACCCCACCTTCTCTACAGTTTGGGTTTTGGTGGATACAGGAATCGACAAGATCCTGTATTCCTGTGTCTACCGATCGTATAGCGGTGACCATGAGACAACTCGGTTATTTGAACACCTTAGTGTGGCAGCTGATGAAGCCCTTCATCGACACCCTACTTTACGCAACTTTAACGCGTCTCATCAGGATTGGATACCAGAGGACCGACCATGCTGGGAGAGCAACGTGGAATTTTGCCATGTCGCTTGATCTCTCCCAACCAATACAGCAAGCGACTAGGGTGCCTGATGTCGACGGTCACACAGCCAATTTCCTGGACCTTCTGCTGACGACCGATCCAGACAGATATGAAGTGCAGGTCTCGTCTCTATTGGGTACCTCTGATCACTCTCTGGTGAAATCTGTATCGTCATACTTCCCTCTTGAACTTGATTCCCACGGTGTTCGGCGAGTAAGGCATTACAAGTCAACAGATTGCGATGAGATGCGGCATTTCTTTGGATCGTATCCTTGGCGTGAGGTCTGCTTTTCTTCTGAAGATCCGTCGAGCTACGCAGATGCTATAACCAATGTGGTACGCCAAGCGATGGATTACTTCATCCCTTTTTCTGACGTCCCCGTCAGTGGCAAAGCTAGCCCTTATTTTAAAGCCGAATGCGCTCATGCTGAGAAGCGCAAACATTCGGCGTATTTATTTTGGGTTAATGCTCGAGACCGCAGAGCTCCGGATGTCAGTTCGAAGCAGAAAACCTTTAATTTCGCCGCCAAATCCTATAAAAAGGCGTTACAGAAGGTGAATCTCAACCGCATCCAACATCTCTGACCAACCATTTGCAGTACAGCTTTTTGGTCTCTTGTCAAAGCTTGAGAGCCAGTTCTTACTTTCTTACCTTCTCATTTTCTGGCCGACAACCCATCAGTTATACCTTTGGTCTTGCTTATGTCCATGGGCGACGGTGACCACTTACCATCAGGTGGCTCGTCTGCTCGTTTGTCGGCTATTAACATAAAAAAGAAGCGATTGAGACTTACTTCTGTCAACCCACACTGCCTCCATTTGTAAAACTAGATAACTATCTGGCTCATACGGCTAAAGTGAAGGCAGACTTGTTTGCGTCTCTGTTTGCTGAAAACTTGCGTCTAGATGCTTGCAATAATATGCCACTAGATTTACCTGACTACGATATCTCTATGCCTGCGATCTGCATAACGAACAAGGAGGTTCTCAAAACCTTGCAGTGTCTTGACATGAAAAAAGCCAGTTGTCCTAATGGAAATCCAGGGATTGTAATAAAAGCATGTGACCCGAGTTGTCTCCTGTGTTGATACGTCTGTTCCGCTTTCAAAACTCCGTCTCTCAAAACCGGGATAGTGCCTAAACCCTGGAAGCTTGCCAACGTACAACCCGTACCTAAAAAAAAGGTAGTCGTGACGACCCTAATAACTATCGACCGATTTCAATTACCTTTATACTCTGTAAGATGATGTATATTGAATTCGCATCTCGTGGCATAACTAGAATACAACGATTTCCTCGGCGACAGTATGGTTTTCGCTGAAACCGGTCGACTGAGGACCTTCTAGTGTATGCCACTCACTTGTGAAGCGAGGCCCTCAAGAAAAATAAGGAGGCGTTCGCCATCTCCCTCAATGTCTCGAAGGCTTTCGACAGGGTCTGACACGCCAGCCTGTTGATCAAGCTTCCAGCGTATGGTATTTCCTCTGCCTTATCGTTTGGATAAAGGAGTTTCTGAGCGAACGGTTTCTCCGAGTTGTCGTCGATGGTAGTTCATCGCAATCGATGGCTACTAGTGCCGGAGTTCCTCAGGGGTCCATTCTGTTTGCTACTCTATTCCTGCTGCACATCAATGATCTGCTGAAACCCGATATCTATGGGTATACAGATGACAGCACAATAGCGGAGAAATACCTTCCGAAACTTCAAGCCAGCATAGATGAAATAAAGTCCGAAAGAGAGGCAATGGTGGAAGGTATGAGTCTCACACTTCGGGCAGTGTCCGAATGGGGCGATGCCAATCTTGTGAGATTCAACGCCACTAAAATACACATGTGTCTGTTCAGCCCCAAGAGGAGCCTTTCACCTTGGCTCCTGCTTTTCAGAATGTGTCCTTAGAATGCACTGACCGTCTCCAATTGCTGGCATTTGAAGTTTCGTCTAACCTCAAATTTGGTCGGTTCATCGAGTCTATGGCTAAAGCGGCTGCAATGAAATTGGGGGTCCTTGCGAAGGTGAGACAGTACTTCACACCGAATCAGCTTTTAACTCTGTATAAAGCTCAGCTTCGACCATGTGTGGAGTACTGTTGTCATATTTGGTATGGTGCTGTCAAATGTCATCTATCTGCGTTGGACTCGATGGAGAAGCGTGCAAAGAGGCTCATTGGTGAACCAGATCTGGTAGAAACCAATTTGCAAAACTTCAAGCACAGGCGCAGTGTAGCCAGCATCTCCGTCTTCTATAGGATAGATTTTGAAGAGTGTGCACAGGAATTGTTCGAGTTAATTCCCCTATCGCCGTTCCTCCAGCGGACAACTCGACGTACGACGATATTTACGGACGATATTTATTCATTCACTATGCGCACTGCTAAGGGCTGGGATAACTTGCCCGCATCGGTGTTTCCGACTACTTACGATGTGGGAGTCTTCAGGAAGAGAGTGCATAGGCTACTATAAGTTAATGCGTTCAACATCTTACATTTCATCATCACTTACCATCAGGTGGGATTGTTGTCAAGCATTAACTTATTTTATGTAAAAAAAAATTATTATAAGATATTATCTTTAGTACTATTTTAAAAGTGTTACAATATTATTAATTCATGATTTTTTTAAATGCATTACAGGAAAATGTCTAGGCATTATATCGTAGTATAGTCGTTCGAAAAAAAAATATATAACCCATAGTTGACTAGGGTAAGATATCATGATTACTTTTACAGTAAATAATTATCAGAATAAAGTAATTGGGGTAAATTTGTAATTTCAGAATTGTTATAACGGTAATCTATAGTAATACGGTAATGACTATCTGTCTGTATTGGTATCATGCGAAAACCGTTGAACAAATGAAGTTGAAAAACTTTTATAAGAAATTTAGAAGAATAAAATGGTTTAAATTTGAATCGCCTGACAAAAATAAATATAATGATTTATTGTGGGTCAAAAATGTGGGTAAAAGCTTTCTTTACTACTAACGTAACTTAATGGCATTAACTAAGACTTTAGGTACAGGTATTTTTAAGACTATCACATTTATCTGAAAATGTTACACTTAGTCAATACAAATATACGCCGATCGAAGTACGCCAATCAAAAATTGCATTAGTTACGCGTATTTTAATCGAGCCGCAGTGTCATTTGTAACACAACATAAATACGTATCGCTTTGAATTATGTTTTTTTAATATCTTTATATCATATATTCAAAGATAATACTGAAAATTATCGAGTCTTATAATTTAGGTAAATAAATTTAAATTAATGCAAGACCAATTTAATTTCATTACTTTTATTATTGTTATTAATTTATTGAATATTTAAGTAAATGCATTACATCATTACTAGCAGTGTTATGAATTATTAATAACAACTGAATATTTATATTCATTATATACATCCGTTCCATGGATAAACCTCTTAAAATGCTACAATTTAATTAACCTCCTTAAAAGGTAGGATTCAAAACTTATTCACGAGTAATTTACAAGTCAGTACTTATTGAAGATAAAGAGATTTACTGGAAAGGATAACGATGGAAAGTACAAAGGGTATTGATACGAGATTTTTAATGTCTTCTTTCAAAATTTATGTTTTGTGTTTGTTAAGGATTCACTCAAGTACCTACTTACTCAAGTAAAAAACCTTATACTTGTTTTTTAAAGTAACATTCCGAATATCTTACACTTTTTATTGAATATAAACGAAATTGTATTTAATTATTAATACGTTTTGTAACACACTTTTGTAACGTTATACCATGAAGAGCAATTAATTTATAAGATATTTGCTTATCATTCACCTTTTTCGCCAGGTAATTAATTGTCTTTGCGTACCGATCGTAAATAATTTTTGTTACGAATATAACATTTTAAAGCCACTGAATTTTCTTATTAATTGACCAACAAAAATCTTAATACTAGTAGAAATAAATCAAAATAAACTATATTTTTAATGAACGTATGTTTACTTGGATCTTTTATTAACTTTTAATTACACTTCTTTTATAAAAAAAAATTTTTTATTACTGTTTTTATTATTTTTATTACAATTTCAATTTTGTAATTTTTATTATTTTATTACGTCCAAAATGTCAATTTATATGATTTGGGCACGCAATACAATTGGGCGACCTACTGAGTTAAGCATTACGGTCGCAGCCGGCAGTCAGATGCGCGGTCATCCCATCCCACAAGGGTTGCTGTGATTACAAAATTGAATGAAGTTAGCATATTTCATGAAGGACGAATAAAACAACACATTTAAATTAATTAACTTCATTACCAAGTTATTCTTTTATTATATTAAAAAAAACACTAGCTGCGTTGTTCTTCATTACCATTTATAGTACAATACCTACAGTGGAATAATTTTATGAATAAATTCTCAAAGAAGTTAAATAAGCAAGAAACCATGAGACACAGTGGCGCCCGCAGTTTTATCAATTAATTTATCCGGAAACCTTTATAACGAAAAACGTGAAACTTCCATCT
The DNA here is from genome assembly GCA_003671415.1 of Megathymus violae. Lineage (NCBI taxonomy): Eukaryota > Metazoa > Arthropoda > Insecta > Lepidoptera > Hesperiidae > Megathymus > Megathymus violae. The sequence goes on from PDGT01000071.1 coordinate 1,278,836, forward strand.
AATACAGTTAAATAATAAAATACAGAGACGTAAAACAATGGTATTGATACATCTTTAAGTGCAATAGATGGATCAGTACAATTTTATGTCGAATAGAATCGAGCTATGTTATGGTATATGGTTATCACAGGCCATAGATATTTATAACAACATTACTGATGTGATGCCATCCCAGAAGGAAGCGGGGAGTCTGCTTTTTATCTAACTCAGAAATTGAGAAAGAGGCACGTTTAAAATATTTCACAGTAGATGATTCTAATATGGCGGTAGGTGAAGAACCCTACCATCGCGCAAGAGTACCCTTGAAATTCAACTGGGTGGCATATATCCTAGTGATTTTCAAGAGGAGGAATCTGACTCCATAGCCTTCTGTCCCTGTTCCGTAGGACGTATAAAAAGCAGGGGAAGTTGGCGTGGACTCCAAGATGGAATGAGATCCTTACAAGTCACTACTACATAGCAAACGCTATAGCATCGTGGCTAATAAAAAATATCGGTATCATATAAGTTTTTAAGTCTGATATATATTATTACATTCTGACGATAAATATAAATCGAAAAACATAAAAAAAAATATTTAATTATAAATAAATTATACATTTCAACATAAAACGTTTACAGCCAACTTACACTTGAACGTTAATGACCCATTTCAGTGAAAATATTTTTTTATCTATTCACAAAATCAGAGGTGTTACTTTATAATTGTAAATTAGTTATTATATTTGTTTTACCACAGATAAAGACTACCAATCAGCACTTAGCGGCAGAACATAGCCTTAACCCATCTCATTGTGAAAAGAGGCTTCAGCCCAATAGTGGGATAATCTTGGGTTATAATGTTGAAGAATGACTATGACTAAGAAATACCTGTACAACACGAATAAGTATTTTGTGTATTCCTATGCTTAAAAGTGTTAATAAAAAAACAAAGCACTTACTAGTCTCGAGGTTGCAAATAAAGTGAACAAAGAGCAAAAATTGGATAAGCCCCGAGCATCGATTCATTTAAGACCGATATTGAATTTATTAGTGCTGTAACTCACGCAGGTCGAGGCACGCGCGACGGCCTGCGCGTGCGCACCGTACCTCACCGCTCTAATTTCGCAACTCCGTGTAGACGTCGCATAGTATATCACGGCGGATATTTAGTGCCCGGCCGCCGCCCCGCCGGTGACAGCCTTATCTGTTATCAATATATGGATAGATACCTTATTCGATCATGCCTGATCTATAGTACGCCCGTCGGCCTTGGGAAGCTTACGCTCGGAACGAATTCAATTTACAGTAGAACGGCCCAAGAATTGCTTGCCTCGAATTAGAATTTATATCGCTTCCTAATTAGGTAATTACGATTCTTTTATCATCCATACATTTATTCTAAAATGACGTAGTACTACTATTACAACCTTAGTTGGCATTTCAAATATCTGGCCTGAAATACCGCGGTATTTGTTCCGTGTTTTCAAGGAACTTTTCGTTCTAAAGTACCTAAATTAATGGTAGTTGAATTCAATATTATCATATAATTACCTCGGTTTATTATTTGAACTGGACGTCTCTACTATAACTATGGTACTGTTACGCTAGTGAAAGGGAGGGTAGCCATCTATTTTACTAGAGGAACCACTACACCTACATCTTTTATCAGTGCGCGTGTATGCGCACTGGGTGCATAATAGTGCATATTGCGACAAGGGTTAGTGCCCTGGGCGTGCCCAAGGCAACGGGGAATTGATAGCGGTTCGCTGGACTACATCATGTCCATTCCGGAGTCTTGTACAAAGCCTGTAAATGCTCGAGACTATATAGGGCGCGATTAGGCGGAAGCCACTCGCAAATGCTCCGAGAATTAACTTTGGATTACTTTAAAGTTCAAACGGTTTACGCTTATGGGATGATATGGGTAGGTATCATGGAGACATTGTAGATTACATCTAAAAGGACTGTAAATGCATTGTATTGTATGAAATATTACATTTAAAATTAACGTGAATTTAAGAGACGACTTATTCAACAATAATAGTCTTTGTCTCTACAGTGAAACAAAGGTCAATTTCCAAATTAGTTTTATAAGCAGCAATCACGACTCGCACAAAGCAAATATCAACATCAATGAAAGCGGGGATTTCTGAGTATAATACATGTCGAAACATCTCATAATTATCACGTCAACAGTACAATGTCAGAAGTGCATAAATCCGGTCCAACCCTGAACTCCAAGGTTGTCCCTAATTATTCCTTTCGAATGAGACGTCATTTCCTTGCGCTTACGAAATATTAAACATAAATGCTGCTTTTTCGCGTTCCGAAGGTGTAAATTTAAATAATTGCAATAATTTTGCTGATGGACGGACACGCGAAAGTAATGAACGGGTGGATGGTACCGAGGTGTGAAGAAGACAGCAGAAAACATGTCTTCAAACGTGATATGGATGTCCTTGGGATGTTACTGATTTTTTCTGGTATATTATTAAGTATATCGAATATTATTCCGCATACGTATTAAGCGATTTCTTTAAAATTGGTTAAGAGGTCATATTGTGAAGTTGTGTAAGACTTTCTGTAGAGGCACCGTATCTTTCGAATAAATAATTATAAAATTTATTTCAACGATTTGGCTATAAAGCATTTATAGCCTGTCGGCTTACAATAATCGTAAGTGATCGAGTTATGTAACTTCGGGCGCAATCGGAAGTTGGGTGACAGCTAGTAGCAAAATTTGTTACGCGATTGCTTTGAAGGTAAACCATTGATCAAACAGGTTGGAATAGCATAGTTTTTTGTTTTTTGCAAACATACATCCTTGCACTAGGATTCCATGTGTTGCGGAAGGCATCGACATACACAAATATAACATCACAAACATCCACAACCTGAGAACAAACATTTATCTATCACGTAAATATTTGCTCTTCCCGGGATCCAACCCGGGACTCTCACCCGGTACGTAGCGTCACAATAAGGGTACAAACTCTAGAAAAAGTTATATGTAATGTTGGAATCAATTTATGATAATACATTTCATTTCTTAATATATACTAATATATACCATAATATATACCAAATATAATGGTTTACTGGGAAAACTCTTTTATATAGTGGACTAGTAAAGTAACAAATATGGCTATTTCCGTGTTAGAAGTATGACTTACGGGATTTTTTGTACTAAAATAGATATTATAATATTATTATAAAATAATATAATTATATTACTTACGATAATTATAAGCCGACGGGCTATAAGTGCTTCATAGCCAAATCGTTGAAATAAATTTTATGATTATTTATTAATAGATATTATCATAAAATAGATATTGTGGCGTCGCAATCGGCTGTGACTGGTGACGCGATGCTTAAAATATAACGTTGATTTTATTCTTGAGTAATTCTTATTTAAAATCTTTAAAGTCATCTTAAATATTGTGACGAGTTATTTACGACTCTATTAAGTTAACTAATGGTACCCACGTAACATGCCCTAGGAATCACAAAAAAGCTGATAGAATTGTGCCCTTACCGTTCAACTATAGACCGCGCACATCGTCCTCAACTTGATCGATCATTTATAATTTAGACAAGCTGCTCCATAATGACTCATGATATGCTCATAGCCATATGAGAGTACGATATAAGAGTTAAATAACAAAGGCTTCTTCGGAAACAAGTGATATCAGTAAAGATTATGCAAAATGGGCCAAGTCAATATACAACACCTCAAAAAAAACTGTAGGTACTATTCGATGAAAATACAGACCATTCTTTTAAAACTACATACATTTTAATTATCAATAATTTTAATCACTTTTAATAACATCTCACTTATTTAATCACCCTATGCTTAAAGACATTGAAAGCGAAACAACAGCTGTCATTACAATGACAAAAGTGAGACTTAAATTAAATTATATAAAACTAATTATAAAGGTTAAATCAATGCTTGGTTTGTACTAACAAACCAGTCACAAATAAAATTAAATATATTTACAATATGTATGTATATAGACCTAATTGAAAGTCAATAAAACATTTTTATTAGTTGAAATAATTATTCTGTATTTTCGAAGTACAGTCTTTACGTTAAGTTAGTCCCTATAATACGCTTCAATATTACTTCTTTCTATACAAGTATGATTACCTTGTTCTGATATTTAAACTAAGTTAACATTAAATCTGGTAGTGATACTGACACATTATATTGGATGTCAATTTACTGCCCACAATTAGAATTTATGGACAGACATGTAACTCGTTATTGGTAACGTTATAATTCCGAGTAACGTGAAGGTTTTTTAAACATCGAGAGGTTTTTTGAAAACAGCGCCATAATTTCTAGGGAAAAGACACACCCGAACAAAAACACATTGTGGCGCTGTTTGGTCTGTTTCTTGGTACCTGAACCGGAATTTACTAACCTAGTGGAATTTGACCTGTGGAATTGAACCTATTGAATAGTGGAATTTAACCTATTAGCGGTGCAGTGCTGAGCATGTGTCTCGTCTTTTACTTAAAAAGTATTCTCCCCCACCGATCCAGTGAGGATTTGTCGATAACTCAGTGACCGACCAACTACTAACTACCATCTAACCATAGCACCTTAGCAACCAAGAACAACTGCTTAACATGTTCTTCGAATCCCTCAACTAATTTAGCAGTATTCATCCAACCTACGTCCTAACCTAACCTAACCTATATCCTGCGCTGTCAACCGAGCAGAATTCTACTGGTATATTGTATGACTTAGTCATTAAGGCATAGATAAAACAACACGACAAGTGTTTACAATATTTCAAACTTTATATAAGGTATAGATTATTTGTATTTTCTGATTTAATTTAGTTCTAAGTACATCATTAGTTTTCTGTGGTAAGTCTGTGTGATTAGCGAGCTCATGTAAAGTAGTTTATACGCGTGCCGCTGCTCGAATTTCAAATGATGAATGTGTTAAGCTAACCGAATTGATAACTCATTTTCATACTACAGATTCCATTACCAAACGTTCAAATTACGCAGCACTAGCGATCACCTTCACAACACCAAAGCATAATAGTAGCCTTATTCATACAACTATCATTATTTTCTGTCTTGCAACAAGGCAAAAACAATCAATAAAAATAAATCATTTAAATAACCATAAACACGTATTACAATGCGCCGACATTACATCTCCTAATGATTTCGCTAACGAATCATTGAAAGTGGTCGGATCGCGTGCGCGAGCGCATGTCCGTCGAGATCTAATCGAGGTTGTGTACGTGTTTGTGAGGTGAACCTGTGTGCGTGCAATGCGGCCGTAATAATATGAAAGTGTTGTCCGGACCCCGCCCTAGCCTCGGGCAGGCTTACTGTTCCATTTACATCTGCTCGAATAGTTTATTAAGCCTTCTGTAGAGAAGTTCGTCTGACCACCTATACCATGCCATGTCTTGTCAAATCAATGAGTCCACACACTTTTAATTAAACGTGTTGTAACCGGTCGGCCTTCGTTTTTTGTGTTTATTGAATAGTGTTGGTGCACGTCATATTAATTCGTCGTCTATTACATTGTTTCTCGGAATCCAAATGGCCAGTCGGTACTGGCAATTCTGTGATAACAATACGAATAGAAAATAAATTTAATACTTTTTCTAAGAATTAAAATAAAACTGAGTATACCTAAGCTGTATACTAAATTTATGCTCACGTTAATGTATTATTAACTAATTACATCAAATCAATTGCATACTATTACATTATGATGACGTATTTTTCATTACCCTAAGTATAAACCTTGTGTAATTTGTTAAATTTATCACAATGCGTGTGAGTTTATTTGATTAGTTATAGATTATGTATATTAATATATATCTACATATTATAGTACTTCTATAAATCTGTAGTGGCTGACTGTCTGTACGTTCCATTTTTTTTTCAAATTTCATGATAAATACCTATTCGTTTTATGACATCAATTTGCCAATTTTGATAATGTTTTCTGTCTGTCTGTCTGTCTGTATGTCCCGTTATAACTCAAGAACGGCTTGACCGGTCTTAATAAAAAGTGAGAACACGTGATTGCGCAGATGTCTAATTGAGGCAAATAACATAAAATTTTGAATTTCATGTATATATAATTAATCGTTCAACCCGAACCAAATCTGAGGTAGCCGCCTAGTATATTAGTGTAGTCGCTATATTATTATAATGTAGCCACTTCGACAAAATTTAAATCAAATAGAATTGTAGTTCTTTTTGAAATTAGTTAATAATATACTGCATTAGGGACTGTGGATGGTAATGCCTTAATTGTAAAAGTTATTGACTTTAATACCCATCTTATCGAAATACAAGTAAGGTGTTAACTAAGTTACGTTATGACTGACATACAAATTTTGCAGCTGCCTTAATTTAAACTTACAAAGGTTTCCCCTAATGTCTCTATTGAAAATACTTTCCGAAACAAAGGGAAAATCTGTTTAAAATGTTTATTAATGGTTTTAGGCAAATTTTGCTTTTCTTCATGTTTAACATGTTTTAGCCGTCAATATTTTGCTCTATAAAAATACGAATAGACGCTCTGTCTTTCAATAATTTGGAAGAAACACAAAATTCCAATCGTAACATTGGAAGGGTTAAAGAACCCTAAGATCTCAGCTTAGATTCCATAATATTTTTTGAATTATGACCGTCGTGAGGCGCAGACAATCTACACCGATGTTCTGTTAAAATTTATAATGCTATTATAATAAACAGCATAATGCAATGTTGTGCATAAATATAGTACAGAAATGATTATATTATGTTAATTGTAGAATAAACTCCATGTTTCCCCCAATATTTTGTAGTGAAGGTTGGTTGTTTTCTTTGTAATGTGGACACCATTATTAAGAAACTATAAAGAGGTGTTACAATTCATTCATAATAATAATGAGATTTTGTCACGGCTTAACGTCAAATATTTGTGAAATTGTAATACAGGTAAATATTGTTTTCGCAACAAGAGCAAGCCAGCAGTATTTAAGTTTTATGTTTAATTTTTTGTTTTAGTACTACATAAAAACCACAGAATAGATGTGGATGTAAATAGACATTTTCATAATACATTATAAGGCCACATATGGATACTTTTTTTCTGGAAAATGGCTTTTTAAAACCATAGAATAGGAAAGAAAACTTACTTAGAACAACTATATTAAAGGGTTAGTGAATACCTAATGCTTTCATGTTTTGTAACAAAGTAAAAATTATTGAGCAACAATCGCATTTGACCAGCGTGGCGGACTATGGCCATAAATCCTTTCATTGTGGTAGCAGACTCGAGTCCAACAGTGCGACAATATGGGTTGTAATGTTGAATCGCTTCGCATACGATAATTCGTAAACTTAAGGATTATATTCCTTGTAGCAAATCAAGTTTCGAAAACCTATAGTAAATTACTTTTAATATTATTATGTTGATAATGTTTTATACATGTCCTCAAACAGCCTTAATATTCGTATAAGTATAATTATTACGCATACATATATCTATATTACAGTAACACAAACAACATGGTAGGTATTATTGCAAAATTTATTATTCGAAATTAGACACGGTAATATTTAATTTTATAAGGGACAATATAATGAGGCAAGATTTAAATAAACTTTGTATTTATTTTCAACTAGACAAATTAATTAGTTTGTAATAGATAAGAACAATGAGATAGATAAGTACATTGATTGACATAACTGCAGCACAGGAAACACCTAATAATTACAAGAGTCCGTTACTGAATTTCTAACCTTCTGAGTTTGGTCCAAAATAGAATTGCACCAACAAGACTTTTTAAAAGTTTATATATTTATAAATTTATATTTAATGAAGTAACAGACATTTTTTTAGAAAATATATAATATTAATCACTTGTTTCCATAAATATTCTTTAAGGTGTGTGAAGTCTGTTTGACATTGACCAGCGTCATGGACTATGCACTTAACATGCAAGCCTAGTGGGTTTAATGTAGGTCTCCCACACGGAGTTCGACAACTGAACACTTTCATTTACGCACCTCAAATTATGCGTATATTATAAATTAATTATCACTTACTTTCGTGGAGGAAAATATTGTGAGGAAATCTGCCCACTTGAGAATTTTTCATAATGTTATCAAAGATCAAAGTCAGGTGATGTCTGTAAATTCACTTTTGACTAGCGTGGTCTCTCATTGTAAGAGGAGACTTGATCGTAGCAATGGGCTAACATGGGTTGTAAATATAAATCATATATATCTTTTTATCATCTGTTCAGGAAACAAATAGAAATAAACATTACATAATAAAACTTTTTGATGTAATAAATAGCTACCTGCCATTTAAAATCGTACCTAGTCTACGTGGCGCCGCTAAAGCAAAAGTTGTTTAATATAAAAAGTTGTCAACTCCTACCAGGAAACATTACAAAAAAGCAATTTAAAGCATTACAATACATCATCGCCCACATGATACGAAAACACGGCTGCCGAATTACGCCTAAATACAGTTACTCAATACGTCACGAGCGTGTTAGGTTTCGTCTTCCGATGTGTAGGTAGGAGGTAACTCCACAGTAGAATATGTATATAGACATCTTCTAAAATTAATGGTATAACATTATGAACTCAATCAGGTGTCGTGTATTAAACAAAAATACCAATAGGCTCGTTTGCAGAATGTCAGCGAGTTTTAAATAAATGTGGTGTCATTTTAGAAGATCTTTTGTTTGATTCGTGTAGTTAATCATGTTCGGTTTAAATCAATGTATTTTAAACGAAATATACATATTTTTGTTTCCACTTCGTGTGTTAGGGTTGACCCTAAACCATGGCCCACGTTGTATTTAATGTGATGGCACTTAGGCCAATAAAACTTACTTTTCCTTTTAACATTTAGGAGCATAACTTTATGTAATCTTGATAGGCAGAAAGATAGGCACAGGAATGATTTCTTGGTTTTTACTTTTTATGTTTGAAATCAACGGACATGAAATATGTATTAACCCAAGTTATTATATTTTAAAAGGTAAAATTTTATCATCATACCTGTTAACAGAAAATATTTCAGGATATATTTAAAATACGGTACCCTAAATATCACACGCGTTACCGTTTCAGGCTTGATTGGATTTTCTATTTAGGATTGATTGTAGGTGACCATGCAACCAATGGTCACATAACGTGAACAAAATAACAGGTTCCAAAAAACCAAATTCCTCGCTTCAACATGCCAACCTAAAATGGGACGACTTGAATGGTAAAACGAATTCCCATAAATGGCACTGACTATTTACCATGAGATGCCTCATTCGCTCGATGAGGTACATAGGTATGAAATTCGGTAGTCAAATTTCGACTGCAATCATTAAGGAACGTTTAATTTCCAATTTTTTTATTCATGATTTAGGATTTGTTTATAGCTACTAAACAAAAGAAAGTTGGTTGACAAACAGAAGACAAAATGGTATTGAACTGTTCTGCCTTTGCTTATTTATGTATAAAGAAAAAAAAGACGATACATTCATAAAAATAACCGCTAACAATACAATAACGTACCGATGATAGATCACTAACGGTCTCGAGTTCGAAAAAGATGTCACTCAATTTAAAAAGACAAAGGGGCAGTGTTGTTTCGTAAGATCATGGGCAGTTGAGAGGTGACCTTGGCAATTCAATTGTATCGTTATCTCAGTGGTTAACCAATATTTTTATATTGATTGTTAAGGCTTATTTATTGTTAGATTGCATTGCGAGAGCCGTGGGCACGTGTCGAGGTGGTCATCATCACCGTAGGAGGTAATCGTTTAGGAAATTATAAAAAATTGTTTTGCAATACAATATTTGGTATAAGAGTGTATGTAGTAGGTTCAATATGTGGTTACTTACTTGGCATATCACATCTTCAATGAGCTTCGAAATTTGAATTTTTGAATAATGCTAAATATATGCTTTGAAATATAACTTCTGAAAAATGTAAGTGTTATGCGGCCCTTTCTAGAACATCACGTGAACGACACCCAACCTATAGGATAATCTAACAATAAAGGGAAAATACTAGACGAGAATGGTAGTTTTCATAAAAATATTTTTGATTTTATATACGTAAATATTATTAAAATACACTAATTAGACAATCAGACAAATATAGGCCTGTAACTAAAGAAAAGATACTGCGCTTTAAAGCTGGAGTCTGTGCCAGAATCCGCGAAACGCTACCCTTGGAACAGAGTGATCCCGATGGTCTATATTTACTATTTAATACCATAGATAGATACTATAATACCATAGATTCAGAGTATAATAAAATATTGAAATATAAATATATAGATGTGAGTAAAAAATATAAATTCAGTGATTAGGCAACAACAGGTATTTTTAAAAGCAGAAGTAAGTTGTATGAATTGTATGGTGAAAAACAATTCAATAGGGCACCGTCTTTTTTTGAACATGTCAAGACTTATTCTAAAATTTTAACATCAGTTTGCATTCAAGGTAAATCAATATAATATTAGGGAAAAAATTCGAAATTCTAATAATAACATTAAAACTACGTGGAATGTTATTAGTAATGAGACCGGTATGAATAAATTACGCGACCTAAAATATGAATTGGTAGTAAATAACAATAAAATCACATCTGATAATGAGGTAGCAACCGCTTTGAAAATAACTTTCAAAATATACCTGTTACGTTGACTAACTCACTATTTTCATCGCAGGACACTCTTTTAATTTATTAAGAAAATATGTAACTGAATTTAGTATTTTATTTGAATTGAAACATACTACGACATTAGAAGTAGCTAAAACTTTTCGGTCACTAAATGTTAAAAATACTGGTGACCTGTGGAGAATATCAGTTAAAATTATAAATATTGTAATATATGTATGCTATAGTACTGTAATATATGTTATGTAATATTGCACTGAAAACCAGCAGCAGTAGTTTTTGACCGTTCCATCGCATAGGCTGAGGGAAATCCTTTTTCGTCATATATGTATTATTGTACTGGAAATGTATTAATTAGTTTAAGTCCCTATGACGGAATAAATGTTTTCTTTCTTTCTTCTTTCTTATAGCCGCCCACCTAACACTAATCTTTAATAAGTATGTTGACTTAGGTACTTTTCCTGCTTTATTGAAACACAGCAAAGTCATTCCGCTTTTTAAATCCGGTGATAAATCAGATTGTAATAATTACAGGCCAATTTCTATCTTACCTACACTTAGTAAAGTTTTTGAAAAGATTTTACTAAATCAAATGCTTGAACATTTCAACAGAAATAACTTAATCCACCATGGTCAATACGGCTTCACTAAAGGTCGCAATACAACTGATGCAGGTGCTAGGCTTCTTAAAGACATATTTGAGGCCTGTGAGGCATCACAGGATGCTAAAGGTGTTTTTTGCGATTTGTCCAAAGCATTTGATTGTGTTAAGCACGAATCATTACTTCTTAAGCTTAGTTTCTATGGCGTCAAGCACAATGCTCATAAATTGCTTGCGTCCTATTTAAAGGGTAGGGTTCAATGTGTTAGTGTAAATGATACCAAATCATCGTCAATTGTAATGGGTGTTCCACTGGGCTCTATTCTAGATCCGTTCCTTTTTCTGGTTTATATTAACGACTAGCAAATGCCCTCGCTTCTCTTCGGAAAAATTACCTTACGCTTAAAGATAGCATCTGAATTTTTCTAGGTTTTCTTATAGACGGATTGCAATGAAACAAACTTTAAATTTTAAATGACGCTTACTGCAATACACTAGTGAAAACCAGAACGAAATCGGTTTAGCCGTTTCTGAGACTAGCGGGAAAAAACGCACAGACAAACAGACAAAAATTCTAACAACTATTATTTGGGTTCTATTGCGTTATTTAAGACCCGTAATAATATTTTTTCTCATATATCGTTCATGTACAGAAATCAATCAGGTAGAATTTTATTATTAGTATAGATTTGCCGTATTTTATTAGCAAACATGCGAACATTGTACTCTTTGCTGATGACACATCTTTAATATTTAAGACTGAAAGGAATAAATGAAATTTTGACGATGTAAACAGTACTTTGTCCCATGTATCGCATTGGTTTACAATAAAGAATTTAGTTTTAAACGCCAAAAAACGACGTGTATAGTATTTGCAGTACCAAATGTGCAGAAGAAAGGCAAAATCCTTAAATTAAATAACGAAACATTGCCTATGGAACAAGACACAGTTTTTTTAGGTATCACCTTAGATAGTAAGCTTCAGTAGGGCGCCCACATATCGGTTCTCTCAAGTAAACTTAGTAGGTCTGTCTACGATATTAGGAAGATAAGACTGATTACTGCTGTACAGGCAGCTAGACTTGTTTATTTTGGCTATTTTCATAGTTTTATGTCTACGGTATCCTAATGTGGGGTAAATCAGCGGACATTGATTCAATATTTATATTACAGAAAAGAGCTATTAGAGCTATATACAGATTAAAGTCGCGTGAGTCATTAAGACACAATTTAAAGAAATAGGTATACTCACAGTAGCCAGTCAGTATATATATATAATAATTTAGTATTTATTAAAAAATATACAAAGCAGAAAAGTGACACACACAATCATGAAACAAGAAATAGGCATAATTTGGTTACATCTTCATATCGTCTTCAAAGGGTTCAGCGTTTCTTTATGGGGCTTGGAGTTCGTTTTTACAATAAGATTCCTAAGTTTATACGCCAGTTGCCCATTGGAACTTTTAAGCGACGAATTAAATACAGCTAACAGGCAAAGGATATTATAGTATAGATGTTAGTATATTAATGACAAGGACGCCTGGAAATAATAATGTCGAATCCAGTTCCGCACAGGTTTACACTTTTGTAGTTACCATGTGTTGTATAAAAGATGTGCTGAGGAGTTCTTTCGCCGTTTCTTCTCCTCATTGTTAAAGCACCTTTTCGAAACGGTGGTAGAAGCAAAAAAATGACGTTCATAAGTGTATTTACTGAATACCTATGTAATTAAATAATTTTAAATTTGAGCAAACAATAAAGCGATAAAGATGTCAGTATCTTCAAAAGATAGGTAGATAGGGTATTCTGTCTAAAATGCTAAATCGCGGAGTTTAAGGATCAACATTTTTTCAAACTCTAGTATGTATTGTTGCCAGAACTTTGCCTAAATTATGTTATGACACGTTAAGACAAATTAAAAATAGTCATCAAGGCATAAGGCATCACAACCCTAAGGAGTCTTACAACTTTGAATTACGGGTTTTAATATGTACCTAACTCTCTTTTCTAATTCCTAAACTGTAATTCAGCGGTGGTTGCATATCAAGGTTCTTAAGATTTTGTACTGTGGCTACCAATAACAAAGTCTTCATCAGTACAATTTTCGGCATCCAATTCTCTGTCGTAAAACTGCAACAATGATATAATTTAAACGCTTTTTGTTTGTTTTTAATGTTTGTCAATTAAATATAAAATATTTTAGTTAAGTAACATTTCAACTTTTCTAAATAATTAACCCTTCATAAATTAAAAAAAAGTTATAATACTATAATATCAGGTTTTTTTTATCTAGCATCAATTTTTTTCTAGCTACTTGCTAAGCACAAAAACATTAATTGATAATCTTTAAAGATTATATTATTAAATTAACTAATAACTGTTCAATAAATAGAGATGTCAATCGCAATCATAAAAATGTTATAGGTGTTTGTGAGTAAAAAAACTATAGCAAATTACACATAACGCTTTATATTGACGTGTATAATTCTATTTGCCTTTATTCTAGTTACAGTTCGATTGTTATAGACTAAAATACGCATAGTGATAAGATCTCAGTTCCAAGGCCTTTGAACGTTGTCATTACCATATTACAAGCGTTTGAAATTTAACCATTTATCTTACGTCTTTGATAGATGAAGACATATAGGCCGGTCTAATATTTCGATGTAATGTCAATCATTACCTCTTTTATTTATTGCTAGAACATTAAAACTAAACCCGAATAAGACGTAAGACTTGCGGGTATTGTTATAAGAAAACCGATTTAATGACGTCAATCTATTCGACCTTCTGTCAGTCAAAGCTAAATGCAACAATCTGTAGATAGGTATCCTGTCCGAGTGTAAACAACTCCGTTTCTAAATAATCGCCCTTACCTTTCGAAAATGAGTTCAAAATAATTAATCATTTGTATAGGAAATATTTTGCTGTATTTTTTTGTGGTATTGTCAACATTAGTTTAACAGTAATCGATATTTTTCATCGAGTAGTTCTCGCAGCGTTGGAATACTTTTTTGCATAGCAAATTGCTAATTACTAAATGTTGACACCTCACGAACATACCAAGAACATGCATGTGCTTACTAGGGCACAGTTTCCGAGAGCACTGCATTATATCTTATTTTTTATCGGGATCGCAATTAACTATTGCGAATCAATCTGTACAGAACCAAAATTGTTTTAATTTTACTATAAAAAAACTTGCAATGATTATCCGGTCTAAAAACGTCATGTCGTCAAATGATTACGCAAGTTTGCAATGAATTAATTATATTAGGTAGAATGGACAATTTCCTCTGAGCGAACTCGGTCGCGACAACTCGAATGATGTACCGGCATATATATCTTATTACGATAAGCGCAAAGTCGGTTTCAAAGACGTAATTGAAGACGGATATTTGCATTGCCTTCACGGCGTATTAACCTGAAAGTTGTATTGTTGGTGTGCCATGCACTATGGCCATGCTACGAGCTTAGTTAAGGTACACTGTGTTTATGATTGTCGATAGGTGTATATTAACATACGCGTAGTTTTGTAGTAGAGTTCCTTGATACGTAATTGCTTTAATGTTAACAAAATATTTAATATGAATTTAATATCTTTTTTATACAAATGTTTGAGCAACTCCTATAATAAATATAAGTGCTCATATAACTTTTGTAATAAAATGTCGAAAATTGCTGACGCTTTCATTTAATACCTCACTTGTAAACTTGGATATTTTTTAAAATATTTGTGAGCTTATTATTTTGTGGCCATTTTTTTTTATTAAATAAAATTTATCTTTTATTTTTTTAAATCACAAATGGTTATTAATGAAAATAAGTACAAAGTCCGATGTGTGTGATAGTAGCACAAACACTCTAGCGCGGACGCCCACGGCTCACTCGGAGATGTCGTTCTGACGTTATCCTAGGTATAAATCAGGCTTGCACCACATCGTGTACACTCCATCGATAAGAGAAACGCTATCTCCGACAACGGTTACATAATCATAAGTACAATTTGAGACAAATCTATTTTATGTTCTATTCAGTATGTACCTTATTATTAGAAGGTACTCGTTCATACGTCGGTGATATGAACTCGTTTAAGTTTTTGTATAATTTACTAACAGGATGATTACTTTTAATATATATAATAAAAAAAGATGAATTACCAAATATATTTTAACTGCTGATCAAATAATTTTAAGTTAATGGGTAGAATTTCAATACTCTGCAGTTGGTTGGCAATGTAGCGGATGGTGATGCCGTCCCCACTAATTGACTCCGAGAGGTCTAGTGGGGACGGCATCACCATCCACTACATCGCCAACCACTACATTAGTGACCCACTACAACGGCATACATAACTTTAACTACTTAGAATCCTATGGCTTTGGAAAACTAATAAATAAGTGTCAGTGTTAAAGAGTACTTTAATTCTATTAAAGAGTAGTAATTTTAGTTGATAATGACAGCACTGCAAATTCGCCCATAGAAACGTCATCCAAAACCTAAACCTAAATTGAAAAAATTTCAAACTTGTAGTATCAGCAAATTGCTTCTTTACATGTACATATTAACAAGATGAAAGTTATAAAATGCACAGACTACATAATTCCAGACGAATATTTTCATATTTCATGCCATAAAAGTGAAATTTTCCCAAGATTTAATATAATGCGTGATATATTTTTTAATTGATCTTTAATTCAGTTTTACAACCGGTTCTATGGTGTGTGCACTAATACACAGAGTAACCTACTCCCTTTTTTTATAATATTATAAATGATATGTAGACAACTTCAGTTTATATGTGTATTGTATTAAGTGATAAGAGGTTTCCTACATAAGACAATCAAACATCTGAGTTTATGTAGTGTCCATTTGTCATTTCAAATATATGGACGGATACCTATGGCAATATAATATTATCAGACATCCTTATTGCTTGAATTATACAATTTCTATAGAATTTCTTTGTCCACCTCAATGGACTCAGTAAAAGGACAAGGAAAAGGCCGTTTGAAGGACATCAAGATTGCATTATGAAATTTACCCCGTACTTTACTTGGTACAGGTTTGCTGGAAATCCCGTCTGAATCTTGAATAAATTTCTTTTGAAACACAATTTTATTCATCGCGAATTTTATTCCCTTCCTATTAAAAAAAATGTACCTATATTAAATGTGGGTAACTCAACTTCAATATCATAAATATCTCACTGCTATTCGACTTCCTCGAGCATTGTGACGGTAATGGTCACGACGCAGACCATGTGCAGATTGGTACACTTCGCGCACTTAAAAATATTATGAGGAACACAATGGTATATAGGTTTCTTCACCATGTTTTCTTTTTCCTAAATAGGTAATAATTAATTATGAATATACACGTACCTTTACATAACTTTGAAAAATTGGAAGCGCAGAATTTCGGGATTCCGAAGTTTTCAGTAGATTAATAAGTTTTAGTTTTAACTGTTTTAAACTATTCGTGATAATTTAATATATTTTCAAAAAAAAAATCAAGCAGGATTGTAGTTGCATAATAATATTATTTCAAATAATTTATTGTAGCAAACTTATTTACAATATCATATTTAAGCAACTATACATACATAACAATAAACAAATACTTGAATCTCACTGTGGAAATCCTGACTTATGGAGAAAATACGTAAACAATATGATTCGTTATAATTATGTCAGTTTTTATGTTTGTAACATCTCAATTAAATATACTTTAAAGGTTATTTTGTCAGATATCGGTATGTAAGAAGATTCGTAAGTATGTAAGGAGTTCAACAAAATCTTTGTGGTCTAAGCTATCTTCATGGTTGTCTTTGTTGATTCAAATAAATACAGGTCAATCACTATTTTTGTTCTAGAGCAGTGAAGCTTCGCTACGAGAAACTTGATCTTAACATTTATAAATAGTAACCTCACCCAATTTAATTGTTACATTTTTACATCAGGCGTTTAATAAATTGTGCATGGTTAAACTAAACTTAAACTCGTATGTAGATCGCTTGTTTGCTAATTTGCATGAAAATCCTTGTAGTTTTGAAGATTAGAAAACAGATAAACAGAAACTATTTAAAGTTATACACTATGTATGGATTCAAAAAATCAAAGAGATACCACCTAATAGGGTCGAACACTCAGAAAATATAATAGTCGTGTTAAAAAAGTGGCCTAAAGATGAAAGCGCCATTCATCGACAGTATGATTCATTTAAATCAGGCATTGTATGAAGCTCCGTAACCGTAACCGAAACCATCGGATATCCAAAATAAAAATATATCCGATACCGTAACCGAATCCGATTAAAGAGTATCGAATAATTTCGGATAGACGCTGACTCTAAATTAAACGCGTTATGACAGGATTTTTGCAGTTTGAGCCGATACACTTATTATTTTAGGTTTTTGTTCTATGATTATAATAGTAAATAATACCTAGAAAAAAAATGAAACTGTTGCCTTGTAAATACATTATATATTTTTAAAGGTCTTAAATAATCTAGTAACCGCAAAACAAAATTATCCAAAATAATCGGATAATCCGATATAATTTCATATCCCTAATCGGTAAATTAATATTCATATATCCTTATCCATATCCAGATCCGAAATTTCTTATCTATAACATCCCTAGTTTAAATGAAATGTGTTTACTTACAAATTATTATAGCAAAAACAAAAGTAAATACATTGACGCTAATACGCTTCGATTGACGTCCCGCGTTTTAACATCGAACAATTAATTATCATTAAACAGACGTAAAAGAATTGAGATCTTCGTGTTTAAGACGGCATTGAGACGACAACGGATAGTATTATGTCGTAACCAACGTTAGCTTGACTACCTCACCGCCCGTATAGTTTTAATAACGGGACGAATCGGAGGAAATTTAGAGTACAAGAAGGTCCGTATTTAGCTGGCCGATGGGTGGGTTAGAGTCACGCTCTGTGTCGCGTTCGGCCACGACCGGCGCCCTATTCGCATACCTTCTGTCAAATTTAAACTGATTGAGAAAAAATACCAAGAACATACAAGGACGTGTCACTTCCAAGAATTTTAGGGCTTGAAGAGCACAATGAACATGAATTTAATAAGAATGGGTTTCCCAGCACTTAATCAAATCCATATTTATAGTTCTTTCGATAATACGGAAGGTAATTAATTGGGTAGGTAAATAGCTTGGTTTTATTCCCAACTGTATAAGTATTGGAAAGTACAGTATGAATCGAAACATTAATATCTCCAGCACTGAATACAGAAATGTATGAAACGAATAAGAAATTGTTATTGGATATTTTAGGATTTTCCCATGTTTCTTCTTGAAATTACGAAGGTAATAAATAATTACTTGTATAAAAGTAAAAATTCTTTTGCTTACCTTTTTATAACTGATAATTATTTGCGGTTTTTATAAGAAGCAACAGACTAAGGATTGGTCAGACTAATGTTAATTAAGAGTAGCCAATGTCCAGTAGCAGATCTCAAAAGATTGAATAAATAATGATGACAGTAATAAAGAAGTACCAAATGAGTATGTAGTTCACTGGTATATATATCAAGAATGAGATATTTTTTTCGCTGCCTACCATGAAACTAAATCTCAATTACACTATTCGAATTTCGAATAGTTTTCACTATTCGGTTGAGTAAATAATGAGAAAGTTTAAGTGTATGAATTTTTTACGTCATTCATCCTTCATATTTATGAATAATTAAAAAATACCAGATCAAAAATGGCTAATATTTATTCTGGTTCTGTTACTGTAACAATTATGACAAAAATACCGTTTTTTAATAAGAAGCGAGACCAGTTGCTGATATGTCCATAAATATGTATTTCATAGATCTTCGTGTTTGATTGTGTTATTGTTATTGCCAGTAAATAAATTTAGAATCAATCATGCTAATTGAACTGTAGGTATGTTTTATTATGGCAAATAAAATTTAAATAAATAAACAGTCACACACTCGATTGCCGGGTATCTGTGTGCGGGTGGCATGAACATAAACATCTATGTATGAAATAAAAGGCTGGTCCAGGCGGGAACTGATTTCGAGATCCTTATTACGACATGCAGGATCTTTGCAAATTAGGCTACAAGGTTGTGAAATAAATAAATATTGCTATTTATGAGGTCCGAGTTACGCCTGATTCGCAGACACCAACATCTTAAAAACCTTTTTTAAACCTTTTTAAACTTTTTACCTCATACTATTTATTAACAAACCGCCCTCGCTTTTTCGGAAAAACTACGCCATACGCTTAGAAATAGCAGCTTCATTGGGATTTTCTCGTTCGTTCGTGAATTAGAAATATAAAATTTTTTTACGTTTTATTTATGGAAGGATTGGAATGAAACGAACTGTTTAAATATTATGTGATTCTTACTGTAATACATTAATGAAAACCATACCGATATCGGTTAAGCCGTTTCTGATAAGTACTTACCTATATTAGCAGCGTCAGGTAGCTTAGGGTTGTTATATCAAAGCTTTTACGTAACAAGTTAAAAGTATCATAATGAGAGAATGTTCTGAACACCTCGTTTATGTCAGGGGGTTGTTACGATCTTAAATATATTGAGTTACCAGACAGATTGGACGAATTGATCTCTCGTCAGCCCAATAAAACTGAAACGCTCATTAAATCGCTTTAACTTTCGAAGTAAGTGTAGCCGTTGTGAAATAAACTGTTATTTTTTAAGATATTGCTGACTATTGAAACTGGAACAAGTGGAAACTCAAAATTTGAAATGTCAGTGAGAGGCCTCGGTCCGTTTGTGTACGTTAACTTAATTATTTGTAATATTCGACCTTTCCGCTTTGCTTTTGTTTGGGTTAGTTTAATTTTAGACCGCAGTACGTTAATTACCTCAAATTTTAATTATCAAAGATTATACGCAATTTATAATTATTCATATTAGTACGAACATATTATGACATGATAATGTAATATTTTACCTTCTTCATTGTTGTTAGGATCTACTTAATGAATATATTAACTTGATGTCAAACATTTTCATGATTTTAACATTGTGATTGACGAACTACAGTATACCTAGTAATAACTTTTTTGCCATTGGGTGACAAACGAGCAGGCGGGTCAACTCGTAGTAAGTTCTCATCGCTTTCCATGAACTAACACCGTAGATGTCATCGATACGTTGCCGACGAAGAAGGAGGGGAATCCTCGTTTTAATTGAAATTAATCCTACAGCAGGATACCTTAAAGTTGCAACATACAGTGAATATACGTTTTGCTGTTTAATACAGCGCAGGCGATTTGGGGAGGCTGACCCTAAATATACTTGTCCTCAAAAAAAAAAAACCATTAAAAATTAGTTACACTAAAAATATTTATAATGTTTTAGGCATTGTACATTTTAATGTTTTCCAAATAAAATAATCATTTTTTGTTATTGTTTATTAAGACAATAAAAATTTGGATAAATAAACTGAAGCTCTTATCACCCAACGTCTTGTGTTAGTTACTGTAGATAATCGACGCAAAATTTTTTTGAGCGTTCCCATCCTCGGCCATCGGTCAATGATGTTATTTTTGTATAGTAATCATTGAGCCATTTCACATCTCTTCCATTAAGATTAGAGGAATATATCATGCAGTGGTTCAACTATAAACAACATCTTCATTACAAGTTGGACAAAATTATGTTGTCCAACCACTGGGCTCTATCTCTTCTCGTATTAAAAGGGGTTGAGATCATAGAGCGCCAAGTATGAATTTTCAAACTTTACGCACCTTTGAGATTATTATGGAGAACAATCATGTTACTTTCCTTTAACTAAGCAAAAGATATGTAATTTATTTATGATAATTTGAAAACTATTCATTCGAATCACTGCTAATAACATAAAACACAGCAGTATCTTGTAAGGAATTTTATTTGAAGGTAAATAGATTAGGTAGGTGGATTAAAACTTCGGCTTATATATATATATATATATATTTTATATTATTGCTTAGATTTTCTGTTTCTTTTTCTAAATGTTGTCTTTAGATTTTTACAATATTTAATTCTTTCTTTTCACAGTATTTTATACTGAACGGCGCATTACTGAATATTTTATCGTTTTGATTGAGTTAGCTACGCCCCAGAAGAGCACTGTCGTATTTTCTTACGCACCTACATGAGAGCTCCATATGCCTTACGACGACGATGATGACTTGTCTTTCAACGCGCCCGCTCGCTTGCGGGATGGGTGCGTGGGATATTCGGGTCTCAAGGGTCACTTTACCCGGGCGAAACTCGGGAGAACAAATGTCTCCCGGTGGAGGGGACGACCCCGCCGTTGAGTGGGCGTCCCTAAAATCCGTCAACCGTGCCAAGTTCGTGGCCAGACGCCCCCCAGGTGGGCGGGAGCGAATCGCTGGCAACATTGACCTTGTCACTCGTCCACGCCTGTGCACCTACACCAGGTATACAAAGCAACTCGTCCACCCTGTACAGGCGGGCCAGCTGCTCCTGATCGAAGCGGTCCAACTACACGTAGTACACGCAGCCAGGGCACCCCTTCTTGGGCAGTATAAACTTCGTGTATTTCGCGGGAAATCCAAGGTCTTGGAGAACCCTTGTGATCAGATCTGGAGCGGTATTTCGAGGGAGTCCTGATACTGCCACTTTTGTGGGGCGCTCTTCCTGTGGTGTGAAGCACCACCATGACACGTTCGGATCTGTTCTCGAGAGCTCCACCAAGTACCTCTGGACGGTCCTAAAATCCTCTCCCGTTGCAGGTAGGAAGCGAACTCCCCTACCGAAAAGGCGCCCGTTCGACCACAATAGGGGGATACCCCGTGTGTTTGACTGTAGCTGCTTGAGACCCTTGAACAGCCCCAGGGCCGGCGGGAGCCATGGGCGCACCACCGTG
>PDGT01000071.1:1301005-1479584 GCA_003671415.1 Megathymus violae
CCCGCCGGCGCCTGAGGTGAGCTGGTAGAAGTCGTGTGTACGGCGGGGGCTTTGGGTAAGGAGGCAAGCGCGGCAGCGAAGGAGACACTCAACTCTGCTGCAGGCACTAGACAAATTAGAAATTTGCTTACCGACCCCACCGACGCGGCGGGACTACGTCCTATAACCGACCTAGCAGCGGTGATACCTTCTCCTATCTCTTTGTGCGAACTCTCATAATCCTCGGATGAGGAGCTGGACCCTGCGACCGCAAAGATCTTGGCAAGTCCCTCTTCTTTCAAGGGAGAGAACGGTCTCGAGTTTTGATCCCCCTTAGTGAATTCGGCGTTATAGCCGACATTCGCAGGGGATATTTCGGCCGAATCCATTCATCTTCATTACTTTCTGTACTGCTATATTGTATACACCCCTGGGGGTAATTTTAAAAATTGCCTGACCCGGGGGTATATATTGGGACCTAATCTTCTGTCCCTCTCTGGAATTACCCTCATCTCGGGAAATATTAATTTCTTGTAGGTTTAGGTGGATACCTCTCCCTTACTTTTATAGTCTTGCCGTCCTTCTCTTTTTTATTATCGATTTTGCGGGTAGTAGCGGAACTCGAAGGGTTTGAAGGGTGCTTCTCTCTCGTGTTCCTCCGCAGTAGGTGGTGTTTCAAGGCGTGATTCTTGCGGGTTGGAGGAGCCACTGACCGGGTTCGGACGCGGCCTCGCCGGCTCGTTCCCATGAATTGGTTCTGCAGCCTGGGGTTCACTGGACGATAGCGGGGAGCGAAAAGTTCCCGTTGCACGACCACCGTCCCGGCGGTGGTGTCCCATCCCTTGCTGGGCGGTCCATACTAGCGGCCCGCCTTCACTCTTCTTTTGTCGCCGTGCGGTCTAAACCCACCAGGGGATCCCGCTAGTGGGAAGCCCGGTGGGCAGTCAGCAACGACGTTGGCTGATACTCTTCCCGGAACCGCTAGCTGGGCATCCTTTCCGCAGGAAAGGGACGACAGCATGCATCAGGACGTACTCGGTCGAGCTCCTACGGCAACCGGTGATAGGCGTAGGCGTAGGTGATAGGGTACGGCGTAGATACCATCAAATTATGATCCATATGCCTTAGAAAACAAGCGGAATTAGTAAAAATTAAGACAAGACCTTAAAGAGGTCATTTTTACCCTTTCACCACAAAACACCTTCTTTGAATTATATATGACTAAAGTCCAATCTGTATTAGCAGATAAAAGTTGGTAGGTATGTATGCATTATTTGCACCTGCAAAGAAATCAAAACGTAGTTTTATTTTAAATAAGTCAACCAAAATGAAGCAAATGTTTACTAACAAGTGTTAAAATAACTTTTTTATAACTCATCCAGAATTTAAATTTAAATTTAAAAACTACTAAACAATTCCTACAAAGTATTTGTCACCCACTAAATTATCAATCACTCGTAAAGCCAATGGCGTATATACGAATCAGACAAAAAAAAATGCATTGTATAAAAGTGAATTAGGGTAACTATTGAAAAACAACTGATGACGAAGTAAATGAAGCAAAGTTATATTTTTTTGCCACCTTAATAACGATATTGGTTTTCCGGCACTGTGACCTCGACGATGGAATCTTTGTCGTTGTCGGATGTCAAATTGCTCACGTTATCTTGAGGCCTACTGTGTTGCGTTTGCCCTTCTAATCGATAATAGATATGTATTTTTGTATGTACTTTTATTTCTATTTAGTGTACATACAAACTTAATTAGATTTAGAATTGTACAAGGTACGTATTTAATATAAAAAAGGTATCAAAACACATATTGAGGTATTTAAACCAGCAAAGATCAAATGTTTCATTAACTAGTTAACGGTCAAGAAAAATTTATTACTGGTATTTTGTCTTTGCAATCGAAACAAATTCAAAACCCAGCGATGTCCATCAAGAGGAATCTGGCTCAGCATGGTGAATCAGAAACTCAGGAGTCTACCTCAGTCTCAATCATAGATGGAGGCTTGATTATACAAATACTTTATATAAATACGTAATAAAGTACTCATCTTAATCATTAATTAATAATTTTAAAATCACTTACGGTCCGTTCCTATAACCTATCTTACCGTTACTGCTAGCATTCCGATTAATAGCCCGATTATTTTTTGTATAAACTTACTTATCCCAACATATATTTGGTAAACGATTGTTCTCCGGAGCTAAAGATTAATCTCATGGGTACAAATGGTATTTGTATCTGTTTGTTAGTAAATGCAGTATAGCTACATTTTATATTATTTTAACCGACAGTACGGGATAGATCGGTTATGGAACCTGGCCGTTAGGTGCTTATTACATATTAAGAAGAACGTGTCTACAGTGTACTTCTGTCGTTCTTAAAGATTCTTCTTATAGTCAACGCAATTTATTTACTATAACTGTTACACTGGACATACTACATAAAGATAAAGTAATAATTCAATCAGCTTAAAATTTATTTTTATTCTTTCTACGAATCCGATCGTGGTGTCGACAAATTATCCTCAACGTTAACAGCGATGAAGTAGTTTTTGACAAACCTCTGAGTATTATATAATCATATTCGTAACGCAGTCTATTTTTAGGTTTTTCTGTAGATCTTAATTTCAAATATACCATTTGAATGTACATAAATTGAACTCACAGGTTAGGTGTCACGTAAGATTTTTAATATCGATAAGATAATCGATTGGAGGTTATGAAAAAAAGAGTTAATATCGGAGCTTATTATGAAGACTTATATCCGAGTTCGTCCTTATCTAACAAGCGAGCAGTCAAGAATTCAATTCTGGAACTTTTTTTGCGCCCAAACAAAAGGGAAAGGGCTACCCTCTGGAAATGCGCGGGAGGGAGTTGGTGAATGCTCATGCTTATCAGCGCAGCCGGTTGCGCTGGTTATGTAGGACTCCCGATAAACCTAAGGGCCTACCCACTAAACACCATCCGAGGCTGACGCAACTCTGAACCCGGCATACATTTATATGACAAAAATATTTGCTTTCAGATCGTGGGTGTTAGTAATGTACGTGTACGTGTAATGTACGTGTTTATGTTATGCAAAACATATCATGCAGCGGTATTCATACACCCATGAGTATTTCATTCATCTTTCTTTTTATTGCAATATTGTGTGTATTTTATATAGTGCGCTTGGTAATAAATGGTCTAAATTTTCT
This sequence comes from Megathymus violae, assembly GCA_003671415.1. Classification (NCBI taxonomy): domain Eukaryota; kingdom Metazoa; phylum Arthropoda; class Insecta; order Lepidoptera; family Hesperiidae; genus Megathymus; species Megathymus violae. The sequence goes on from PDGT01000071.1 coordinate 1,304,193, forward strand.
CGTTTAATTTACATATTATGTGTTATTACGATATGCGTAGTGAATTTGAATATTGTATTAACAAAACTATACTTGATTTATGTTAAGGTTCTATTATAGCCCCTAAATAATATGTGCAGTACCGCGCGGTGTCGTCGTTCGTCGGCTATTAACATAAAAAAGGGCTTTTTTTACGAACTCATAAAAATTAATAGGAAATTACCCATGTTTTGTCAAAAATTATATGTGAAACTAATTGATCTATTTATGTATTTACAAGGTAATTTGAGGATCGTGTTATACGTTTACACATCTCACCCCGGCCTCCCCTATATTTCACAGGTCACTTTAATTTAAACGCTCAAGTTTGGCATGGTAATCTATCTTTAGATTTATTGGATAGATAATTTGACAATCAGACGAATCGATTTTATTTTATTATAATTAAAATACAAGGAGGCGGTAGCGAGGTCGCCAAATTCGAGTTATCGAGAGCAAGGCAACCTCGGACTTCTGTTGATTGAGCAACAGATACGCACGCACGCCGAGGGTATGTTATTATTTTTTCGTTATGGATTGCAATCTTATTATAAATCCAGATTTTTGATTATGTAGAAATAACATTCTTTATTTCATTTAAAGCTATTTTTTCTTGGTCATTTGTACTCCATTATTTTTTTACGCGTGTCAAACTTGGAATGAAATGAAATGAATTAAAAAAACATTTTCGAAGTTGATTTTTTCAAACACTTTTGGAACGTCAAAAAACGCCGTCGTTGTAACAAATCCCTACCATGAGTGGTCTCGAAAGAAGAAGCGGCAAGAGACTCTCAAAGCGTTTTTTTATCTCACAGTTACAGAAAGCATTTAATTTAAAACACTTTAGAAGCTATACTTATGACTTTATATTAAACTCAACTCCAGGCAGTCCTTAAAGTAATCATCTACTTTGTAATAGTATCTAATAAAATAGCAATAAAAATTAACGATGAAATATTTCATACATTACCTTTGTACAATTCCTTGTTGACTTACGCACGTTTATCGCTTGATAAAAGGAAATAATAATAACTATGTAATTACCCCACACTTTTAATTAGAGTAGGAGTATCCATTAAGCATAGTTTGAAGTAATAAAAATGGTAATTTTCGATTGTAACAACAACCGCCAAGGAAATAACGTTGCGAGCTCATATGTGACAAGTTGGGTTAAGTGATTCAATCACAACAATGTCTAAATAGATACGTGAACCTGTCTTATCTATACCTACATGATAAGTGAGAGTTTAATTGCATTAGACATCTTTTTGCACAGTTTTAGTACAATAATTAAAAATTTCTGTTTATTTTTTTTTGGAAACTTCTGTCTGAATTTCTGCCTATTTGTCACGCAGAAACTCTTGATAATTATAATAACATTTCAAAACACCTGTTAGTAGTACGAAGTTGCACAGGAACAAAATCATTTATATTTTATTTTTTAGTTTAAAAAATCCTTCTGGTACAAATGTAATAAAACTTAAAAAATAATAATCCAAACGACAATGCGAACTGTGATAAAATTTTGGCTGCCCAAAGAACAAGAAAAGACAATACGTTTCACCCAAGGCGCGAGTATTGGATATTTTGTTTTTCTTTGGTAAAAGTGTCTCGCGTCCGTATAAAATTCGCCTCTTTACCTATTGAGTATCAATGAGAATAATAAGTCGTAGAAAATATATTTTATTTTATTATATAATTTGTTACATAAAACCACATTGTTAACATAAAATAAAGTTATACAGTATATAATATTTTGTTAAAAAGAAAACAGTTATTTGTGATACAAACAAAAAAAATATTTAATATTTATGTAAAAAACCGTAGTCAGTCAGTATATTTATAGTAATTTAGTATTTAAAAAAAATATACTAGCAGAAAAGTGATACACACAATTATGAAACAAGAAATAGGCATAATTAGGTTACGTTTTTATATCAGCTTCAGAAGCTTCAGCGTTCTATTATGGAGCTTGTAGCTCGTTTTGACAATAAAGTTCCAAAGTTGATACGTGATATACCCATTAGAACTTTTAAGCGACGCATTAAATATAGCTAACAGGCAAAGGATATTATAGTATATATGATAATATATTAATAACAAGGACGCCTGGAAATAATAGTGTCGAATTAAGTTCCGCACAGGTTTACACTTTTATAATTACCATGTGTTGTTTAAAACATGTGCTGAGGAGTGCCATTCGCCGTTTCTTCTCCTCAATGTTGAAGCACCTTTTCGAAACGGTAGTAGAAGCAAAAAATGACGTGTATAAGTGCATTTACAGAATACCTACATGATTAAATGAATTTGAATTTGATGACATGGAACGATAGAGCCAGCCACCTCTGGTGTCATAGCCTCCATTTCATCCACCCAATTGTCTTTAAGCCGTCCATTGCTCAACATAGTATACCACTCATGCACAGATGAAGTTGGCTTGCAAACAAGAATGGATGAAACCCTTTTCAACAATAATAACTTCACCAATAATAGTTTGACTATTCTGACTTCACGATCAGTTGATGTCAGCAGATGTCTGTCTCTTAACAAGGCGTAGTTGTCATTTGTGTCTTTCTAGAAACACTCATAGTTTGTCGCAGCTGGTATTGATTAATACATTTTTATGGAAATGACCAGATAACGAATGAACTGCTCATGTGTTTGCGTCGACACATTGACGGCCATGAAGGAAGCATGGTATCCGCATTATATTTATCTCTTCACCACTGTTCATGTTCACGATTCGTTTATTTCCTCACAATTACATGCGCTTCAGCTGTCGGGAATCTTTTCCAGAACTCATTTAGAACCTTATTCTATACGATTAATAGCTAAGCTGACGTCATGTGCCTTATAAATTTAACAGATTAACTATATAAAATATGCATACCAAGATACTAATATTTTAGTGTAGTAACTACTTTAATAGTTACGTATACACTAATGAATTCAAGGAGAAATAGCTGTCGTACTGAGTTATTTCAAGAAAAAAATATTAAAGTACACATAACAACGATATGTGAGCACTGTTTTTGTCAGTTACTAATGGAAGCGCATTCAAGTAATTCATTAAATGAGACGAGTCGATGAATTATGTAACATTCTATAATCATTTTATTACAAATAAATTCATGCGACCTGTATTATTTACTGATTACGTTTGCATTATATAAAGCCTTATATTAAAAGTCTTATAAAGCGGTTCAACTCAATCTTTAGTATGTACACGTATTTGATTGTCCGATAAATTAATGAATAACTAAATAAGGTCAAATATAATACTATATTATAATCATATGATACAAATTCCCGTGTACTCGTATATCAGGTAGTTATGAAGAAAACGTAATATTCTTTAAGATAACCAATCTACAGTCGCAATAAGTAGACTAATGAGTGTCAATATCAAACGAACCAATCGTGCTTGGAGTAATGTTGAATGATATAGAGCTGTTAATATGTCAGTTATCAGTTTAAAAGAACTTTGGCTAATTTTATTGATACTATAATTCAAAGATTTTTAACTTCCAGAAATCCACGCTGTAAGTTGTCGTGACTATTCTTCAATTCACGTTGGGCGGTGGATTGAGCAAATAAATTTATAATTATTATTTATTGCGAGTTTATGATCCCTCTACCAACAAGAAAATCTCCAAAATTTTGAAGAAGATTTTTCAAATATAGCTAAAATATCAGTTTTTAAAAATAAAATTACCGCAAAATTCGTAGTTCCTTTTTAATTTTGATTAAAAAGCTTAATTTATATTTCTTCTTAAACTAAATGAAATCATGATAGCCTTTAAAATAATTTAAGATTCGATTTTATAACTTACGTATAAAAGAGTGCTACCAGTTTTTGTATATTTTATAGTGGACCATGGACCTTTATTTATAACAGAGAAGTAGGTATACAGCTCTATATATCTACAAGTAATGGTCAAAAATCGTGCGCCCGCGTCGCCTGAAGGTCGAGTGACGCTGAGGCCGATCGGTCACTGTGAACAATGGCCATCTATTGTAATTACTATTAACTTATGTGTTGTGCAACTGATAGCTCCAGCGATACACGCACCACTCGAACCAATAAAGATTGACCTCTGTCATTTGGCTTTTTGTCCGTTCTATTACAATGTTAAAGGGTATATGAGGGTGGCAGTGTACCAAAATAGACTGGGATTCCATGTTTCAAGAGACGGTATGCCCCAGTTACGAATAATGCCTCATCGGATCGTTTCGAGGTGCAGCGAGGAGACTGAACGCCTAAAACGACTTTATTTTGAGCAAGTGCAAAATGGCCAAGAGGAATGTAAATCCGCTCACGAAGGCATGTGGCGTATCTACAGTAACGTCATTGAAATATGATTTATAAAAAGATATGAGTAGGTGATGTCTGTTTTAAATATTTAATTAAATCGTTGCGGACATTACAATTTATAAATGTAACGTATATTTCTGGACGATTTATGTATTTTATATATCAAATTATTATAATATAAATGTACATTCTAGCGATGATAACTGTCGAACATTAGGGCTCAAAAGGGGCTCCATTTATCCTTAAGCCGAAGCCAACCTCCTCTGCTCGTGGTGGACCCTACAGTAGACGAGGCTATTGCGCACGGTCCTTCTTGTTAGAGGTCCCTGGGCTCTGTACGAGTACCACCCAGCTTAATTCCGACGGTACTTGCATGGTGGTAGAGTACTTTACCCGAATAGCTAGCTACCACACTCCTTCGATCTACCGTGAAATGTTTCATACGTGTTTCGGTTGCAGTGTCTGAGAGCAAGTAATAATGTGGGTCTCTCGGTTTCTATTTGGTTAGCAATACTTCGGTGATGCATTTGGTGCTGGTTCGACAGTTAAATCTTACCATCAGGTGGCTTCTTAACTTGTTTACCGACTAGCTTCAAAAAAAAACCTTACCGATTCAAGTGATTCTGACATTATCTATATATTTTCTCAAGTTGATGATTTCATAAATTTTATGGTTTTGTACTAAATTGATTCATACGTTCGAGAAGTACACAAATTACAAAAAAACACAGGACAAAATTATTTGAAACATAACTTTAATGGAGACAACGGCAATTTCCACTCAGGTATTCCATTCCTCGGTTATGGACTATTGACATAAAAAGACAACTTCTACCGGAGAAATATGGGTTTTCATGTGGCAATTCATTAACGTCTCAAAGAAACCAACATGTCATCTAGTATACTGGAATCTTTATGTTTGGAATATAACTCAGATCTGCTCTTAAAACAATGCAGAAATAGTTGGAGCCGATGAAGTGTGAGGTCGGTCTTAAATTGCGTGTTTGAGCAAAAAAAAGAGTGACCGAAATCTAGTTAGACCGTTTTCGAATCGATATTGGTTTCATTGTTAGTGTCGTACACGGAAGGCGATCGTCAGTAATTACTGCTTGGCACGTAACGATTGTGCAAGAGATATTGAGTTACTGAAAAAAAAATGATTTCTATATTCTAAGTCTCTGATGTCTTTAGGGTTCCGTATTGAATATAAAATTACTTGTTTCTAAATCTTTTTCAAACGGCATTCTATCTAATATCTTTTTGTATCCATAAATTTCTACATAATGCTGTAGTGAACTCCAATAGATTATGGCTATAAGGTGGGCCTATAATGAATAAAATTTGCTACTGTTACTAGCTTCAGAAATGAGATGATGGAAAGATAGAGTTATATCGAGAGAGATCATTCCTCTTTATAGGTGGATAGATTCGATTGCAAAGCAATTGAATGTTTTCTGTGACAATTTCTGTGATATGTTCGATAATTACAAGATTTTATTATAATTGAGGAAAAAATAACTTATGATTTTTCAATAATCAACATCAAAATTATGCTAAAGTTTCCTTTATTGAACGGCCGTATTGAAACATATATTTATTAATATATTCAACATTCATTTAATTTAAATATATTCAAACGTACGTAAATTTGTATGTACGTATGTTACATCAATCACTTTGACATTAACCTCAACTCCTTTTTGGGATCATAAACTGAGTTCAGTGGATAATTTTCCATTTGAGAATCGGAATGGAAAACATTTCTAATTAAACATACACAATTCAAATTTTCAAAACTTACTTAGCAGTCATGGATGTACAAATCTTTCACTTTACAAGCGGAACCCAGACAATATACCTTAAACCCGATACTGGCAACTGACAATTGACAACCATTACATAATTATACTGGAGATCTAGGTTTTGAACCTGTTTATGTTGTTTTTTCGGTGTTTTTTTTTTACTCTCTCATTAGCATAATTATTGTTGGTGTTCATTTCTGTAACTGAACTGCATGAATTCATATCTACATAATTGGGTCATAGTCCATTCTGGACAGAATTACAACTGTCGGTATACTTAACGTTTTATTTAGTAAATAACTTTTTTAACTTTTTTTTTAACTACTTTTTCAAATAAATAACACTCATTGAGACAAAAGGAATCCGTCTAAGATTCCGTCAGTTTAACTTAAAGACGAAAAGAATAATAAGTCTTAAATATCATAATATTATAAATGATATGGGAACCATTGATAGACCAATGGTTTATTAGTAGGTCTAATATCTCTAGGTTAATAGGTCATCAATAAACAAGTTCGAATCTTGCATGTGCTTACGATTCTTCAAAGCGATGTGTATAATTAAAACTAGTTATCGCTTGCTTCGATGAAAGAAAACACTGTGTATCTAAAAATTCCTCATAATGCTCTCGAAGATGTATGAAGTTTACCAATCCGCACCGAGTAACCCAAATTGTTATTAACATCTAAGCCTAATAGTGGGACAGTTACAGTTGACGATGATAATGCTATGGAAATTAGACTTAATATTATTTATTTTGTATTAATATTTCATAGCATATATCCCATAATTTATGGCAAAATAAATATTTTCACTCTTTCTTGCTAATATATCACATTCAACAAATTTAATGCAAATTTTCTTGGTGAATGTCTGTTAATTCTAAATATTCTACACTACCCTGATGGTTGATCGTCATTTCGTAGATTTTACTTAACCATATTTATTTGTAACGCATGAAAGATTAACTCAGATTTTCTTTTTTGTGAATTGTAAAGGAGACCACCGTCGCAGTTCGTTTGTGAACTTTTGTGAACCAATAGAAACATCGTGTTAAAAGGTTCGTTACGAAGTCCATTGTGAGTTTTTGAGGTTTGTTGAACATCAATAGCGCTGGTCGATTTCCAATTTTCGTTAATTCCTTCGTGCCCGAGGTACTAGGAAATCGAGGTTACACAACTAAAGGGCTGTATCGTTTAAAAACTGGCGTTACACTCAACACGTAACTATTTTGCGCAGAATAGAAGCTATTTCTACATCTTTGCAGTTACAGATCTAATACAGTCAAATGTATTTCAATCATTTCACCATGTTATTTATATTGCAACAGCCGCCGCAGCTTATTTTTCCATATCAAGATTTATTAATGCTAGAATATTCTGTAAAGCGTCATAATAAAATATATTAGTTTATTTTTTTATAAATAGTCGATAAACAAGAAGATGGGCCATCTGATGGAATTATGCGTGATTTATATAGCATTTATATGCTATGGGAATAAAAATTAAATGTCTTTGATTCGGAAGTTTAATAGAGAATGGGAAAAATACAGAGTAGATAACGTTTATCCATAGAGTAGATAATTACTACATCTTATTATATTTGTACATTTTTGCATGCTCAATGACAAATTCGACTTATTATAATATTTTTAAAATGTAACATAGCTACTTTAAGGATAACAAATTTGTATATTATTCTGTACAAATACCGCACTGAAGATATTCAATTCTCTGGCTAGGTATTTAATTTATTGCAACGCGACTGTTGTATTTTGTGACAAAAACAAATTGACTCATCGAGCTCACACACAAAGTGTAACTACCGAAGGCGACTTAATTACTTCCTAATATTAACAATGCCGGTCCATATAGCCGGTCCCTGGATCATTACGAGAGGTTAGTAAAAATCTCCAATAATTCATTCAGGTATTCTGTTACTTTATGACGATACAAAAGTAAGTCTTGTTTACCATATTGATATACGCATGAAACAGGTCTGTAGCAATCGTTTTTTATGTAGAATTTTTTTATGTAGGTTAACATAACCAACCAATGAAACACACAAGTATATTGATATTGTTTTGTAAAGATCAATTTTAACAGCAAAGATAAAAAAAATCTAGATAAATATACCGGCGAAGGCTTAAAATTAAATTGACAGAATATCGTATGTTAGTAATTGACAAATAAAGAATAAAGACTCGAAAATGTGAAAACCGGTAAATCAAGAAAATTATCCGATTTTGGACATGCATATAGGAACAATAAATATAATTTGTAATTTAAGCCAAAGTTAAAAAAGTAGAGATCCTGGTAGAAGAGTCGCATGGATTGAAAGTCTAAGGTCCGCCTGAGCGTTAAAACTGCTGATAAAGAAACGTATTGACAAATGGTCACCGACCTCCTTGATGGAGATGGTATGTTAAGAAGAGGTATAAAAATTTACAATACGGAGCTTTATCTCCTGCGAGTTCAATTACCACTTGACCGGTTTTGTTACAAAAATAGTTACTGCGAAGCGTGCATCAACATTAAAAATAATGCATAATAAAAATACCGCAAGAGGTGAAATAGAGAAAATAATAGTCTTTTGAAAAAATACAATAAAATAACATAATAGCAATTTATAAAGGTGGTGTAGCATTACGTCGATGGCTGACCGAAGCAAGCTGTAGGTAAAATGACAAGGGCTGCTTAGAGTACTTAGATAGTCTTGAATCTACTTTAGGTGACCCAGATTGACTGAACGCACATAGCGATGCAATAAACTAGAGCACAATGAGAACGAATGTATTATTCAAGCGCGTTATCTGTGCGCGAGCGCACGAGCCACACAAATTGTGTGCCCGCGCCCAGATCTGCATCGGCGCGATAACACGCGCACGGGACGTCACGATGCGCTCCGCACCTAGCTCCCAGCATGCGCGGTCAAAATGCTTTCGTTCAATTTACGGCTATCTGACACATTAATGGCGTAATATGTCAGGGAGTCAGACAGTACGGGATCGTTCTTTTTCATTAATATGTTAAGCCATGAAGAATACGTTAGTAATACATATACGTAAGGAAACGACAGTATAGAGAAATGGTAATCAAATTCAAAATACGTAAGGAAAAGACAGTATAATTAATAAAAACAGTAACGATTTAATCAAATCTTGGTGAAAGGAACAAGAAAAGGTCGATGCCGCATTTAGTTTCCTAAAATGTTTTGATCGATTACGGGTTATGCGTAGCGAAATCAGTTATAAGTTGCTTTTGTGGAGTTATTCAATCAATTATAAGTGCCAAATAACATCACAGATACAGAGAGCAAGTAGCCGAGATGGAGTCTATTGTGGACCGACACGCTTCAACGATTAGACAAATTATACTTTCATATTGTGTCGACACACAGTCTGACAGGGCGTCTTATCGACGTCACCTTGATAACAGTATACATAACTGTAACATTTCCATTAAAATTTACACAAGGAAGTGGAATATGAATTTTTATGTTTAAAATATTTCTTATTTAGTTAAGTGTGTTGTTGTTTTGGGTGCTCTACTAATTAAGAAATTCCTTGTTTTAACAACAAACACCAAAAAGTTTTATTGATTATTCCGTTGGAATCACTATCTAGTTGTTTCCTATTGAATAATATTAGGTAACAAGATAACCGCCCCCACTTTGTTTTAGAAAGACTACACCTTACGCTTAGCACTTAAATAGTACCTGTATTGTTTTATTGATTGAGAGAAACTTTTTCATATTCCACATAATTACTCCAGCGTTAATTGTATGATTTCGCGACGGTAATACAATAGAATAACATGAATCACTATGTATTATTACGTTGAACCCCATGTCTAATAGAAAAAATGCTGCATCAATAAATTCTATAAATCTTCCTTAATAGCTTTGTATGTAAAACATCGTTACTGAGATGTCGATCTTAATAAATAATTGTCTGGCAACCGCAATCCACTTTTTCTTACGCGCCCACCTGTCACACGCCTTAACTACATCTTACTGTATAATGCAACATATACAACATGTACCTCAAGTTTTAATTACATTTATAAATAAATGTTCACACACACTCTCTCACACTCGGACTCACTGTGTCGCGGGTAGCGTGGATATACAGAAATATGATACAACAGTTATGACCTGAGAACAAACATAATAAATATTTGTTCACAAAAATGTCTGCCCCGGCCGGGAATCGAAAAAAGGACTCGCTTAATAGGCAAGGTCACTACCAACTCGGCTACTGGCCGTCTCATAAAGAATTCGTTAAAATATACCTGACAATAAGTTTTTGGCAAGTATTACAGCTGCCAGTGACACGTTATATACAATATCGGGAACTGTTTTATTAATTAATAACAATAAATTTCTACTATAGAGTACAATGTTACTATGAAGTCTAGAGAATCTCATGTGGGGGATATTTTGATTGCTAATATTTCCACCTAACCGCCGTATTTTTGTCAATGACTCCAAATAGTTTTCAATAGTACAATATACTTAAATATGTTAGAAGAGAATGTACATGACACAGTGAATAAGCTAAACATAGGACAATATCTACAGCATACGTTCCAGCAAGAAATGGAGGTTACAAACTTAGTTTATTATCATGTACACGCACCAAAACACTGTACCTAGGAGCATACTATCAGAATTAACACCCTATAAACATGTCAGTAACATGCCAAAAAATCCATAAACTTTGTATTCCGTCTCCTAACGACTCAGGAAGCTGTAACCAGTGTCCGTTCTACTTACAGCACAGCACTAAAAGAAGGACATATTTTACACTGTAACAGACACGGCAGATCCGATACTGTTTCTCGTACTGTCCTTCTTACTTTATCGCATCTGATACCGTTCACAAGCAAAGGAAAAGGTGATATGGGAAATACAGAGATGTTGTTCGCGTTTCTCATAGTTTTCTAGTTAAGTTACAAAATAAAGAAATGTAATGAAATCATTTTTATAGTTGATCTACCTGTATTTAATACAATTAATTTTCCGTTATTATTGTACAGAATTAAAAAACATATTTTCTATCGTACGATTAAATTTATTGCGCACTATACTACGCTTAATGATTTAACATTCTATTATAAATATATTATGTTAATGATATTAAAGAGGCCAGTTTTTAATTAATGCATAATTTTCAAAATATTACTCGTATCGGGATCAAAAATTTTAATTCATCAAGCCTTCGTGTGTACGTGTACGGCAACGCAACTTTTCTATTTATATAATGAAGAACAATATTTTTAAAGTTGCCTTACAAAGATTTCAAAATAATATTTTGACTTATGTATATATATTATTCGGTTTAATTATAATTTTCTTATATTTTCTTTTATCATATTATTACTGAAGTATCATGCAATCCTGCTAGTCGATATAAAAATTCGAAAAGTCTTTGGTTTTGTAACGACGGTTTCATAGTCCAGTTGATAGCGACCGCAGATGTGGACTACTACTTTTGCTTGCAGAAATTGGATTTGAAGAAAATAGGAGATGACAAGGGGGCGGACAAACACGTCAGTGATCTTATAAAGATCTGTTCTTTCATCCTATGCAGTGAACCCCAATTACTAATGTAGGGATTTTACCTGTTACGCCTGAGACTAATGAGAATAATGAGACTAGTCACAGCTATTCATATTTGAATGTAAGTGATTCTCCTGCTCGTTGTGTGTTCTTCTGACTCACAACATAACGATGCCAGGTTTGAAGTTAAATTGAGTGGTCTGTATCAGCGTGGACGGTGCTTGTAGAATGGTGATACAGAATTTGATGTAGGCTAATGTTTCCATCATCATTATTAGTAAAATAAAGTTATATCACGGAAATATGCATATTAGAATACATTCCATAAAAGTAACTGTTTGACATTCAGCGTCTTGAAACCTACGAGTTTAATAATAATATTTTTCATTAAAATTTATTTCTCATTGAAAATGAAGGTAATTTGAACTTGTAATAAATTTTACAGCCGGTCGAATTATACATGCATGTAATGATTATATTAATGATTATACGGTGGCACGACAATCTATCAAAATTTCAAATTAATGCCTACTTAAACTTAAGCCTTAATTATATGATTAAGTTAACATTATAATAAATCAAAATAATAATTGACAGTGTGCTCTACAATATTTTGTGAGTTTAACATGAACTTCCTTGTATTTAAATTTTTAATTCACTGTTTTAAAACACCAGTCTAATGTAATTATTAATTTTATTCGTGTTTTAGTTCATAAGCTGTGTTCAATAAGGGTAAAATTGTTATTTTATACAATATTGGACCTCTTCACACCTGAACCTTATTATATTTTTTTCTTCTAAAGTTACTATTGAGCTATCCAGGTTTATTGCTCTTGCAATACTTTATAAAGAGTTGTTTATTGTTTTCCTGAACTAATGGTTTTATTATGTTTTATATATTATAGTGTTTTTTTTTTATGAATATTAATTTTATTTATCACAGTCCAGTTTTGAGAGTCCGTGGTTATTTGTCAGGGTTAAAATTGCTCCAGTAAATTCACATTACATCCGTTGCTACACTTTGTATAAAAGTGTTCTTAAAACGTTAAAAAAAATATTTTGTACTTGTTCGTTGAAGGTTGATTTGCTTCTATGGCAATATTTAATTACCCTATCATAATTGGTCATTCTAGGATATTCCGTCAAAACCTGGACCACGTATTCTACAATAAATGCCCCTGTCAAGTCGATTTTTAATCTATTTATACAGTTTTTAATGGAAATGGCAAGTAATGCTAACCCGAAATGAAATTATATTAAATTTATAGAACCGGAAATTCAGACTAAATTAAGCTATGAAAATCTTCGATGTTAGACATTGCGACTATTAAAGAAATAATCTTATATAAAATATGGAACTCTAATAGGTTAGTTAATAGTTTGTTATATATTAAAGATTATATTTTATTTGGGAAAACACAACTGTACATTTCATAAACAAATAGACTTATTATATAGAATAAAAAAAAAGAAATACAAAAAGAAAAAGCACTACCAAAAGAAATTTGCTGCATCGCTGTCTTTGGGCAAAGTTCCCAATATGCTTGCAGCATTCCCTCTTGAATGGCTATACCAATTCTTTGAGCGAAATGCATGCCAGCTCCCTGGTCACCAGTGACGTCGACCAAACGGGACGAAATATGTTTGTCAAACTCCCAAGCACTTGGACTCCATGGCCCCAAAGTTTCAACACCAAACGCCATAAATATGTAGTTATCCAATAAACCAACATATTTACGACGTTTGATGTTTTCAGCGGCAGTTGCTGCCGCCCCCGCGTCACGCGAAGAGTCCCGGAGGTGAGAAGGTGCCAGTGTGTCAACACAGGTTGCATCCCACACTAACATCCTACCTCCCCTCCATGGAATTAACGTCATACCATCGGGCCGTTTGCCATCGTCACGTGCGAGACCATTCGGCTCTAAACAAGCCGGCACGTGACGGTAACAAGAGCCCTACGGATAACGTAACGTAACGTTTGTTATTGCATTAAATATAAATAAAATTATCGCCATCAAAAGAAGTGGATCGCATCTATTAAATATGTATATTTATACTTCAAGGTTGCTTACTTGCATTGGTAGATTTGATTACGGTAAATACATTTTCAGAGGGTTTAGTGATAAAAACTTCCCCAGACCACACTAGCATATGTTTCAAATTAATAACAAAAAAAGAAAATTGATTTTACTTACATTTGTACAAAAGTATTACCGTTTAGTTTTTCTAAATGGATTTACAAAAATGAACGCTTATAACAAAATAAGTGCTCATAAACAAATTGTTTACAAAATTTCAGTGACAGTTTAAAACTAAGTTTTGATTCTGATAGGTTAAGACGCCTAAAACGCTGAAGATAACTTCCTCATTCTAAGTGAAAAGTCATAGCTTTAACCTATTAAGTAATGAAAAATAGGTTGCGCAGTCGCTGCGCGTGCGACGAATAGGCGCGGCCGCCACCGACATGCCTGGCCCGTGTTCTACTCTAGTGTCTCACTTTAATGTACTCGGATTAAACAATTTTGATATTTGAACGTACATTATACTGTTTTTTTAAGTTAAGGCCTAGTAGTGTGGTCACTGGATAGAAATTTTACGTACTGAAGTACCTACTAATATACTCACATAGAGCAGGTTATTGAAAGGAAAATAAGTTAACAGATTTATCTGTAAGCGAATTATTGAGAATATAATCTAATGTGATATAGTTTTCACTGTGAAATATATTTGCCCAGATAATTTTATAAATAATTTAAAAAGTGCTTACAAACTCATATCATTCCACTAGGATTCCTTGTTGTGACATCGATGTACTTACATACTTACTTACTCCGCTGACGCAGTGACCCCAAGTGAGTCTTGGCCTCCGATAGAAGAGAATGCCAACGATCCCAGTCTTGAGCCACCTCCCGACAGTCAGGAACGTCCTTCCAACGGTACCTCGGCCGTCCAAAGGGTCGGCGGCCACTCCACTCCAAGATAGGCTCTCTTCACGCTACGATCTTCTCTCATTCTCTCCAAGTGGCCTTACCAGCGGAGTCTATGGGCTTTAGTCTCCCCCATTATATTTGGCTCGCCAATCAGCTCTTCGATTTCGAAGTTTCTCCTTAACCTCCAGCTTCCATCCTGCCTCTGGGTTGGGCTCAGAATTATCGATATCAATGTACGCAATTGGAATATTAAGAATATTATTTATATGTCAAATAAATGTTCTATTCAGTCGGGAGTTGAACCTGCAACTTTCGCTCCGCGGCCACGGTCACGACCAAGCTGGTTACCAGGCCATTTTATCTAATCTTGTTGATGCCCCCTTATAAATCCACTTCTTAAGTTATTGTGTACAAATAAATTGTATTATTATTCTTATTGTATAGAAGGATGGACGGAAGACAACGCGAACCAAGTCTCGGACATCAGTTTTTACGAATGCTCTCATGTTATCCTTGGAAATGTGAAGGTTAAAATGTCACAATTTTCTTGAACAGCTATAACCATCCCGTCCGCCGCTTGCACTTAACCTAATAACATCGCAACCTCACGGTGTTAGCTGACGAAATTGCAGGGTCATCTCCCGGGCACTAATTGAGATAGTTTAACTTAAGACACTGGCCGGTTGGCAGACATCCGTAAATTGGCCGTTTATGGTGAAAGTAGGGACCATCAGGTATGGGGAAATGCTAAAGTTCATTGCAGCTCCTGATATTACCGTCATGTTGTGGTGCTTCGCTTCGGGGCGCTAGACGAGATTCGAGGAATTCGTGAAAAGTGACGACACTGTTGCCTCGTGATAAATAATGATACGTAAATTATATTATTAAATAACTGTGTCTGCTCAAATAATGAAACTTAGATTTTGTAACGTTAATATATGAGTACTAGATTATTACTTTAGGCAGAGTACTAATACGCTTTTCTTTTACGACTATAGACTTATTAGTATTCAAATAATTCACCGGCATTGCTAGCTACAAAAAACCACCACCGGCCTTAGTGTCATAGCATTATTCGGCGTTTCTATGTAAACTATGAAAGGTAATCTACATTCTTAGTTTATTTTTTACTTAACTTCATCTTCTGTAGTTTCGAAAACTAAAGCGTTTTGATTAATTTTTCAAAATTTTATCAAATTTTTAATATGTATGCATACTAAAGATTTAAAGAAAAAAAAACATGTATCTTGTCAAATGTCAACTTCACCAAAATGTGACAATTAAAATATGTTACAGTTAAAATCGTTCTAAGACATTGACAGCAACAAGAGTCCCACGTCCGCGAGCTGTTCAAAACGTGTAACGTTCATGCAATCTGATTTACGCGGCGCAACACTATTGGAATCGTAGTTGTTAAAGTATCCGATTACCTTTTTAGAAATGCTAAATCTAACACAGATTATTCATTTCTCGTTTTGTAATTGTAGGGTAATTTAAATGATCATTATGATTGGTAACTAAAATTGGTACTTAACGCTAGGTATGTACTGTAATTATAAGTCGAAACTAACATTGCGTTTCTTATAACTAGATAATATAAAACAAATTCTCTGTCTTCCTTCTAACACTGGACAATTTTTTAAAACGTAAAAAATTACAAAAATTATAAAAGAAATTAAAACGCTTAATACAAACGAGCTATTATTGTTTCACACGTAGGTATAATTTACTTTTTATGTAACTATTTGTAAGATTGTAATGTCATACGCCGCCCGAGTCTTCGCACACGCAAAACCCAGTGTCCTTCACCTAATCCAAGATGTCCAAAACATCTTCTGTCGAATAGTAACCAACGCCCACTGGTGCATTAGGAACGCTGACCTATATAGAGATTTGGAACTCCCCACCATTCAACAAGTCTTCAAAGACTTCTTTGAAGCCTTTTTTAAGTCCTCAGAGGTACATTCCAATCCTTTAATTATGAAAGCAACGGATTACACCGCCCCTCCTCTAACCCATCATCAAGTCCGGAGGCAGAGGAACGCCCTCCTAGATCCCCCCCATTCAGCTCTCGTCTGACTTCGACTGCCGTTTGGCAGCCCATAGTCAGAAGCTTTAGTCTCAACCGTTGTCCCTAAGATGACACATACTCTCTATATCCGACAACACCTTCAGTGTTGACTTCTGAGCGGTCACTCCCTCGGGAGCGCCGCTAGCACCCTTCTTTCCTAAAGAAGGCCGCATCCGATGAAGGCTTAGGGGCCGCACGGCCAAAGCCATTT
Organism: Megathymus violae; assembly: GCA_003671415.1. Taxonomy (NCBI): domain Eukaryota; kingdom Metazoa; phylum Arthropoda; class Insecta; order Lepidoptera; family Hesperiidae; genus Megathymus; species Megathymus violae. The sequence goes on from PDGT01000071.1 coordinate 1,321,102, forward strand.
CAGATTGGTGTTTAGTGGGTAGGCACTCAGGACTTAGCTTTGCTAGTCACGCGTGAATCCCACATAATCAGCGTAGCCGGCTGCGCTGGTATGCTTGAGCATTCACCATCCTCCTCCCGTAAGAGGGGGAAAAAAATGAGCTGTCACACTAAATAGCGGTTTTACGAAACACGTGCTACATCCTACTGCAATAATCATTTGCTATATAATCTATCGTAGCGACCTTTGCAAAACGAATGCCAAGGATAAATGTATTTCTTAATGAGTAATGCGTTTGTTAAGAACAAAAAGCACGACATTAAAATCCTAACATCTGGACTACTTTATATCTACTAAATACTAGGTTTAAAGGATATTGTGAACTATCATTAAAAATTAAACTATTCGTTTACTACAATTATTATAATTTTATTATTTTTTATATAAATATCTATGTATATCGCTCTCGTTCATCCATAATTTTATCTCTTTTTGTAAAAATTCGTCTTCAACAGGTGGCCTGTGAGAAATCGTTTAAAGCGATAAGCTTTTTTTTAATGTTAATAGCCGACAAACGAGCAGACGAGACACGTGATGGTAAGTGGTCACCGTTGCCATGGACATCAGCAAGACCAAAGGTATCACTGATGCGTTGTCGGCCAGGAAATGGGAAGAAGGAAATAAATAAAGTACTGGCTCTCAAGCCCTCAGGCGGATGCCTTCCATACCGCTATTTTTAGACTTTTTATTACATTAAATCGGAGTGATTAAATAATGTTTATTATTCTTATGATTATTGTATTCTAAAATAGGTATTATTAATTAATAGGTACTGATTTATAAATACTATTACTAAAATACTTGTTTTGCAGACTGAAACATTGCTCATGTTAACCATTTATAAAATGAGATCCATTTTGATAAGACTTGTGGTTGGTTTAAAAATTACGCCACTTTTTTGTAGAACTAGCAGCTTCGGGTCATATAGCTTCGAAGACCTTTATTTTTGCAAAATAAAAACTGTGGAGCTTAAAACTGCAGCGCAATAAACGTATCTGCAACCTGTAAACATTCCTGTTCCAGAGACCAATATTGACTTTAGTAAGATATGATTATTTAGTTTATCTACTCAATAATTTAAAAGTTATGCTTAATTTTTACATCTGTGGTTACAGCACCTCTGGATGTCTGGATATTTTGGAGTAAGAAAATGATTCCCCACTATCCTCAAATTTCTTCGTTAAAGTAGGCAGTAGTTTCTAATACTGACAATATGTAGGAGTTTTGGGAGAAGGAGGAGGAACAATTTAAAAGAAGTTTATTAATGACTGTATTGATTATTATATTGATGACAAAGTTATATTTTTTTATGTGATCCTAAAGCCCAACTGTTAGTTACCTTGGTTACTGAGTTAATGGTTCTGGATTCAAGTCCCGACTGGGCAATATTTATATGAGAGACAACAAGTTGTTGCTACAGATGTACAGAGTACAAGTTAAGATCATTATGTGGTAAATTTGAATGTTTGTTGTATGTGTTTAATCTTGAGCTGTAGACTTATTTTCCAATCACTAGGCAATAACTTCTCCGCAGGGAGGCAACGATTAGTTTACGCGAGGAACCTTACCACATGTACCGGATGGCTTCTGAAGGGGTTTTGTGAGTAATTATAGGTACATTTGAAGGATAGAGGTAACCGCCCAGGGCCTCACATTCCTTACGCAGCAACCCAAGAGAAAAAATTGAGTCAAATCATTCTATCGTCATCATAAGCACATGGGTCGCTCACTTCCTGGTTGCCAAGAACTGGCCCCATTAACATATAACGCTGTTATATATCTGAAATCTCGAAATGAACCAGATTTGTGGTTGATTGTTAATCTTGTCGGAACTGAAGACCGCATCTATATATATATTTTATGTACATAAAAAGTGTTTATTTCGCGAATGAGAATGCGTTATTCAGACAAATTTACTATTGTTATATTAAATTAACTACGTCAAAAACAAATGGGTATCCCAAAGGTCAGCGAACTTTACATTAATTTCGTCACAAGTCTTCGTTACGAATAAAACAAAACAAAAGCTTTCACCTCCATACTATAACAACGATACTAATGTTAACGCACATGTTCTTAATAAACCTGTTATCTTATTATCTATCGTGGAATATCTTCCAAACAAAGCAATAAATCATGTAACAGATCATTTTGTACGTTGCCTCCGTGACTTGAGGTCAAGTAGCATTTTAAATAATTGCACTTATGCTTGTAATTGATTGGTTGAGTTCTTTGTTTAGAGAGCCCTCTGACTGCGTTCGGACGATCAATTTGTTACAGATAATTTGAGTCCTTGACTGGTACACTATTAATAATTATGTTGTACAATATGAACAGCTTGCAAGCATCTAGTTTACGTTCAAAAGAATGACTAGTTGAGAAACGAATATCGAGGTTTATTGCTTGCTACTCAATGTGAACAAAAAATACCGTCTTTTTAAAGTTTAGTGCATCTGCTTTAGCAAGGTTTATTCCTGTATCCAAGTATGTTTTGTTGTATACTGAATAGTAATAGGTAATGTAATAGGTACTATCTTTTTGTTCGATTTGCAATTATGTAATGAATTCTTATAATTTTCATTCAGGTTTCAACTTAAATTATGCACGAAGAAGAACGACGAAGAAGACGCTGAAGAAGAATACTATCGATCCTTGTAGGTCATTGATCAATTCATATTGACTTCATTAACAAAGTAGTGAAAAAGTACGTTTTAACTGTGCCGGGTAGTTACTCACTACATGTGGTTCTTACCGATATTACAAACTAATTACATAGATTATGGTCACGGCGGACGTCAAGTGAAGTGAAGAAGTGGTTTAACCGTTACATTTACACATATAAAAATTCTAACTGATCGCTTTCTTTACATAAAGGATATATAAGGAAAACTATTAATATGAGCTTTATTAACGCTATAGAACTCAACAAATAATTGTTTGAGTTTTCGTCTGTTTGTCTGTGGTTTTGTGCACGCTAAACTTATTTTTACTTATTATCTTACCGATTTTATTGTTGTTTCCACTAATGTATTGCAGAAAGCATAACCTAAATCCGTCATAAACATAATATAAATAAGATTCTTATTTTGATTTGTTTCTATGTTCTAATTTTAACATTTCTGATGTCAATCATTTAAGAGTATGAACAGGTTGGCGTGTAGGTGAAAATAGTTTAAGAACAAAAATTGACAAAGAGCGCGGCAAGCATTCAATTTCTGTCGCTTCTGACTTAAATAAGATAAGTCCAATAGTAATGTTAGCAATAAATACTCATATACTCATACCTACGTAATAAGACGCAGGCACCCAGGGAGTGCGAGTTGCAAACGACACGGAAATAGGCCGTCACTAAAGCAAATACCATCAAATATTGATATTTGTCACTTAAATCTGGTATATCGTGGGGAAATCTGTATACCTGAGAGTTCTTCATCATGTTTTCAAAGGTGTGTGAAATCTGCCAACCTGCACTTCGCCAGCTCGTCCGACTGGCATAAATCCGTCTCGATGTGCGAGAAGACCCGAGCCCAACAGTGCAACAATTATGGGTTGTAGTGATTTCAATAACATAAATGTATGCCTCAGCCGGAAATCGATTATGAGACACTTCATTCGACAGCTAGGGTCACTAGCAACTATATTCCAGGGACGTCAGTAAAGTACCAAAACTACAAGTATAACAGGCGGCTGGGCAGCGGAATATTACAGAATGTTTTAAAATATTTTATTTAAAATGCATTGAACAAATCACTTTGGTATTTTAATCTGCAGCCAACTCATGTTTTCTTCGGGTGGTTTCTGTATCTCGGAATTAATAAGTGTTCCTAGAAATTTAATATTATTTTTACGGCATGTTATAGGCGACATATGTATAGAGTAATTCATTTACGAAAAGAAGAAACACACAGAGAGATAGAACAGAGTAAAAAGTTTTCAGGTCAACGATATGATATTGTAGCGTTTTATTTTTATTAAATTATATTATTCCTAAGATTTCTTTTATCTTTCAAATAAAGGAGTTTGGTAGGTATGTAGGCTAATAATTTTAATAACAAGCTTTAGTTAGAGCGATTATGTAAATGCTAAAATTTAATTTAACATTTAATGTTAAAATGATAAAACAATGATGATGAATAAATAAATACATCAGAAACAGCGAAAAGAGTACGAAAAAAATGAAATTAGAAAGAAACCTTTTTCTAGTAACCGGAGAATTGGTTTCATGTTGACATCTACACCCGATTTATGCGGCGTGTTGTTTGTATCTTGGAATAATAAATAAATAAACATAAATTAGATGAAATAATGTGAATTGGACGGCTTCACGTCAAAAGTAAATAAGTTTTAACTAAGCTAGGCGCTATACCATCCAAAGCTATAACGCTACTTGTCACCAAGTGAGGTTGTAGACAAGCATTAACTTATAATATTGCGAAAATTAAATAACAACAACTGGACATCATTTCAGCTGCTAATAATCACAAAAGCGTATATTGTCTAGGTGCCATTGGTAATCGTAAGTGATGGAGTGAGTTAAGCAGCTGCGGGCGCGAGAACTAGTTGAATGGGTGATTGCTAGTTGCAAGTTTCTTGTGTATTTCCATGCTTCGGAAGGCACGTTAAGCCGGCAGTCCCGTTGTCGTTTTACACCAGTCCTTAGGCCATCTTAGAGGTGGCTTAACTGACACTTGAGCTAGCCATCAATGGACTGTTGAAGCTGTAGGTTTCCTCAATCGTCAGACTGGTCCTCAGAGATTGGCCACAAACCGAATAAAGCTATAGATGACAAACCAATTTTCCCATTATATTTTCTATCCAGCTCTTCGATAGCATTTTTCAAATCCTTCATAAGAACAGGTTTCATTTCAGGATCTGAAATTGTGTACAATAAGAACCATTATTACCCAAGAAGTATTATTTAAATAATAATTATTTCTTTATGCCTCTATTATGGATTGCATTAAATAGTATGAATTGTGGGATTAGTTCACGTCGATTACGATTAAAATCTGTTAAGAAATAACAGAAAAAATCGGCCCCCTAATTGAATTCTGAGCCAAATTATGATATTCAAAATATATATAACCTGAAATAAATATAGACTGTGTCAATCCGACATAATACAAATATTTTGTTTACATTTGATCTAGTTTTATACTATACCTATGGCAGGCGAGGATACTGATTTTGACATCTGATTTTCTTCTGTTTTATTTTCCCCGTTAGAACGAACTGAAATTTTTGTTTTAAAGTTATTTATATTGATTATATAACTAATGATACTTTGTCATATGGTGATATAATATTCAAATAAGTCTTATAGCCATAATAATTACAGAAGAAGAAATAAGTTTACATACAACAACACTCCAGTTGCTTATGTAGTTAAAAAGTGAACAATGTTATGTATGTATAATTAAGTAATGAAGTAGCCAATTTAATTAAAAGGTAACTATCGTTAGTCGAGTAACTTCCAGTTTTAGTCCCTGATATCTGAAACCTGCTCTTAATTATACCTGCTCATATGTATACTGTGTAACTAAAATTAGATTTTATTACTAAGTTTACTAAAACAGCAAAATTAATTAATTATGGCTTAATAAAATAATTACAACTTACATTAGACAAATGTTTACAATCTCATAAATTTTACTGGAGTACGTACTATGGCAATAAACAGACCTCTTAGAACGGCAGGTTCCCGTAAGTGTATATATTTCACTCGTTTCCGTGGTATTTGGGGATCCTCTCCGGCGATATCTAAATGTAATTCTATTTGGTGATTTGGAAAGTCATCTAAAAGAAAAGTTATTTATGTGATTTAAAATTAATGATAGTTTTGAAATGATTCAGTTGCAATGTTACACAGAGTAAATGAGCAGGATTCGTGTCCTAAGCTTCCAAATCCCGTTATTCATACATATTGGAAGTAGAAATAAGTACTTCTATTCTAACTAATGGTGCGCGGTATACCTTTAAGTGGTGACTGTAATATATGTGATAAAAGATGTAATATACCGGAAAGTCTTTTTATTGCCGTCATGTACTTTTCAAAAAAATGGTCCAGTTTTTGAGACGTTAACTTTTTGTCGCCTGGAAGAAATAGAAAGAAGAATAAAGTTCCACATGTGAAAATATTTTTTTTTCTTTAAAGGGAAAGTGAAGTGCTTACCACCTCGGTGACACTGGCAGAATGAAAATGAAATAACGATAATTATAGCCATAGAATTATACTTCAACAACTTGTCAAACTTTGGTGCAATTGAAAACATTTTACCAGATTTTACTTTCATGTATTTTTCATCGATTTACGATAGCCAACTAATAAAAAGTAATGTAACTCTTATCTAAAGAACAGCAGGTAAAAATGTAGTAAATAACAAATATAGTAAATAATAGTAAGTATAATTTCTTCCTGTTAAATGTTCCGACCATATATTTCAGATGACTTACTCGAATGAAGGAAAAAATGGGTGTAATTCGGAAAAAAGGAAATCTATTATTTACTATACTCCTATCATGGCTTACAAAAATAACAACAAAAAACGGAAACTTAGCTACAAGATCTCTTTTAGTGCAGTTTCTAAGAGTTAAGGGCACACACATATATAATAAACTTAAATGAGAAATAAAAAAAAAACAGTACACTAATGCAATCCTTAAATAGGTACTCAACAAGTAAATATTTTAACAAGAAAAATACCGACTTCAATTTATATTTCTTTGTTTCAACTCCTATTTTCACCCGTAGGGTGGTCTTGTATTGAATTTAATTGGAACCAAAGGGAAGTATACCCTCTTAAACAATAATGGAATTTTTCAAATCGATTAATAAATAACGGAGTTCTGACGTAATAAACATAAAAGAAATTAATTGAAAACCTCTTCCTTTTTTGACATAGGTTAAAAATAAGACAGTTATACTGTAGCGATACTACATTTGTACATTAATGTAAATAAGCAACCCTATTTTTTGTACCATAGCATTTTATAAACAACAAGACTTTCATTCATTCATCTTTCTTACGCCTTTGAATATTGTCGCTAATATTTTTATCATATTTGGAGCCGTATTTACTATTTAAACCTCATCGACACGTGCTCCCACAATACTGAAAACTCAGTATTTGCTGAAATCATAAAATATTATTGCTTTTTTATACAAATAAATTTGAATTTTAACCATGTACATTTATTCCTTGTACAGAACCTTTCGAATATGCTTGACGTAACACCCACTTATGTCACTACTTTATTTTTATAGTACTTCACAAAAGTTACATTCCTGTCTTTACTATTAAAAAGTGATCATTAAAATCATTAATATTTCCAATAATACAACTTTAATAATAATTTACCATTCCATTCAAGTAAGTGTAAAACATAACTGGTCATAAAAATTATAAAACCAATTATTCTGGCATAAAACATACTTACTTTCTTACTTAAAGCTAACCCTTGGCATTCAATTAACAAGCCTATAATGGACAGTTATTATCACAGGTTTAATAAGCTCCAAAATTATCTGTGATCCACTACTTTTGGTAGTAGAAGGACAAATTACATAACAATAATTAATAAGAATTTGTTTAATTACGTAATTTAATTACATGAGGCAAGCGAATTGAACAGTTGTCAAATTGAATTTAACGTTGTAAACGTAACATTCTTTAAGTAAAAATTGTTTAAGTAAGATTAAGAAAAATGGAATCTACCTTTGATTCTGAAAGAGTGGTGCATTTCGGTAAACAATAGACAAGGCTATGAACAACTTCTCCGGAGGTCGATGGATTATTTTCAACCTAATTAAATCGCGCCGATTTACGTGTTGTTACAATTTCCGTCCACCTGGGTAAATATCAATCTTCTTCTAGAATCACTCGTATAATGTTTTTAAGGTTGTTTCAGTAATTAAATGTGGGAAGTTTGGTGGCTGAAAACGAATCAGTGATATTATTTATATCACGGATTTCTATGACAGCCTATGATAGCCTGCATCATTAGAGGACTCGGCCGCTCGTTTGTCGGATATTAGCAAAAAATATATATACAAAAAATAAGTCATATTTCAATTGAATATTAGCTCGTAATATCGATTTAAAGCGTTTAGATTACAAGTAAGTTTATAAATCGATGATCGAATCACTAGCGCCCTTGTTTAACAATATCCTATTTCTTAGTATAAGTATTGTAATTACTGTGAAACAATTTTTGGACTGTGTGTAACATTCCTACATATTTATTAAACTGAAATTCAAATATATAAAAAAAACATTTACTTCTAAATTAAACAAATATTGTGATCTTAACACGAAACGAGTCGTACGTCATGTCTCAGTTGTTAAAGCCTCAAAGAGTCATCTATTGCCTCTAATTAATTTATGATGCTTGTAAATAATTCAATTAATCAATAAAAACCAATAAATTTGTTTTAGTAAACTGGTTTGTCCAACAAACTTCGTTTTATTAGTATAGTCGTGGTCGTAATTTTTATTATTATTATGAGCAACAAATGAACCGAAATGCACCTGCGCAATTTTTTTACGACTTCAAAAATGTGGTGTACAATTAATAAGTTTTCTGTAGGTAGCGCATATAATATTTTATTTAAATGAATAAGTAACAGGTTTTGACGATATTCGAATTATATATGTATGTAAAGTAATGTAGTTTTGTGTTTTGAATGAAATCTTGTGATTCGGTTATTGTTCGCTTTTTAGTACTATTTTGTAATTTTTTTTTAAGTTGGTTTAATTGTTTTTAAGGCTTTTATTTAACGATATGTAATATTGTTTTTGCATTATTTAGCGACCATATAATTTCTTAACGTCTTGGTTGATAAAAACTGAATTAAAAAGACATTTATAAAATGTACTTTTTATTTTAATAGCTAACTAACGAGTACATGGGGTAAGTCATCACCGATTATGGACCCTTGTAACAACAATTAAATTAAAAATATGATTCCAGCTCTGAAAGATCTGGAGAATGATTTTGGCGAAATTATAGTCTATAACTACAATAGAGTCCGATAGATGGCGCTGAAGTCGCACTATTACCGATTTAACTTTGTGGTTAAGCCTTATGGATGAATTTTCAAATATATTACAGACAAACTACCAGCTAGTTGTATATATAACGAGTTTGAGTATTTTTTATAATCTCTCATAATACGATGGTTAAATAAAATAAATTAATAAATCAATTATTGACTAAATTTAAAAACTAAATATCGTTCTATAAACAATTGAAAAATTACTGCACAAAAATTGGTTGTAAAACTATACACAATGATATTTACGGTAAATAACTTATTCATCTTATCAAATTTATTTCTAGTAATTCGAAACACTTCATCGAAAATAAATATAGAAAAATAGAGTGGATCCAAACCCACTCATTGTTTGTTATCGATATATTTTTGCCGGTCGTTCACTTCACTGAATCGTGTACAGTACATAACATAATATTACATTTAATAAGAATCGATAAAGTTTATTGCCGTACAGAAATTATTACCCTCGTGGATCTCGATAGTTGTAGTTATTTCAAAATGTACCTAAATTGTTCTTATCGTCACCAGTGCACCGACAATCGTGAGAGCGGCCGACCTCATGTGTGATGATGTACTGCGATTTGTATACACTACCTGTAACGAGAACGGAATCCTGAACTAAAAGTAGATATGAACTTACTGTTGGTATTTGCGCTGTTAGTATAATTCTGATTCATTATACAGCCGGTTTAAAAAATATCAGAGTTGGAAATTGAGCCTGTTTTTATGTTAGCAGGCAATAGAGGTGTAGACTGATCACCTGATTGTAAGTGGCCATCGTCACTTATGGACTTTCGTAACACGAAAGGAGGAATAAGAGCACCGTAGCCTCGTCTGTAGTTCAGCATGATGTACTTAGGGGCGTTTCGAGAGTTGGGTTTGTTTTACGGATATATGAAACCCCTTAGACGCGATTTAATTACTGTCATTTATGATATTTTATTACTCTTATAGTTCTCTAGAATAGGGAAAGAAATATTCATATTCATATAAAACATCTTACTGGATTTGGAGACGAAAACTCAATCATAACATGAAAGTCATATTAAATTAAAACCACTAAAAATACCGCTGAATGATATATCCTATAGATCTTTTACTCGCCTAAATGAATCTGCTCGTAATTAAAATACTGTTACTTTTACAAGTAAGATATTATAATTAGTTAGTCAATTATTTTTACGCATACATACTGTCAAGGTAAGTACTTGAAATCAAATCAAATAGATAAATCAATTTAATGACCAAAAACCTGTGGTCATTTCATTTTAGGCAACATGACCAATTTGGCCAATATACACAATATACCTGTTTGTTCGCCTTTCATAAAATGTGCAAATGATAATTAGCGATAAAATTAACATAAACCAGACGTTAAAATAAAACATGTTAATAGGCATGACGTGCATTAACATTACTAAAAATTGCGGTGAGTATCGGTGACTTTATAACTACTAACATGCAATCAAAACGCCGATGAAATTGAATACTAAATACTACTTTTTAAATGTAAAAAATTCATAAAAAGTAATGAAGATTACAGCAGTTGCAATCTAGTTACAATATACGCGTAATGACATTTTACGTCTCGCTCTTCGGTTACAATTTGTTAGTCAGGGTAATATTATTCATATATTTTTTTGACAGCCGCAAATGAGAGAACGACCTATGATATATAATTACCGACGCTCATCCATAAACCGGCGTCGGAAAATAAAATCGAGGAGCACACTTGTTATAATAAGCGTAAGAAACGTCGGGAGCTAGATGGTATAGAACTCAGCTTCAATAGACGGGAATGCTGTGTCAGTAGGATACCACCATGTCGAGAAGATGTTGGCCCAAGCCAAACATTGGTGTCCCTGTCTTCTTGGATATCTTGCTCATCAGAATGTAATTTCCATGTAACCTTAAACACTATGAAACGGAACGGGAAGGCCAGTTTCTGTATCGCATCGCTTATCTTATGACGAAAGCAAAGCACTCCAGTGGCTTATTTAAGGAGATTTATATGCAAATTTAACTACAACATTTACAGCATACGCGACTACTAACGAAGTACTTCATTAAAATGCGCCGATAGCCGGTGACATTAAAATTTTATGATGATTTACTAACTGGTATCTCATGACAACAACGAAGCCAAGACGCGGATCCTTCAAAGTACATAACTGCTTAGGAGTTTTGGTTATTAGCCAATTAGCAATGATTTCGACAGATTTTGTATAAACACATATAACACTAAAACCACAAACGTATTAAAATTATTCTGGCTTATTTTAAACTCTTATTATCACAATCTAGGATACTTTTCACCAAGGGCAATGTAACATGTGCACGTTCCCGCGGAATTTTTCAGAAAAAAGCGAGGGTGAGTTACGGGCATATTATTGACGTCAATTTGTAATTATATTATTTATTATTATATTTTCAATTTAAAAAAAAAATGTTTACTTAAGGTCGGACATCAGCTAATTGAAAATTCTAATTACCGTCACCTTTTTGTATCTTAAATCCACAATAAATATGACTTGGAAAATTTTCCGAATTTTTTTTTATTGCATTGTATTAAGGATTTTTTGTAAGAATTAAAGATTTATTGTATTATTATTAAGTTGGCTTTATCTGTCTGAAACGGTATCACACAAGTACCATTGAACATATTAAGTTGGAACTTATATGCCAAGTAAGTAATTCGTAGTAGTATATTTAAGATGTTTTGTATCCCATTAGAATTTTACTCACAATTTTCTTTAACATATAATCGAAGTTCTTCTAACACATTAGTCTTCTATCACATTTGAGGTAATTTTTTTTTATGTTTCTGAAATATTTAAATATGTTTAAAAAAAGTAAACATGAAGCGACCGAATAAAATTTAACGCCTTGGTTACGATTTGAAATTGTAACGCATATAATTTTTGAAGCGAATCGAGAGCGGGTTACTAGTGATTATAAATAATAAACATTTAATTATAGACCGTGAAAGATAGATTTCTTTTAAGGCATTGCCATTCGAAATCCGTTTTCATTGACTTATATAGATCTCCCTTGTCCAGATAAGGCGGTAGGAAATGCTTGCAATTGATAATAGGGTTAAGACAACTGAGCTATTTCATTCAATCGTCTACAACATTTCTTATAGCTAATACTTGCCTGGAGGGATACACGATACGCAATCACACAAAATACTGGCTATAATCATTAATGGAGGTTATTGTACCTATCCGATTATATGATTTAGTTGATTAGTAGTTGTAATGTAAACAGAGCTCAAAGATGAACCTGGAGAAAGAAGAAAAAAGCAAGTTAGTATAAATGGGGACTTTTTTTAGTAAATCGCGGAGCCTTTATCACAACTAATGAATTTTCTTCGTTCTGTATTCTAGTTTAGATTATAATTCACTACGTTGGACTTATACGTCTTTAAGATCTCACTATAAAGAACCCTTAAGTATGCAGTTTTTCACCTAATGGTTTTATTATGCGACGTAAATGATAACTCATTTCAAATACAAACATAATTGTCGAAAACAATTATTTCGGATTCTTTTCCTGGCCGGGGCAGACATTTATGTGACAGATAAAAGTTTGTTCTCGGGTCATGGGTTTCTGTAATGTCATATTTATGTATGTCCACGCGACCCGCAACACAGGGAATCCTAGTGCGGGGATGAGTGTGTAAACGTAAATATGTGCACAAAATTGTAAAAGCTCTCTTTAAACGGGAGACTGGTTTTGAAATCATCGATTTATGTAAAGAGAAATGAAGTTAGGTTAGCTTAGATAATTTAGCATATAACCATCGTGACTCCATGACTTCACTTCGAACAAGATAGTTTAATATTAATTTTATTATAATATACATAACGTTCAAGACTCCCACCACATAATACCGATATACAAGAGTATCATTAGTAGCGAACATCCTGATATGAAGACGTTAACAACTAGTAATTTTCTCCACAAAGCTAAATGTAACAGTTTAGCCATATATACGAAAATTTAAATTAGACTGTGGAAGCTGAGTACTAGGCATTCAGAAAGCAATAGCGTCCGATTTGGTGGTGCATAGCAATCGGCACCATGTAAGTCGCGCGCATTAGACCGCTTCCCTAACAAAGCGGCTTGGAGCGTCGCACCAACTATTGTATGAGCTATTTGCCTTATCCGTGCAGCGCGTAATCACAGCCGCTCCTGGTAATTGTGTGGAGTAAGATTTTTGATACTTTAAAGTTTTTACATTTAAAAGAATAGTTCAGAAAAAGGTCTTAATTATGCCGCCGTAAAGTAAGATGTTTAATTAAATTTTACAGTTTAATTTAATTTAACAGTGTTATACATTAGTAAACGTACAATATGATACAAAGTAATATTGAATTGTTTTTATTTATTTTAATTTTCACGATACTGATGAGTTTATTTTTTAATACATTGTCTACCAGTTACATTTTAGGAGTAGCCGGCATACATGTTTTTAGTAAAAACACTATTATATATTTAATTATTTTATTTTATATTAAAAAGAATATTTTATTTACAGCTGATAAGTTGGTAGCTCGGGTGGAAATTGTTGGCAACAATTGTAAATACGATCAGCGAAGTAGCACATCTGTAACCGAATTCAATTAGGAATACAAATTGTCTTAAGTTGCGGTGTTTATGACGCCGGATGACCATGAACACTGCTTAACAAGTCATTTTTGGAGTTATTATTTTATTTTATTTTATGTCAATGACCGCCAAATCAGCAGACGAACCACCTGATGGTAAGCGGTCACCGTCGTCCACGGACATTAGGTCCACTAAATGTATGATGCGATGTTGCCCATTGCTCAATATTTAAAAAAAGTGTTTCAATTTTTTTTACATAAAATAAGTTAATGCTTGACAACAATCCTACATGATAGTAAGTGGTGACGAAGTCTAAGATGTTGAACGCATTAACTTATAAAGCCTATTCACTCTCCTCTTGAAGACTTTCACATCATACGTAGTAGGTAATTCAATTAATTATTAATTAATTTAATAATTCCACGTTTGAAATGACACATTTACCATGAATGGGTATGTTACCTTAGGTTAAAATTTGATAAATCCAAATCGATGGCGCAGTATAATCAGTTCTGTATAAGCCGAGAGCAACATGAACCATGAAACCGCTTCTCCAGAATCCAGGCACCCGGAACCCACAATTGTGGCAGTTATTTACCATGTCTGCGTTGCCTTCTAGGCTTTTTAGTTTTAATATATCCATAGAGTAAGAGTTTTATATGTCTACTTGCAATGATACACTATAAATATTAATAATTTTTTACTTGTCTTTATATCAATGCAACCAGTTAGTTTTTTTTGCGATCCAAATTAGACCTTTATTAATGTTTAATTCATGTAAGTACACCGTCAAATGATTTTTATTTTGATGTTCTTAAATGACAATAATGATATTTTATAGAATAAAATATACAATATTTTTTTGGAATTATTTACAAAATATATACAAAAAAGAAATACAAAAATAGAAAAAGAAAAAACACTACCGAAAAACATTTGCTGCATCGCTGTCTTTGGGCAAGGTATGATTTGTTTATATACTATTTTGTTTGCATGTGATATAATATGTATAGAAATAGTAAATCAAAAATATTTTTTTAAAAGTGTTTTTATTACTTATTAATGATATCTCCCACACAAATTACAAAGTTCTGATTCCAAACAATAGTAAAAAATATTTTACGTCAACAACTGGTAAACTAGTAGACCAACACAACCAACTACAATAGCCACAACTTACCACTCACGATACACTCAACTCACCCGTTAATTACCTTTCCAACTTCACATTAAAAATATATCACCATTGATTTTATAAAGAGATAGGTAACTAGTCAAGAAATAAAACAGTCTTACCAGAGAATGTTAGGAAGATTGAACTCATAGATCTTCCATAAAACGAAACCTGGCAAAATTACCTCCTTCATTCATCATTGACACTAAGAGCCAGAAAGCTTTCTTGTTTCGATCTAGATATTGAATTTAGCCGCACAATATTAATTTCTGTAGAGATTTTTATTTAAGCTCTTTAACTGCATGCCGTAACGTTCTACAAAAACATCGTAATTCAAACAATTATTCCACCGTAGCTACTGCCAAGTAGAGAAGAAAGGTTTCTATCTAGTATGCATTAATCGACCGATGTGTATTCTGTACGCAATAATGTTATTCGCATTATACGCAACATTAATTTTCACTTAGAGTACGCTGGTGTAACGTGTACCAAATTTACATTAACATTGTACCTTTTACGCTATACATCCAATAAGTTAACGCAATTGTTTCGAATGTAACTTATGGAAATCAAAATTAAACTTTAGATAGGTATATTTCAAGCAAAGCCAATGATTGCTCATAGGCTTCTTTTTAAATTATTACGACTGTCTTAAATTGTCTTCTATTGTAATTCTCGTATAATAAAAGTATAAGGTTAAGGTTTATAATATCAATACCGGAAAGAAGCAAAACTTATTTAACAACTTACATAATCGGCCATAATTCGATCCGATAATATAATCGAAAATAAAATAAATAAATATAAATAAGTAAACTATCCATACAACATAAACAAAATGTACACAGAATTGTGATACTATGAATCACTTTAACAATATTTTGTATTAAAATCTAGTTCATCAAGTATCAAATATATCGATCAAAGTCTATAATTGCGATTACTCATTATCATAATATCCAGTGCTACCTTTAAGGGGCACTGAGTAATGTACATCGCGTTCACCATTGTTTACCTCAATCGACTTTCTTGTTATAAAACGAGATAAAATCAAATCTTGATTACGAAATACTCGCGGCACGTGCGAGTAAGGCTAAGTACCGAGCGACTGGCTACAGTTGCATTAAAGCTCTATTCTATATAACATCTAGATATATGTATAAACGCCCTTATTCCAGTTAGTTGTGACCCAGCTTGCCAAGCAAGTGGTCCCAGGTTCAATATATCCGAAGTAGTTATTTAAATAACAGGTAAATGTTTATTGTTAGGTCATAGGTGTTTGTGATGTCATATTTGTTTAAGTCAGTGACACCCGCTACACATCTACTCTGTGCCTGTACTTTGTAGATTAGTCTCAACTAAATCAAGGTAGCCGATAATCCTATTCACTCCTACTACTCTCACTCACAGGTGATATTTTACAGCACCAGCACAAATGTAACTGCAGTCTTGAGTATATCTCCCTTCTTGACTTTCTTTTATGTTCATGACTCTATCTTTTACTTCAGATCGGTAACTAAGAGGTACGTTTCTAGTTCAAAGTAGCCTGAAGTCGTTTATCATTGCCGTCCTTTAATCATATTTAGCGTTTATCACCAATCCATATCCCTTGCATAAGTCTCTTCAGGTGTCATTAAAACTAATATTCTGCAAAGGTATGTACATTAATGTATTGCACCGGTACAAATAATAAAATAATTAGAGCTGTGATAAGGTAAAATTAATCTAATTAAGGCAGAATGGAAAGTTTATTGGTGAAATGTTAGTACTGAGTTTTTAATGCTCAATTTAGAAACTTGAAGAATGCTTTCTTGGAGCCATATTCTATTTTATTGGAGATATTTTATAATGCAATGTTTCTTATTAGAAAATATTAAATGTTACCATATTTTTTGACCTTTCAGATGTTTTTGTTGAAATAGTTTTGGAAAAGATAATAGTAAAATTACAGAAGTATATCGGTCATATTGGGGCGTCCTAAAATACTCCCCCCAATCCCATGCTGGTAGAAAAGGGTGTCGTAAGAGGCGACAGCAGTCAGCCTGCTTGGTGGTAGGGCTTCGCGTAAGGATTATATTATCAGTATTATTATTAAGTCATTAATTAATATTATTAGTGGTATTATTATCTTTCTGTGAAGCCTGCCTGGCTAGCTATCACGCCTCTGCTTGAGTCAGCCGCCAAACAACTCGTCATGTTCCGGCTGGGGGCTTGAGAGCTAGTACATTATTTCTTACCATCTCCTTTCCTGGCCTACAACGCATCAGTGATACCTTTGCTCGTGGTGATGTCCATGGGCGACGTTGACCACTTACCATCAGGTAGCTCGTCTGCTCGTTTGACCGCTATTAACATAAAAAAAATTATAGATTAATTACGCGCAAACAAAAACATAAAATGAGATAATATGTAAATCGCATTACAGTACAAAACATTCTAAATATAGTAATAGAAAAAAATACAAAATAAGCAGAATTATAAAAAAATAAACACTTATATTATTATTAATATACCTATTATTTTAAAATCCCTAATTTATGGCTACGTAGCATAAAATGTCTTACTGTTCAAAATTAAAATTACACTAGTCACACATTAATTATCAAGCGCTTAATTTTTGGATATCACGAGGAAGTTCCTAAATAAATTTGTTAGGTTGCAAAATTTCACTTTCGATAATCACCAAGTTCGATCGACCATCTCAGTTTCACGAGGATATCAAGTGGCTCCCGATTTAATTTCGCAGGAAGACTCGACTGCTTGTATATATATCACTTTTCTACTTTTGGCCTGCTGGAAAAAATCTGATTAGGAATAAGTCATGCTCTTGTAACTATCATACATATTTTGTTTCATATTTACAAATAAATAAATAAAAACACAATGTCACTTTCCTTTTAAATTTTCATTTGAGATAACCCTTTGTAGACAAGATAATGATTTTATATTTTTCCAATTTTATGATGTTAGCATTAAATATGGTAATGTCTACTGCAGAGCTATGGCATGTGAAGTTACTCCATAATTCATTAGTTCTGTCAACGTACATCGTTTAAGAGCAGATTATGTTAGGCATCGCTTCTTAAAGGTCCGTGTGGATACTTCAATTCACACAATTATTACATTCATTGGAGGTTACTAGTAGCAAAATTGTTTAGTATGATATTGTTTAATATTTAAAGCGTCACAGCCATCTTCCCTACTAATACTGCTAGGATCATATTTTACATTATAATGAAAATTATGAATTACAGTCAAAGTGATTATTAACATATTCACACACCTGTGGAAACATTCAGTTTTGTTTACGAAACATGCGATAATTGGTTTTCTCAAACCACTGGTCAGGTATCAAATTTGATTATCAAATTAGGATCAGTTCAATAACTAGTAAATATTTAACAAAATCGCGTTCTCCTTTTCTCCCTCAATAAACAAATAATATATTATGAGAAATTTTATGACTTCAAAATAGATGCTACAGAAAATGTACGACCATATATTTACTCTTATTTTAATGTCACCCTAACTTAAACAGAAGTGTCTGTGAAGCTCGTAAGCAAGTCGTGACATAACTCCGGCGGGCGGGCGTAATCTCGAATAAATTGCGTACACTTAGCGACTCTTTATAGACCTTTTAAGGTAGAAAATTTAAGATGATAATCGACACGCTCATAATTAAGATCGCTGGTGATAGTAGGTTCGTGACGGGGTGTGGGTGGTTCCGCTTCCGAGGTCACGGGTGGTCCGCAAGACCCCTTTTGGGGCAGCTCCTGCTTTTTCTAACTTGTAAGGAATGGAGATTAACGATAGTGCGCCATTTTGGTACTTGAACTTAAATCTTTGTATCAGAGCTCCTAATGAGAAGCTTTTATAGGTGTGTCCTAACAAATCAATTTGGGCAATTGTCATAGTACATGGTTAGAACTTACACATATTAGCGTTCCAATGTTAGACATCTGTGTCCTATCAAAACCGAGGAGATTTTAAAATTGTTTACAAACAGTTTTCGAAAAATAAATTACGCCATCGTTCCATTACGTCCCTCATGTGAGGAGTTTTGGAAGTAGACGCAGCAAAAAAATCACAAAGAGAATTTCTTCCAGTTGCTACTGCTACTTATATTACGAATGGTTTTTGGAGGCACAGAATATACTTCAGCATGATTCTTATTACTGGAGGGTTGATCAATTTGAATGTTAAAAATTCTGGGGCTTTATCTCTAGCTTAAAGCTAATAGAAATCCGCTACAATCTCTTAGCGCACCTAAGGATGGGAAATGAATTGGCATTGAGGATAGTCTACCACGCAGCTCAGGTTCTGCTTAGCGAGAGAATAGTAGCCAACCAAAATGTAAGAAGTTTTTAAGCAACTCGAAGGCTTCTGACATCTAAGACAATTTCAACCCACAGTTTATGCCAATAAGGTATTTACGTCACTTTCTATGTACCTCATATGTGTGTACTATGGATTACGTTCTCATATCGTTGTTTCTCCAATGTTATGAGATGGGCCATTCAAGAAGTAGTTCCGTTGTTTCCATATTAGCTGGCATCGTGCTGATATCGCCTATAGTGTTACAAATGTCTATGGCCAGGGTTGATCACTCATCACCATCAGGTAACCCGTCTGGTTTTTTGCCTGCTAATTGCATAAATTGGTGTTAAGTGTAGAATAAAAGTGTGGTCAAATATTTATATTTTGGTTCTGCATTGTGTGTGGCACTTTCTGATACTTTAAATTATATACGAGCGCTGGACGATCCCCATATCTTAAAAGGAAGTATTTTGCATGCAGCCACTACCTATCTTTTAGAGAAATCTTAAAATGAGAGCACTACCTCAGAGGAACCTTCTAATTTACATATATATTTAAAAAAAATTACCTTATGTCCAGGAGACTAAGTTGAATTTAGATTGAACATTTTCAACACATTAGACAATTTATTGTGATATACCAAACGCATAATTTTATCATAATACGTAATTACGTATTGGATGCAAGGAAGAACACCATTGAAAAATGTAATGCTAGGATAAAGGACATATATTATAAATGTGCTCGCATTTTCTACATTCTATATCAAATTGAATGAAATTAAAGTCATGTAATATAATAATAGGCAACGTAACGTTGAACCAATATTTAATAGTAATATAATCTCAATCACGTTGAACAGGTGATTTCGAGGATTGAGTTCGAGGCGTTAATTTCACAAACGTTTTATTTCAGTGATGGTATGGAAAAGAGCTTTAATTTATTCGTTTGCAACCTTTAAATATATAATACGAAAATTTAGTACATATAGTAAATATTATAGGTTCTGTTAATACTCAAAAAATATGTGCCGTATTGGGGCGGCCTAGAGTACTCCCCCCAATCCCATGCTGGCAGAACAGGGTGTCGTAAGAGGCGATAGAAGCCAGCCTGCTTGGTGGTAGGGTTTCGCGTAAAGATTATGTTATTAATATTATTATTAAGTCATTAATATTATTACTGGTATTATTATCTTTCCGGAAAGCCCGCCTGGCTAGCTACCACCCTCCTGCGTGAGTCAGCCGCCAAACGACTCGTCGTGTTCCGGCTGGGGGCTTGAGAGCCAGTACCTTCTTTATAACTTTCTTCTCATTTCCTGGCCGACAACGCATCGGTGATACCTTTGGTCTTGCTGATGTCCATGGGCGACGGAGACCACTTACAACTTACTTACGCTGGCTCGTCTGCTCGTTTGTCGGCTATTAACATAAAAAAATAAAATTATCAATTTTACGAATGAAGGAACTTTATCTATCCTGGAATCAACGCCAACCTCTCCTTTAGTATACCCTAGTGACCAACAGATTCAACAATTTGATTAAGTTTTTTTTTTTATTTACTTGTGGATATTTCAATTAATATGCTGAAGCAATGATTTTATTATATAAATTAGTTGATTAGACTCACTTAAAACCCCATAAAAACAAGCTCTAGAGAAATTTTTCAATCTCACAAACATTAGAAATAAAGAAAGTTAAGCACAAGATGCCGCTTTTCCGTTCCTACTCTTAATAACGACGAAATAATGGCAGTGTTGTAGTAGGCGATAAACATAAAAATAATTATTTTCGTGGCATTTAATAATGTTTCAATTATTATATTATGTTTTTGGAAAAAATTTCGCCGGAGAAGTCAATTTCCCGGAATATACAAAAAAATCATCTAAATACGTTATATCGTTTTAATTTTATATGTTTTAAGGCAGAGAAAATATGTTGATTCTCTATATAAATAACAAAGTCTACCTACATATTTTTTGGAAATTTGGACAGTATGTACATCAAAATTTCCAAAAAATATTCGATTCGAAGGCGTTATAGTTTTATAAGAGTATAATACATTGATTATGCTTCTTATTACTTGTTTCATTTATATATGGTGAACAATAAACTATTTCAATTTATTTGATTTGTGTTAACTCCGACAGTTAAGACCGTAACACTAACCGTAAGAAGTAACTTAGTCCAGTCGATCGTCTCTGGCGTTTATCAGTTCATTAGAGCGGACGAGGTCAAGCCGGCGAGCGACACCTCTCGTGCCAATGCAGCTGATGTGTTGTTACGATTGTCCTGGTGTTGCAGTTCGACCACGCTAGGTAAAGGACATTGCACATAGAGTAAAATTAATACTAAATTTTGATTGAAAAAAATATCCATCGCTCCCGCCAAACCCAGAGTTAATAGTCAAATCTACCTGAAAGTTATGATGTCTCGAAGACCAGAAGAACTAGATAAAAAGATTTTACAATTTCTATTTTTTGTCATAAATAGTAAATAATAAATAAAAAAATCAGATTTCAATTGTATTTAATTACATTTTTTAATACTATTTGAAGATACATTTTGTTTCAAAAATAGTATCCACCCAAGCTTTCATATCATTAGCTCTTATTTATTGAAGTATATATTATCATATACTGAAAAGTAATTATAATTACATACGTTAAAATAGCAAGATAGTTTTAACAACATACCACAATATAAACTCATGTCAATTAAATGATAACCTTATCAGTTTCGGCACGAGTAGATAAACATAATTTGGAATTAATAAATAAACATACAAGTACTACCCAATCGATATTCATCTCATTATTTTTTCTAATACGTCTATGAGTACGAAGTTTCTTAATCTCACGTAAATAAATGAGTTCAAAGTTGCGTGTTTATTTTATACATATTTCATGGCTCGATTGACAGTTGTGATAAGAAAATTGATAAAATTACAAGTAATTCTGTCACTTATACCTGCAATGGTCAAATGAGGCAAACATTCCTCTAATTGACAGAACGGGATTGATGTTAAAGTGCTTATCAAACCCATATATAGTACGTGATTTGGTCGACAAATTAAACTCCGTAATACACAATTTAGCTTTGGCTTTGGAATTCCAAATTACTCTGTTTTGTTAATTTCAGTGATAGTTACAGCTACAGATTGAATCCGGCTACTTGGAAACAAAGGTAAGATTTTCGCGTGTAACTAAAAAATATTTATCAATTAAAAAATTCAAGGCTGCTTTCATCGGTGTTACCATTTTTATGTAAAATGCAAAATGTATGGTCCTTGCGAACAATTCGTATTGCAATATAAATCTGAAGTACCACTCTGTCTATACATTCAATTTTTTTGTAAAATTACACCATAAACATTCGTTTTTCGTTATATGATTCACTGACATTAATTTGACAATTTTGAACAATATTGTCTGTCTTTCTGTCTCTATTAACTCAAGAACGGCTTGATCAATTTTAATGAAAATTATGTAGTGTGTACACATGATTGCGCACGTGATAGGCTATAATATATCAATAAGCCTAATGATGTCTTATTAAGGGGAAAAAACGTAAAATTTGTAATAATCATGTGTATATAATTAAATGCTCAACCCGAACTAAGTTGCTAGTACTTATAAGAGCTTAAACAACCCTAATATCTGTCGTGCATGGTAATTAAACAAATTGTCAATAGATGGATCATCTTTATTTATTTAGACACGCATACAATAAGCGACACAGGTTACATTTTAACTATTAAAAATAAGAAATATAAAATTTAATATATAAGCCAATTATACACATGCACAACGATCTATCAAAAACAAATATATGTTATAACGTTAACAAAATTGATGACAGTAAATAATAACGTAATCGTATCATACGTGAAGTTAAATACGATCATAATTGATATCTCAATCGAAAATTAATGACGCAAATGTTTTATAAACAAATTAAAACACCGCTTAAGGACAATGCCTTAAGCTTAATGTATGCATCAGATTTAAATGTATATAAAGAAACAGAAAAACCTTAGGGCAGAGCCACATTAGCAGAAATACAAGCTTATACAGATCGACATGGATTCGTGTTTAATGCTTATACTGGCTTTAGTTACCTTCATCTGTGTCTACATATAATACAAAATTCCAAGTAACTTCAACACGGTAAGATTACTTGAATTATCTATAAACATCACATGTGTTAATAATTAATTAAAATATAAAAATTTCATAATCATGACCTGGTATTCTGACTAAGATCATCAGAATATATTAACTAAAACAACAGCAAATCAAATAACAATATGTGGCGAGATCATAAGCAACATTATTACAACCCGTGGTATCCCACGGCTGGGCTCGAATCATCTCTCACAATTAGAAATAGGGATAACTACGGTCAATCTACTATTCTCAAATATAAAATAAGAGCCAATTATTATTTTCAAACCATTGATTATGACTAAATTATTATAACACCTAACATCATAGTAACCGCAGACGAGACTTCATTCGTCAGAGTTAGTTAATTAATCTTGCTAGAAATGCGTGTTTTTCTTAGTCTTGTTTGACTATAATTATTAAACTACTAACAGCAAATAAATCCCACATTATAATATCCTGGCGTATGCGGAAATAAAGGTTGGCCAGTCACAAGTTTTGAAAAACCGTCATCATAACATTTCATATAGTGAACGATACATCGATACGATAATAATCTTAGTTTTAGAGTTGAGCTCGACTGTGAGTCATATTCATGATTAGTTGTCAAAACCTAAGATTTTAAACAAAGTAGGACACGGAAACATTTTTGTAACGTTATTAACTTGTAGTTAAATATTTGTACAAGTTTTTTTTAACCATGCAATTCATCATTCGACATATTTTAGGAATTATTTCATCAAAAATCATTTAATATCTATAAATGTATTGTAATTGTTCTAAATGTCTTCTCTATCTGTTAAGATAGTATCTTCTAAAGTACATAGCTATGTACTTTTATTGATATAATTGGATATCGTCAATAAAATATGTTTTCTTTTGTAAAAAATATATAAAAATCAACCTTTGTAGAGTTATTCTATGTATACATACAAGGTATATTGAAGAATATAATTAATTTCTACATAGGATTTTTTAACTATTTGTTAGTTATAAAATAACCATACGCTGTGTGTGCATAATTACTCCTTCAAGACTCTCAATAAAAACAGAGGCGATTTACAATCTAGTTACAAGAGTACAGTCATAAACAAAAACTAGTCAAACTAAAGATGTCTTACTGTGTTACCCGACGTGTATCGAGGTTCGATAATGTCTTAATGCACATCTCAATTAGAAATTGTGAATCGTCGTAACGTGTTTTATCGATTAATTTCATTGCGAGTGTGGTTTAAGCGCACATCAAATTGGTCAGTATCTTTAATTGAATCGGCTTCTTAAAAGGAAGTTGCCAACTGAATTACACAAGTAAGCACTTTAAGTGCGTAAACTGGATTAGTATCGGTGCGAAAACGATATTCATAAGCGCGCAGTAAATATGTTATGAATATTCGTAAATATTTGCGTTCAACCGTTTAATAATGAATATTTAGGTAGTCTTTTATATATGCTTCATTTTATTTACTGTATTACCATATAAATCTGTAGTGCTTCTCTGTCTGTACAATCATTTTTTTGTCAAATCTCATGATAAATGTTAGTTTTAAGACTCAGTGATATCAATTTGACCATTTTGTAAATTTCTGTCTGTCTGTCTGTCTTGTTATAACTCAAGAACGGCTTGACCGATTTCAATGAAAACTGGTATGCAGTGACTACATGTGATCGCGCATATATAAAATCAATCTCTCTATACTACTCTATAAATCTGTTTTCCTAAACATTAATTTTTTTTGTCAACTTTCATTAAAATATTAGTTTTATGACTCAGTGACATCAATTTGACCATTTTGAAAATTTTTGTATGTCTGCTTGTCTCA
Organism: Megathymus violae; assembly: GCA_003671415.1. Taxonomy (NCBI): domain Eukaryota; kingdom Metazoa; phylum Arthropoda; class Insecta; order Lepidoptera; family Hesperiidae; genus Megathymus; species Megathymus violae. The sequence continues at coordinate 1,346,283 of PDGT01000071.1, forward strand.
CTGTCTTTCTGTTTGTCTCGTTATAACGTAACATAACATAGCATGAAATTTACAGTTTGTTAATACTTTCTTGTGCTTTATTTAATCTCTCTCAATAGCTTAGATTCCAAACAAACTTTTGCTTCTAGCCCCTGCTTCTGAACCACGAACGAGACAAGAGCTTCCTTATTTCGAACGTCCCTAAGCTCAGCCCAGTATAATCCCGAAGCACTCGTGCATATGGATACCTTGTTGGCCAGGTACTATTCTACATCTAAAAGTCGATCACAAACAAATATCACAAGCGTATTAACCACTTACTTCTTGATCGGCATCTCTTTAGTATTGCTCGCGTCAGTATAAGTAAGCGTCGGTAACTACATATTTTACCGTCATGGCCTACGAGTATGTGCTCGTTTACCGGCTATTAATAATAAAAAAAATGTATTACATATTATAGTATGTATAACCAAATCACAAAACTTCTGTCGCTAAAAAGACTCTTATTTAAGACAAACGAAGATCGAATAATTCAGGTCACGACGAACAAGTTTAGCTTCAACAAAAGTTACCTTGTAATAGAAAAAATGTTCTTATCAATTTATCCACTGGAGCGTGATCAAGTGGCGTGTTTTGCTTTTACATAATAATTTTAATAAGTACGATTGAACGGCGATAGGACCAAGGTCCTTCAATTGTAGCTTAGAGTGGAACTTTGTGTAAATTTGTAAGTGTCGAATGTCAACAAAACTATTGCTGTCGGAGTTCGGTTGTATTACATAGTTGGGTAATATTTTTCTTCGATTTATTCTGTTTCTGCGTCAGTCACGTACGAGTTTTCTCGCGTGTTCATTTGAATTGCCATGACATACGACAATTATAGTACAATAAAATTATAATTTAAAAATCGCCCAAGTTTTTTTTTAAATTACAAATAAATGTTTGCGCACTTCACCTTCGTACCGCAATTACCCGTGTGCCAGATGGACAGAACATTTCGTTACCGCGAACAGTCAAAATCGATAAGTTAGGTACAGAAAGGTCTGTTCAATCACCAGGCGAGGTCACTAGACAAATAATAAAGAAAAACCACTATAGTCAGGAAAATATAGATGTTTTTTCAGTTACTACTTACTTCAGACTAAATTAGAATACTTATGTGTTAATACTCTGCACACCCTTCTGATATAATTTCTCAAATCTGTTAACATATACATCGATTCTAAAATTGATGTAAATCAACAATATAATAAGATTATAATTTATAAACTTAATCGTGCACATCAAACTATATTTCAAATATAACAGGTTATTATTATTATTTTTATACCAATATTTCCGTCCAGTCACATGGATCATGGTGATGTTTTTAGCCGCTATATGTTGTGATATGGTACCTAAGAACATGAAACGAACTAATTGTAGTGTAAGTCAAGTGTCAACGTAGTTTCTCCCTACCACCGTAATATCGCTAATAAAAATATTTGAACGTGCCGACATATCAAATATATTCCACGGTATTACAACATAGACAAAACCGAGACAACCTACACAACTTATACGCATGAAACCAAAACTGTCCTTATGCCTGTACTCGTAAATCACATCACATAAATAGATGAGAACCGTGCCATTTGCTCGTTCAGAGGGTTAAATAAATGTGTGACGTGAATACTGCACTAGATGATACACTAACTCAACTTTCACTGTGGCAGAGCTTAGCGAAGACATCTGCCGCTCCGAGGCGAATCAATTTAATTTGTGCGCCGGTTCCAGTTAAATACGATCGTGCGGCCACGCATGCGCATATGCGTACAAAAGTATTGAAAAATATAATATAAATATATATCTGGTTTATCATATTTTTCTTATCTAAATGGTCGACAAATATGTAGACGAGCCACTTGATCACCGTCGCTTATTAACATCAGTAATAACAAAGGTGTCATTACTACTGACTCTTTGCAACTGCGTCCGAAATATGAAAAAAAACGTAAGAACTAGACATAAGAAGAAATAAACATAACATAAGAAGGGTGATGCAGAGCCCAGCAACCTCCAATTGAAGAGTCCATTCGCCGTAGCCTCATTCCTTGTTAAGCAGAGTACACCATAAGCAACGTAGTTTGACTTGGGCTCAAGGGTGGATGGAGTTCCTCACACACTGAGCTATTGGTCCAAATGGGATAAGTAAATGTGAACAATGGCAGAATAATAAACGCTTACAAGGTACTAGGCTTCGAATTGTTGCCGATGTCATCGACAAAACCTTGAGAACGAAGATTGACATGTCATAAAAATTTCGGCTCAGCTGTGTTGCTCAGCAAATCGACTACCAAATGCCACACAGCACATATCATCCACACACTGCAGACCTATAACATATTTTTTAATGAACAAGCTACATTTCTTTTGGGATTTTTCAATGGTAGTTAAACAACAATCTAAATTTGCTTACCTTTATCAATGCTCGTTCTCTTACAAGAAGCTCTTATGCAAATAAATAATAGTTTAAAAAAACTAAAAAAACACGCTTTTATTGCTAATTGAACTAAAAAGTAGAAAATAATTTTTAATTACAAAGAGTCTTTATTACAGTAGTAGAAGGTCGGACAATCAATCATAATTAATTACCTCAAATAAACATTATAATAAAATTTAAGTTATTAACAAAATAATTCAAATCAAAGTAAAAAGCGTGGGGTGCATTTTACTTCATTTTTATAACTTTTCTCTCATAGATAGTTGCCAATAGAATGATTGTGTCATATTTAATATGTATATCGAGCACCCCACGCTTTTTACTTTGATTTGAATTATTTTGTTAATAACTTAAATATTATTATAATGTTTATTTGAGGTAATTAATTATGATTGATTGTCCGACCTTCTACTACTGTAATAAAGACTCTTTGTAATTAAAAATTATTTTCCAGTTTTTAGTTCAATTAGCAATAAAAGCGTGTTTATTTAGTTTTTTTAAACTATTATTTATTTTAAACTATTATTTATTTTAATTCATTTTCGTTGATTGTACTTTTATCAATAAAATGATTAATTAAAAGATTTTGATCACGATAAATATCTTATTTACTTGTCGAATTTTGTTCTGTAAAATAATTTCAAAATTTATGTTCTGATTATTTTATTGTAATTAATAAGAAGCTTTTATAAATCACGGTTATTATATAACATCTTATATGAATATTAAATAGAGTAACTTGTGTTTATGAGACTTATTAGTACCCACGCATGTGTAAGGAATAAACAAGGTTAGAATGCAACTATCCTAAAGACATTTTGGTCCCCGTTGAGCAATACCGCGTCCCCGAGCAAGTTCGAAAGAGTAAGTCGTAGACTCCAGAAATCAGTAAGAGTAACTCTGACTGGAAGTGAAGGCATGCGCAGATCGCGCGCTAGCTCTATCTTTCTCACTCTCCTACAGAGGATCTAAATAAAAAAGAATTTATGAATCCTGGCCGTCCTAATAAGGATAATGGGAAACTGTTATCAAATTATTGCATTGTTATCGGCCCTTGATATGTGTGCAAAGTTTCAAGTTGATCAGACTTTTAGAAACCAGTGAAAATTAAGCTCAAAGATTCCGTTACATACATAAATACATAGATACAACCCGAGCTAATAAAAGCGTATTAAAAATGGTTTATCAGTACGCCGACTTTGGTACAAATTTTACTAAACAAATGGAATTTAAACGGTTAAAGTGAATTTAATTTCACCTAAAAATAACATTGACTTAATATTGCGTTTAAATTCACCAAAATTAATATTTATTTTACAATAGTAACTCAGTTGCACACGACAGTACCAGCTGTCGATCGCCAATACATTCCAGTTAGCAGTATTCCTTGTCAGCTGGTCTTCGCTCGACTCCTGCATCCTGTTACGCGTGATGAATGCAGTTTCCGCAACATAAACAAACGTAGGGAAATTAGCTGCGCTACTTTCCTTGCCATCCAACAGGTTAAGTCTAAGGAACGTTTCACACAGAGCCCAGGTTTATTTCTATCTGTTTAATCTTCACCGTCCCAAGGTAAGTATCGTTTCATTGTGAAGTAGTAACAGTTTATTCTATACAATCATCAACTACGAAACAAAATAAATTGAAGAGTCTGCGTTACTTAAGATTCTTAGGCTTTCTAAGAGTGGATTCAAGACATTCTAAAAGTTGACCGAATTACCTAAAATTATTAAAAAAAAAAGGGGTTTTATTTGATTCTGTTAAACCCTGAAAGTTCGCTGAGCATATAAATACTAAGTAAGTACGTAAGTACTACGTAGTAAGTTAAGCAACGACTGCAATAGACTATAAACAATCTTTTAACTAAGATTTATATACATCTGGAAACTATCAAAGACCACACACACTATTTAAAGCTATGTAACTGTATTTAATTGAATATAATTGTAAAAAGTAATAGGAAATACTAAAATCTGAAATTGGTTAATATTAATATGATTTTAAACGCAGTTAAAATGGTCGGTATTACATTAGCTACCTGTTTTACTTCACATCCTATGTTCTCATTTCAAAAACAGTGTAATAATAAAATAGTCATTTTAGCGACTTACATTTCCATTTACCATACCCAGTCCAACTAGACAATTTCATTTCAGTACTTGAACTTCGTCATTTCTAGTTCAACAGCAAACATTGATAAATTAGATTAAGAACAATACAGTACACTTTTTATGAAGGAAACATTTAAATGAGTAATCTTTTTGTCTGGCATTCTGATAATTGACAAATATACCGAAATATTTTTTTGAATTATACAATATTAGTACATCCACTTTATAAAAAATGCAATCAAATTAAATAGTTTAGTATTGGGCGAACTTTATAACTTAACAAAGCTGGCCCAATATTGAGGTCTCAAAACTGTACTTTGTAATCGTTAATATAATTTTGCACATTCGATAAGACCAATAGGTATGGTATTAATAAGTAACCAAACCCAGTTATTGATTAATTTAATGTTAGTATAGGTATGTAAAGACAAACACTCCTGATTTCAATAGACAATTTGATGGCTTCTCTTTTTAATTTTACATGTAAGGTATAGTCCTTAAATACAATATTAAAAGATAGTATCACTATACATAGATACATACATATATACATACATTTATACGTATATGTCTATCAGATGATAGTACGTACATTGATAGAACCAGGCATAAAACAATAGTTTTATACTCTGTACTTTTATATACTAAGAACATAATTCTAACTAAGTTAACATTAGTTATTCACGTTACTAATATTTTTAAACCACATAAATACGCCTTAAACGCCATAATATTCTACGCCACATTGATGATTGGTTTCCAAACTTAATTTACTCTACTTACTCATATTATTATAAAAATAAATATATAATATAATTTGAGTACATTTTTTAACATACGACCCCAAAAATAATTCCGGAACTCCAGACTCGGTTACTTTTGAGACCACTGAGCTGTTTGTTACTGCATAGTAAAACATATCTAAGCTCCGATATTATAAATACATTATACGTTTTACGTAATAATACTGGAGTCACTAATCCCTATCGTAACAAGTTGCAGTTACTGCTATCAATGCAAAGTGACGGAACGGTCTGGAGGCTATGATAATTACGTTGGAGGCACTGCTTGCTCGGGGCTCGGCCGCGGTAATGCGTAGCCGCATCTCTGTTCGATCGCCCGCTCCCAATGCTAGTACTTCTCTACAATGTACAAACTTATATATAGAATGAAAGAGATATCATTAAATTTAAAATACTGGAAGTAAATTCGAGTTTTAAACTTTAAGTGTTATTAGATAAAATATACTCGTACTTTTAATGCTTTAGTTTATTAATGTAATGTCTTACCAATCTTGGTTTTTCTTCGTTTTCTCCGTGTTTTGGCCTTCATCTGCGTTACTTTATCCCAATATTGGAGTCGCCGCAGTATGTATTTTCCTTCCATTCATCGCGCTTTTTTGTCATACGTCATACGTATATAGCTACTTCCACATCATTCATATCACTCTTAATAGAATCCATCCACGGTTTCTTGGGCCTTCTTCTCGCTTTATATCCGTCCACAATCATATTTATCGTTTTTTTTGGTCACATGGTCTTCATCCCTTCTTGTCACATGCCCAAACAATTCCAACCTTCTACTTCTTAGTTTATTGATATATCGCATGATAGGCGCTATTTTTACACTACCCCCTTATACATACATATTCCTGAACTCATCCACTCACGTCACTCCACACATCCATTTCAATATTTGCATTTCGGCAGAATGAAGACATTTCTCCTCACGCACTTTAGCCACCCAGCATTTCGAGCCGTACATGATTACTGGTCTTATAATCAACTTGTAAATCTTGCCTTTAATTTTAAGTGGCATTCTCGGGTTGCATGGTCGCTGGTTACTTGTCTCCACTTCTGCCATTCTGCATCGATTAGCCGTTTTATATCTCGATCTAGTTCTCCATCATGCTGGAGTAACGAACAGAGGTATTTGAAATCAAAGCACAATGGTATCACATATTGTTATTGGGACAATCTATTGTAAATGGGACAGTAGGAAAGATACCACCGAAATCACAGAACAAATATTCAGTTTTGGTTCTGTTGATTTTCAAGCCAACCATCTTCCGTGCGTGCCTCCTCTATCAGAACGATGTCGTCTGAGAATAGTATTCACCAGGGTGCTTCTCCCTGTAGAGCCGATGTCAAAGCATACTTAATTAACAGGAAGAGGTACGGGCTTAAGCCCGATACCTGGTGCAAGCCAATCGCTACTCCGAAGCCGTCCGTTCCCCAAGCAGCAGATCTCACTCGGATGACCATGTTTTTATACATGGCACGAGTTAACTGTACATACTTCACAGGCACACTTATTTCTTTCATTGGCCACCACAGAACCTCCTGAAATACCCTATTGTATGCCTTTTTGAAGTCAACAAATACCATGTGCAAGTTCTTATGAACACGTCTGTATTTTTCCATTAACTCTCGAATGGCAAATATAGCATATGTTGTCCCTCTTCCAGGGACTTCAATCGAAATTGATTTTAAGTAACCTCATATCTCTCAAGTCTCTCATATCTTCATCACATGCGCTTTCAGCTTTATTCCTCTGTACCCGTTGTAATATTGGCCGAACCCTTTCCCTTTAAATATAGTCACCATATATTATTTCAAATATAATTTAAAATATTTTTTATTAAAACAAGGTTATTTGAAACTAAACAAAAATCACTGCACAATAATGCATTTCTAATGTTTTGATGCTAAAAAAATCTATCGGATCTCAAATTCTTAGATCCATAAAGCATGAAGAGACTAATGTTTCCGACAATAAGGTTGCAAAAAATATAATAGCAATTCGAATTTGTTTATGTCATGCTGTCTGACCTAGTTTATATTACTGTCTTCGAATTTATTTTACATTTTTTATAAACAATACTTGTGTCTTTTCTTCCGTCAGGGTTCAGTGATGGTTTCTCATCGTTATTGAGAAACCTGCTATAGTCTTGACTGGTAGAGGCGTTAGAAGCCAATTCAATAGCGAAAGTTCTTACAGCGCAAGAAACCCTCCAAGAAGACACCAATCACCAATTACACATGAAGATTCATTACTTACTCGATTACTTTAAAGCATCGGACTATAAGCGCTTCATTTAATATTGTCGAGGGAATATTTTACTTATTGCAAAAAAAAGTATTACTTTAAATATCACATGAATTTTCCAATATTCTTTTCACTATTGTAGACGCGCCAACGACCGCGACGCCCGCGGAGATGTTTGACATTAACTCGAAATAAACATTCGATGATTCGCCATTTCCATGTCTGCACCACTAACGGCCCATTCAGACTTTCTTAGAATTTATTTATTGGCCCCAACAAGCTGTTATGTACACTAAATACAGCTTTGAAGTTAACTTAGCCTGGTGTTAATATTCGATTTCAAGTATTGTTATATACCATTGTTAAAAGGTTTATTTCGTTGTTTTACTCAGTTACTACGTCTAATAATGTATCATCATCTATCATGTACCTAGTAAATAATTATCTAGTAATCAGCAGTAACCAGTGCTTATCAACAGTGACAAATGTTGTTTTTCGAGTCAGTCTGAACCTATTTAGTACTTGGTCAATCTGGAGTGGGAGTAATTTTCGAAGTTGTGTGCGGTTTTATATAAAGTCGACAAAATGTACGTTTAGCCGACAAAAGAGCAGAAGGCTCAACTAATACTTATAGATCTCCACTGCCCATGTACATGCGTAACACCAAGGGCGTCACCAACGCGTTGTAGGCTAAGATATGTGTGGTAGACCTGCTTATTACTGACTTCATTTAATGGAACGTAGAACATTTCATGTTTGACTCAAAGAAGAGGGAAGATACTACTGTTTTTGTGAACGGAAATATTTTTACAAAATTGCACACTTTCTGTTTTTCATAATTAAACTAAAAATTATGTCCATCAACCGGCCTTCGACCACTTGGACTTGTCCCCTTAATTTATGAGGAGACCTAAATCTAACAATGGGACTGTTTAGGACTTTAAAGTGATTATCACTCAGATACTAATTAGGTATTGTGAGTATAATCACAGAACTGTGAAGTTATCACAGCCCGATGGCTGGAATCAATAGTAAATGATCGACAGAGTTAGGACTTCGGACGCGGCCGGCAGTTGGATGAGTGGTTGCTCTTAGCAAAATTTCTTGAATCCTTCGGAGAGTATTTTGAACAGACAATCCTAATTGTTACATATGAAATTCCTAGATTTGTTACTAACCCCTCTAGTTATCCGAAATTTTCAACACTACAGAATTAGCCATGTTACGTAAAAGTAGATTTTATTCGATTTTCGTTTGAATTGGCAGCTGTGTACTTAATTATTCGGCAAAATGATTACTTAAGCCAACAAAGCTGTTTTATTTATTGAACTTTCTGATTAACACTAATGTCCGCTACATTTTAAATGCCAAAAGGTGAACTATTTTAGGTACTATTATAATCACATGACAAAAAAAATAAACCATTTCTGCCTAATACTCGACCATTTCATATAATGTAATTGCATAAATTGTCTGCTTGGGATATAGAGATAATATTATATATTCAAACTTTTCGTCTCTCACAATATGAGGGGTAAGCAAGACCTCTACCGCGCTGGCCAAGTGTAACTTAGCAGATTTATGAGATCATTATCAAGAACTTTCAAGTATTCAGAACCACAAAGATTTTTTTAATACGCACATAAATTTTTAAATTGTAGGTAGGTGGCGGGGAGGTCAAATTTGAGTTCATTAAACTGAAGTCGAAGTCTTTAGAATCTCATTGTATGTATTTTAGTAAATAATTTTAAATACCTATACTTAGTAAATCTATACATAAAATAAAATTTAACGCAATTGATCCCAAAACAATAGTCTGTGCGTTTGTTCGCGCTTATCTCATAAACGGCTTAACCGATTTCGTTATGGTTTACACTTATGCATTGCAATAAGTATCACTTAATATTTACATTCAATTTCGTTTCATTGCAATCCGTCCATAAAAAAAAAGGTCAACAATCAACATATTTCTAATTTACACAACGAGAAAAACCCAGTCATAAAACATTGCAGGTTCTATATGTAACCGTAAAACGTTGGTTTTCTGAAACGAGCCGAGCATGGTTCACTAGTTTTGTAATATAACGACAACGGGTAATTTGACAAGAATGAATTCAATTAGTCAACTGTCGGGCTTCCACTGACAAATATTGAATCAAATGATAAGTAGTGAAGGTAAACGGCATTTAGACGACGGAATTGTAATAAATGAAGTAAGTCGCCGATGAAGGTTGGATTGATGGAAAGAAACTGGAATTTGATAATCCTTACTAACATTATTACATGTAGATAGATACACTTGCTATAAAACCTTCGTTCAAACAAAAGCGGATACGACTCCAACAAAACGCTTCTGTTTTCATTTTCAAGTGAAAGCCTTAAGCGATTTGGAAGTGTAGTATGTTATATTGTCATTGAAACCCATAAATGTCCGATTATGGTTCTATTGCTAGGCTCCGGACTTCTCTCACCATGAGAAGGATTAAGTCCACATTCCGCCTCGCTGTATTCGTGTGGATTGGTAGATTTTATACAACTTGTGGAAATTATTCTGGAAATTCTGGAAATATTGAAAATTATGGAGAACTCCAAGGTTGAGGTTTCCTCACAATGTTATCCGTCACCGAAACATGTGATAGCTGATTTGTAATGTACACTCTTTCATTCTTCCTTTATTTCTTCTTATTTCTTGGTCGATACCGTATCAATGTTACCTTTATTGTTATTTATGTTCATGGCCGACGGTGACCACTTACCATGAGAAGGCTCGCCTGCTTGTTTATGGGCTATTCACATTTAAAAAAAAGCAAGCGTGCAAGATTCTAACTCGATATTCCCTCGCGAGCGACCAACGTTCAAACCACTTGGCTACACTGTTTTTCAATACAACTGTTTATCAATTATATATAAATCATTATTAGTTATGTTTCTGTTCCTATACTTTATTTTATATACAAACAAAAGATATTGGTGCGGTGTTTTCATAACAAAAATCGTAACTAAAAATACAATTTTACCATCCACTATGGGGTCCAAATATACCCATCACCACTACGTTCTTCCATTGCAGATTAGTTAGCGATTCAACTGTTAACAGAAGACGAAATTTCGTGTTACTCAAATTCCTCCGACGCGGCCTTGGGTGCTATTGCTAATTGTAAAAGAACCAATTCTTGAACGTGCGATTCCTAACAAAAACATTAATTGCCACTGGAAGAACGCGATGAAAGACTTCATTTGAAATTTACAATTTACTAGTCTTCGTACCTAACCTAGCGCTTTGTACTAAAACACAAAGTTACTCAAGCTACAGCTTCAGTAAATCTACAGTAACGATCACTTTACACATTCAGAAACACACTGTATAATAGAACCTAAGGATTCCGAACAGGGATGTTATGGAGCTCGGTAACCGTAACCGAAACTATCGGATATCCAAAATTAAAATATGTATTATAAACCGTATCTGAATCCGATAATAAAGTGTGGAATAATTTCGAATAGGAGCAAGGTGTAAATGAAACGCGTTATGTCAGGTTTTCGCCGGCCGGGCCGTTATTAACCCGCGTTGCTCTCATCTTTAGACAGTTTTTATTATTTAATTTTTAAGGTTATTGTGTTTTTTTTGTGGTTATATATAATGCCTATAAATAAAGTCAAGTTTTCCAAGTCCTAAATAATTTAATATCCGTAACGGAAATTATCCGGAATAATCGGATAATCCGAAATAATTTCATATTGGTAACCGTAACCGAAACTAGTAAAATATTATTCATATAGCCACATCCGAAATTTCACCTCCACAACATCCCTAATATCGAATATTCATTGTCCCAGATCTATCGCGTCCAATAAATCCCGTTTTGGCGTTATGGCTCTCTTCGCATTATGACACAGTTTCGCTGTATCCAAAGTAAACACGGAATTATCAAATAAGCTAAAGTACAAAGGCTCAACAAAGCCCACACAGATCAGACAGGATTCCTAATGCACTATCGGTGAAGTTGTGTATATCAAACATTTGCATGGCGCGCAAGCGAGTGTTGCGTGTCACCGCCCACTATAAAACCCTAGGATAGCCACTTTAGAACTATGGCTAGGAAATATCCAGGATTTTTATGTCAACCTTATGATAGTGGGGAAAATATCTTACAACGTCCATTTACATAATAATTTGAAACTAATTTTAACGAAGACAATAATTTGTTCTAATAAAAGAAATGTCAAGGGAGGGAATCTCTATATTAAATATTTTTATGTAGGTAGATCTTGTTATCAATATTAAGGTAACTATATATTTTTGGAATTAATATTTGTCAGAATCTTTACAGATTTAAGTCATACTTGGCAAAAAAAATGCTAAAATAAGACATAAAATTTGAATCCGGACATACTTAACAGAATTGTTAAGCGATTAATTTTGACAGGTTTCCTGCACCCAAAGCAATGATTATATTTTTAATTCATATAATTAGGAAAACTGATTCATAAAACAAGAAATACTGAATGCCTGACAGCATTCTTTACCAGTAAACTATGTGCATACTATGTTACATCGAAGGATATAATAAAACAAATTAATATTTATATTAATAAAAATAAATTTAGTTTATTCTACAATATTAACATAATATTTAACAATATTTTAAAGTAAATAATTGACAAATGTGCCCACTGGCCGCCTGATGGTGACCAGACACCGTCGTCCAGTCGTTTTCAACACAAACGCATCAGCGACCCGTTATCGGAACTTGGAAACGGACAACCAAAGCTCTCTGTCATTGGAACTGAAACATGAAAAAGCATTTCACGGTTCATATAATTGACGATTAACATAACTAAATTGTAGCGTGTGAAGTTTTCCACGTGTCTTGACGTTGAATGATTATTAACGACCCCCTAGCCCTTGGTAGTGACCCTGTCTGCCGAACGTGTCTAGCGCAGACATCTACGTGACAGGTACATGTTTATTCTCGGGTAATGAGTAGTTTGTGACGTCACATTTGTGTACGTCCATGCCACCGCAATACAGAGAATCCTACTGCGGAGATGTGAGTATTTTAATTTACATTTAAATTTAATTTAACAGCCAAGAATAAAAACCTATACTCAATAAACAGTCACACTAAATTAATAAATATATTAGTGTGATATGAGAGAAGAAAATTAAATGTGGAAAACAGTTTATCCTTCTTACTAAAGTACATTTGGTAGTTCCAAGTGCAGTACTGTGAAATCGTCGCGGGTATCGGCATCGCATTAGTTGAAGTACACAATGTAAGCTGCTTCACGCTCCGTAAAAGTTTAGTGGTTTCAACTAAATGCGGGAAATCATGCAAGCATGCGACTAGTTATAGAGCTCAATGGTCTTACCATTCTAACCACACTCATTACGCCTATCTTTGTAGTAAATTGCTTGACAAGGTAGAGATACAAACAATATGTAAATTCTAAGAATAGACTATATGAGTGAGTTGTTTACAAATGTGTGTGTCATATATTAAAAATATTTATAGATTAACCATTTTTTTGTTTGTGAGGATAAATTATTAGTTTTAATAACAGTGAAAAATTTTATTTGACATGCGCTATATGCCATTTTATAATACAATAATAAAGTTTAGTTCGACTAGGAACGTGTATAATATTACGAACTATATTTTTTTAAATAAAGTATTAGTTACATAATTTTTTTATTAGTAATATACACTAAAAATCAAGAAAAATTTGCATGCCTAACCGTGGGTAATTAATTAACTCTAGGTGTTATGCATGGTATATTGGACCCCATTTAACCATAGTGACTGCAAATAAATTATCTTTAGTTTAATTATTAATTACTGTCTTTTATTACAAAAAATCTAATGTGTTTACATTCTGTTTCCGGGCGTTGGGTGATTGGAACTACTTTTTTTTTGATTCATTTTTTTCCCTGGATGTAGTGTTTTAGGATATGCTACAGTGTCAATATCTTTATCAGGAATATACATTATCTTGTCGCCAAATTTACTTCGGTTCCATTGACATTAATGGCGTTTCTTAGCAACTAATCATTTTAGTTCGTATACTAAACTGGGAATTCTGGGTTAGATCCCAATCTACCAATGCATTGTGGTAGGTACTGTGTTTTACTGTGATTTTTCATGCTTATATTCCTGGGCAACTAGACACCTTTCTATTACTGCTTTAAAAACTATTTGCAATGTTACCAGCACCAAAAGTAAACAGCAAAACACCGCTGGAAACTTTAATCCGTTGAGGAGTTGCATTTTTGTCTCCAAGACACATCATCAGATCCTTATCATATTTGTAGTGACTATCTACAAAAAATAACAAACACAATCATTAAAATCGCCCAACCTCCTCCTTTTTTGACGTCGATAAAAAATCTTTCACATCAAAAAAAACCAACAGATATCATTTAACTCTTTTTCCATTATGTTCCCGGAAGGCGTGTAATTTCTACCAACCCACATTTAGTCATAATATTCATCAAATATGACTCGAATCCAGCATTACACAATCATGGGTCGCAACTTCGGAAGGATAAACTACCTGCTTTGTAACTACAAGTTTTATTAGCAAAGGACATAGTCTGGTACAGACCAGCATGCACTAAATCATGTCATAAGTAAATTCAGTACGAGTTGGCATTGTAGGTGATCGGTCGATGGGTAAGTCGATCGTTGTTGCAGTCACCCGACACCCCAGATTGTCTGTCCGACGATACTGCACGGGACTGCGGCTGCGGGGTCGCGCTTACGGAATACGTCTCTCATGCATATCGGGTTTTAGTCGGCATTCTTTTGAAATATCAGTATCATTGTTCGATTGTTGATGAATACCAACGATACATCTAACACGTGATAGATCGATGGTGCAATCGTGTGAGCAGTGATGCCGACTGCTAGTGCAAGACTAAAAAACTGCAAGGTGAACTCGTTGGCTATTAATTTCAGGTCACAAATCTGTCCATAGAATTGAGGATGCCTGGGGATATACCGCGCAGTTCTTGCTCGGTTGAGAGGTTAGTGGCCGTCAGATGCCCTCTTCAACCTCTGAAGCACGGAACTGCTCAAGAAATATAGCCACTAGCAGTCCCTCACCCAACTACCGTCTGCGCCCACAGTTGAGGAACTCGTTCTTTTATGTAGTACGGCCAACACAAACATGAAAATAAAACAAAAACTTAGTAAGTATTGTGAGTGAATAAAATTACTCAGATTCTAAGAAACTATGAATGAATGTTTAAATAAATTCTACATTAAAACATAATTATGATCAATAAACAGTTACACATATGTAGTAGTCTTACTTCATGACTAGTAAAGTGGCGGAAGGTGTACATTTCATATAAATGGGCAGTTATATTTTATTTAGATTACATTACAGGTTTACCGTGACAATTTATTAAATAAGGCTAAAAATTGACATAAAATAATGGAATCTTGATTACCCTGTGACAGTGTTTTTGGACCGTTGAATAATGTTGGAAATTTACCATTTTTCCGGTCGAACATTATATCATAAATGGTTGCTGTTTTTTTAATATAAAACGGAAAATAATGAAATATTAGCAAATTAGAACTTCTCCTATACATGAGATCGAGACATCCCAACATTATACACAAACAGCACCAGGTCCTTTAAACACACAGTCTCTAATGTCACTACTTGAGAAATCAACTGTCTCAATAAATTAAAATATGTGTACGTTTGATGTATAAATTTTATGTTCTCATAAAATTTTAATTTTTAATTTAATTAATTGTTTATCTAAATATGGAGAAATTGTTTTCTTTTATATGTTACCATTGATTTGTTGTGATGTTAATAAATGCAAACAATAACAAAATAATATTTAAAACAGCAAGCATATGTTAAAACGAAGCTGATAATCGTGTAAAAATATATATATTTAACTTTTGTAATTACCATATGTTGTTTAAAAGATGTGCTGAGGAGTTCTTTCACCGTTTGTTCTCCTAATTGTTAAAGCACCTTTTCAAAACGGTGGTAGAAGCAAAAGAATTACGTTCATAAGTGTAT
This sequence comes from Megathymus violae, assembly GCA_003671415.1. Classification (NCBI taxonomy): domain Eukaryota; kingdom Metazoa; phylum Arthropoda; class Insecta; order Lepidoptera; family Hesperiidae; genus Megathymus; species Megathymus violae. The sequence continues at coordinate 1,361,952 of PDGT01000071.1, forward strand.
TCACTGAATACCTATATGATTAAATGATTTTGAATTTGAATTTGAATTTGAATATAATCTACATAAGAGTTCCCGACATTGTTCTCAAATGCGTATGTCGTCTGACAATCCTCACTACATCCAAAGTGGACTACTGACTTTACACATACACATTATCTGAGGAACCCCGAGTACTTACGTTACAATGATGAGTTCTGATGAAGAATCGATTGAACTTCTCTCGTAGACTATACTCTTAATCGAAAGATTAGACTACAGCAGACCACATAAGATTAAAACTTATGCGCCATTATAAATTAGACACGGCCAGTCCATCAACACTCGCAGTCTCAATATACTATTATATTTATTGACCCTAATTGCTAGATGCACACCAACAGATCATTACGTGCTCACAAATATGGCAACAGCTATTGTCGACGATCCAATAGTATTTGAATAGCTAAACATGTTTCCGAACATGTCTCACTGAAGACTGTTAGTCAGATGAACTAACAGAAATAAAAATAAAAAGTAGATATATTGCGATATAACTTCTCTTTCCCGTAGAAATTGGAAAGCTACGAAGTATCCGAATTCTTACAAACTTTTAAGCGTTGTAAATTTGAAGTTAAAAAAAAGTGAAGTGAACGAGCACTTTATTTGATCATATATATCATATACAATATATAGATCGTATACAATAACATGAAAATCATGTATTTAACATAAGTATTTTAATGCGTTTGTTAGAAGTGACAGCGACTAAATCCATTGCTGTTCCACTGTATGACTGATCTCGAAGCTAAAACATAGTGTTATTCCTTCCAATTATAATATCAACTTTTTCAACGCAACAGAGATTACTATTTCAGGCTATAATCAAAATATACCCATATACTGTGTTATATCCTAAGTTACTTAGCTTTTTTCCCAAAATGTGTACACCTATTATTAGATATACACAATTTATATAGTAATGTTGCCAGTTATAACAGATGGTATAAATCATTTGTTGGGTTGCCAATAGTATAGATGGCCAACGTACATCTCTTATAGTAGAAGGTAAAACTATCACCTGTATTATATGTCCGTCAATAGCGTTTTAAATTGAAAATCTCACATCATATTACCCGGCATCGCTAAAGAGTCGAGATGGCTCAATTTGTCGTGTAGTTATATCGTTTGAGACGCTTATTAACAATTCAAAACACACTAACGCAATAAACAGATGCGTAGGCGATATTCGTCTTAGCGATTGGGAGACGACGGGCCCGCAAAACGACGTTTGCACATAATTTGTGTTGTTGCCGACTTTGAAATGTAGATGTTTCAACATTTCTATTCTACTTTATCCGTTTATAAACTAGAACCGGTTATAATATCGGTTATTTGATACTTGAGTCATTTAGTTGCTCGTAATATCTAATAATATATTTTTTCATTCGAGATAGAACTAGCCCAATTTTATAAAATAACTACTTATCTAAAGTGTTTAGAAAAACCAATACCAACAAATAACTACGTACCTTTTTTGATTGCACCGAAAGGAAAAATCTAATGATTAAATAATTGTCGAGATGCACCTCTTAGTCGAACAAAGATTTGTTATGGCTATGTCCCCACGTCCGACTGCTTAGAATGATGACTGAATATATTTAGGTATTATAAGTATCCAAGATTACATAAGCAATATCTGTAAACTTTAATGACTTTTATGAATTGGGATTCAGTAAAGATTAAAACTTGATATTAAAAGTATTTCATGGTCTCTACATCGTAAATAATACGGCGGTAACCAACGATGCCGCCATTTTTCTTCTAATTCAAAGCATCACAGTTGTTACTGGTAATACATACTTTAGGATATTTATAATAAACAAATATATTTTATCACTAGAAAAAATTATTTTTGAGTTACAAAGATATACACTGATAAACAGATAGACCGAAAAGTTATAAGGCTTTATAAAGATATGAGATAAAATATTTTAGATTGAATAAAATACTAATATTATCATGTTTTGGTATAACTTAAATAGTAGCAATTAAATAATTTAATTCATTAATTAAGTAACACAATGTGAACTTACAAATTATTTTAATATATAAATTGTCCTAGCGACATCTATGATTTGTTGATTAAAACCTACTGTTTTATATATTTTGAATTCATGATTTTAGTGACATTAATGACAGTCTTGTATTATTACTGGTATATAATTCGAGTGCACCTTAAACAATTTGGCTGTCTAGAAGAGAGTGACATTAAATTGAAAAATTCCAATATAATCATAAATACATACACATTTTGACTTATTTAAATATATACCTTATTTATGTTAACAAAATCATGTATATGCATGTAAATATGTATATGATTATTAAACTTCGTGTTAACTTGTAATAAGTACATGTAGAATGGATCATGGTGACGGTCAAATTGCGGCGGCGCGAAATAAATTTTGACAGGTTGACAGGTGACATTTGACACTAGACATCTACTTTGCATCTAGTTCGATTTGGTTTTGGGTACCATATTGCAACATACTACACCAACGACATCTTGCAGCAAGGCGCGAACCGAGAAGAGTATGTAAAAGCCATGACCTCCTTAAAATCGTTCACGTCAAATTAACAAACAGTATAAATTTACAAATTTTACAAGAACTTAATCAATTATCCACTTCCAGCGTAAGTCGTTAAATAATTTAATAATGTAGATTAATTAATTAACAGTATCGCCTTCCCAAAGTTTTGGTTGCCACCGCTCCTGCTTACCGCACCGTTGTATATTTTAGATTTACCATAAACTAAACAAAGTGCAATCTGCAATGAGTTAAAGTTTAAGATTATACACTGAATACATTTGAATACTAGTTTTAACTTGGAAATATTAATTTCCTTATTCTGATCCAGTTGGTGTCGTCCTTTGTAATTACGCCCAGCATGAACCGTATTTAATGAATATGAATGCAGTCAATTGATATACCAACGATTCATTGCGGAAATTTTGCGACGGATTCCGTTTAACATTCAGGATAACGATTTTGCATATACGTAGTCAGCAACAAAAGAAGGTAATCAGAATGATAATTCTAATAGAACAAAAAATTTAACGAACTTGATAGTTAAAAAAAAAATATTGTAATTACTAGAGTTTTGTATGTAGGTAGTGAACCTCCCGCCTGTACAGACGACGCAGTTCGCGTCGTCATTGGTCATTCGACTAGAATACTTTGCACGGGTTTGTGTTCCCGACTATTTATAAGTCTTCAAGAGGAGAGTGAAGTTACAAGTTAGTGCATTAAACATATTAGACTTCGTCATCACAGACCATCAGCTGGGATTGTTGTCAAGCATTAACTTATTTTATGTAAAAAGAAGACAGCAAAATTAAAAAGAAACCCTGAATATCCTGTAAGATGATGTGACGTAATGCAAATTAATGACATAGGAACATTTTATTGTCAGCTTTTTAGAATCCGTCTTCGTTGGTTTGTCCAAACACCAAACAAAAATTATTAAACCGATTTCGACGCGGTCTTCACTGATCGAAACTAGTTATCTGAATCGATAAAATCGACTTATAACAAATATGTTTTGCTTCAGAATTAGTTTAAATACGACCTGAGTTACAATCTTGCGTCATATTCTCGTACAAAGCAAATATCCTGGAGATGAATTATAAACTTCTTGCAGATGAATTTTCAGTCAAAATCTATTATTTAATTTATAGAACTACTAAATAAACTACATTGAAGCTGTCTCGTAGCATGATGTATGATTCCTAGTTATTTCTCAGTTCTAGCAATATAACTAACTATATGCATTACATCAAATTAAACAGAACATAAGTACTACGGACGATTCCACAAATTAAAATAATTGATTCCTTTGAACAAGAATAAATTATGTTTCATAAATATTCAAGTCGCCTACATAACAACGTGGCACAAAAATACCAAGCTTAAAACAAAGTACTTATAAACGTTATATCCTTAACAAAAATCAATCCCGTTTAAAAGAAAATCGTAAAAATATTTGATTGTAATGTAGCAGGAAGCAATTGCATCGGGCATTACTTTATGTTATCTGCAGCACAATATTACACAAAGGCCCAGTTGCATGCAGGTTCGACCACGATATTAGTCCACAGTTGGTTGATAACGGCGCGCGGGCCGCCTTATCACCGCGCCCGTCCACCGGCACAGTCGCCACATTCACTCCACCTGTACCGCGATTGAGGTTACACGGTACTTGAGTTCAGTTAAATTTAAATAATTTCTTGGAACACAAAATAAAATATAGTAAGGTTATTAAGTTTAAATTATAAAAATGAATGTACTATTTTAAATGATAGAAATTCAAATTACAAATTGTGGTGATGACATTTTATACCGAATATATTTTATGTACATTAAGGATATATGAGAAAACCTACTGTTCGGAGCCTTTATTAATGCAATAGAAACCAAAACAATAGCTGTTAGAATTTTTGGCTATTTGTCTATTGGTCTGTGTGTTTGTTTATACTAATCTCAGAAACGGCTTAACCGATTTCGTTATAGTTTTCACTAATGCATTACAGTAAGCGTCACTTAATATTTAAAGTTCGTTCATTGCAATCCGTCTATAAATAAAAAAGTTATAAATTAACATTTATGTATTTCTATTATACAGAAAGGGAAAAACTTAGTCCTAAAACAATAAAGTTATAAATAGCAAGATATTTCTACGCGTAAGGCATAATTTTTGTGAAGCGAAGTGCAGGCGTTTTGTTAGCATATAATATAATTATCGCAAAAAGTTTTGACGGCATATGACAAAAAATATACAATACCTAAGTCACCACATCTATCAATCACATACGTGTAAAATCCAACAAAAGTATTAACTTTTTTTAATAAAGTATTAAACCCTCTCGAACGTATTACACAAGCAGAGATCATGCGATGCTTGACGCTGGAGTCAAGGAGAGCGGCCGGCGCCGACCACGCCCGCGCCCACCCCGCGCCCCGCACCGCTCCCCTCGCCATGCAAACCGCACATCGATAGATTCGATTGTTGCTCATTACGTATCCTGCTTCTGCCGTTTCTTTAACGATCATAAATACTTATATCACAGTCTAACCCACTCTTTGATACAGTTGACCAACAGAAACGTCTAGTCTAGTCAAACATGCGGGAGGGTTGTAGATTGGGACGCGTTCCCAGATCTCTACCAGCGTTTGGGAAAAGCATTGAAGTAACTCACTGCAAGAATTATACATACTAGGCACAGCATGTTTATGTTATTAATTGCACAATTCTTTTATATCATGTGATATGGAAATGACGTAAAGTCAAATCGATGCCGGCTTTTCATCGACATCAAAGGCGATGTACCGCTGTAAGTTCTTACCCTATGCCTATATCATAATAATCCAACCCAGTTACAATGCCACTAATTGGACCCCACCTTATAGTTAGTCCTTTACGTTTCGAGTTTTATCGACTTGCAAATAAAATGGCGCGCTACTAATTGATACGCATAGACCGTTGGAACGGCACTGCCTTCACATTGGAAACGCAAACTCGAATCAAAATACGTGTAGATAAATGATGTAATGTATCTTAATTGTCAAATCCCATTGCACAAAATCAGTATTGATTTGCGATGAAAACTCTATAAACTTAAGTATTATGTCGAGATTTCCCATACCATAATAATACCATAATTATAATCACTGATACTTAAACCTTTTACCATAATAAAATGACCAGACTTGCTGTTTATAAAATGCTTGCTGTTACAATGTTCTAATCACAGAATCACCTGTTTTAGATAAGTGAGATTCAAGAATCACAAGCACCGCACTTCGGAGTGTAGGATGTTTCGTCCGCGTTCCACCAGATATTATGTAATTGGGACTGATACCACAGAATCCGCGAACGTTTCCCCATTACTAACAGATATGGACGGAATTATTCTGTTTTATCTGTAACTGAGTACTAATGATCTAGTGCGGGCGGCTTTGACACGGCGACAAATAAATATCCGCGATTACTTCGCGGTAAATTACACATTAATTATATAAAATCAGATCACCTGAACATTGCGGATCTGTTGACGGTAGGTACCTTTCTGGCTGCTCAAGCGGATACTTCATAAAATTAATTACAATTCCATACTTCGAGTCATGGTTAGTCAATCCTAAAGCGTTGTTGATAAGGATAAGACAAAAAAATGAATATGGTGCTTTACCAGTAACGGACTTTAATGGACGTTTTAGGATTAACTTCACAATCAGTTATAGGTAGAACAACGTTAAAACATACCAACAGTTTTAATTTCGTAAAGTCACAGATTAAGATAAAAAACATCGATATATATATTAATGGACTTTGTCATTTGTAAATTCAGCGTTGATAATATAAAAAAACGCATTTATAAATTTAAGTAAAGTCGAATTTATGTCGTAGACTTCGTATGGTTTGTCCCTCACTGAAGCCAGTACCTTAAGATCTTTGGATCATTTAAATGGTAATAAGGTCACAATCTAAGCAGGTCGCAAACTAGCTGTGTTGCAAACAAAAATAGCTCAAGGCTTAGATCCTTCTGATTGTAATCATACTTAACACTGATAAAACGTCATTCTATGACAACTTCTTATACAATTTTTTCGTTTACAAATATAAAGTAACTAATTAGTCATCAATTTTAATTATCTCTTCTCGACTACCGGCAAGTCATCAATGTGTTCAAGGCGAATAAATCACGATTAAATCGTCTTGTGACGAATAAAAATAAATAACTACATAGTCGATGTGAACCAGCCATAATTTTTCAGAGTCGGAAAGTGTTTTCGACGAAAGGAAATAAGCCATAAAAAGTAACGATTCGATCTCATCAAAAGCGTTGTCACTACTTATAATTTATGATATTTTGATTATTCAGAAGACGAAAATTCGTTGAACAGAATTCCAATGCATCGATGCGAAGATCGAATTTGAAAGCGTTGAAATAAAAAATCTATTAGTTTTAATTAGAATGGGTACTCACGATATTTTTACTTTATACAGGTATTATCGACGATTTGTTAATAACATACCTAATAATTGAAAACGAATTTGACTTTAATCTGACAGCCTCAACTGTCACTTGTGGTTGTCAAATGTCATGTTTCAAAACTTACTAAACGACAGCGCATTGTAAGACTTGTAAAATAGTTTCAAAATATTGACACTATATCGATTATTTTTAAAAACAAAAATCGTGAGTACCTGTTCCAATTAAAACATATAACGTCCATGATTATATAATGAAACCCTATGAATGGATTTAAGTCACAAAAAGTAACGATACGATCTCACCAAGAGCGCTGTAGCAGGCATAGTTTATGTAATCATAAACTATCTTTTACGCTGAATAATTTCAGTGAATAAGAAAAGTCGACGAAAGGGATACGAATACAGCGATTCGAACATCGAAATTGAACCTGTCAAAATACTGAACCTGTTGGCTCACTGTGACGGCAATGATTATTATTTTCGACTTCAATTTCGGCACAGCGGCCGCCGCGTGACCTTTTCACTCAAACGATATTTTTTATTTCAGATGTGGTTATCATCAAACGTTGATCTCGAATGGTGGCAGTGGCGGTACGATCGAGGCTGCTACATCCGTTCTCTAAGGTCTCTGGCGACCACGCCTAGCTGAAATGGCTGCGATGCCTACAACTCGAGTATAATACGCGCTACTGCGCAATTGACTGCTCCAACATTCATTTGGAGCTATTAATTTGTGAGGTTCGAACGCTACGGCTTAATATGGCATAGGCTTTTTGCTCGATTCCTTTTAGATGAGGGATTAAAAGTAACTTCATAAATAAACATGCAATGTAATCATTGTATATAAAAATGTAACTATCTTCTAGTAAGTTAATTTATTACTTATGAGTACAATTGAAAAATATAAACTTTTTTGATAAGATTGAAAATGAGGTATTGAAAATAAATACGAAACAAAATAAAATAAAAATATAAAATGTATCTCAAAAATATTACTATTTAAATATATTATTAAAATATTGTAAAATTATTTTCTGTTAAAACTTTTCACGTATATTTTTTTCATTTTTTTTTTCATTGTCTTTGGCCTCGTAACGTTATAAATAATGCAATTTCTCTAGCATTTAGATTAGATGCTATATTTGTTTTAAAAATTATGCAGTATATGTTTATGAAAACTAAAGTTAAATTAAACTAAAATAATTATTTAATTAAAATAAAGTCCATTTTGATTTTTTTGTCATTTCTACGTAAACCATCAAGAATAACACGTTTAATTCAATAAGATCAGCGATTCTTTAGTTGAAATTGACGTGTAACTGTGAAATATTGGATGAACGCCATGAAATTTAAATTATTATTTAATTAACAAAACTTCAATAGTATCTTGGATATAACAACAATCATTTCATAATTGTATGTACAAATATTTTATTATATAGTATACACAAACATATTTATATAATTACAGGCGTTAAGTCCACTTGATGTCAAACGCTTAATCACTCGCTTTATGTAAACTTGACCTATATCTATATATGTGTTAAAGTGATTACGTGTGTATATTATCTATTATATTCATATAACATTGTAATCTCTTTCAGGTAATCAATGTCAATTAGAACAATTTATAACCGTTATTACTTCCTTTCGCTAGAAAAATATGTATATAAACTTATTAACCAATATTTTACATGTCGTTAAGATATCATCATCATCCATCCATCCATCAGTCTTTGGAGGTCCACTGCTGGACATAATACTAAAGATAAAAGATAAGATATAATACTTTTAAATATTTTTTATGACTATTAGGTGAGGTTAGGAAAAATGTATACTAACATTTTATTCAATGTCAACTTTGTTGTTCAAATTGCTACAACAAGTCTTTTAGTATTATTAAAATATAAATATTATATTTTCATTTTTAATAAAATTATATCTTCTCCACTGTTCGTATATCAGATTACACTGAACTACTACCGATATCATGAACCTCCGTTTTCGTTGATTGACGGCTTCTAATGATTCCAATGCGTTCCTTAGTATGAATTACAAACTAAAACAAAAGATAAAAAATACCGCCTACTAGTTAAATTTTTGTTTACGCAATTGTTTACCAATTACCAAGGATTTACAAATGGCTTTTGAATTCTCTTCTGTAAGTGAATCTTTGAGTTGTTTTGACGTTTTGACCAGTCTTTTTGAACACTAAACTTATGTTACAACTAAAATTTTATATTTTATACTTTCTATGGTTTCTATTTAGTAAAAGCATTCCAACCTTACTTCGCTTCGATAAATAAAATCCTCAGTTTTACGTTGTTTAAATTGATTCATTGAATCATCGTATTGTGAAAAAATAGTAATTCAATACGCATTTAATAACGCCTAAGTATTTAACGAAGCCCCAGTAGTATATTTATAATCGCTCCAAACATAGAAGAATTAAAAAATAATACCTTTTAAAATGAAATACCTAATACGATACCATGTAGTACCCTTGCATGAACTTTTCATACATATTTTGTTTTCCGTAATATTATATAATATTACATGTACAAAATAAAAAATAAACAAAAGGATATAATCATAATACTAATTGTTATGAATTAGAATTAACGATATGCATGAGCTACAAATTTGATGATGGTTAAGAAAGTTTATTAAAATTTTATTAATAGTGTATACCAAGATATTCAGTTAAATGGTACGCGTTAATTTACTATACTTTTTTTTACCAACTAATGTTTAAAATTGAGATTACAGAATACAATAGATACAAACAGGTAAATCAATATATATAAGTATGTAAAAACTGACGAAAACTATAAAAAAAAATATATATTACTAAGATTTGAACTGTAAATTTATGTTGTATCTTCAAAAAACAATTTATTGTTGGTTTAAACCACGAGAACGTGAGAATACTCAGTTATTTTTATAAATATACATATTCAACAGAAACAAATCAGTTATATTTTTGGCTTGAATTCCTAAAGTAAGGACAATTTATTTATCGATAAACGAAATTTGTGTATATATAATAAAAAATAATTAATTATAAAGCCTAAGCCAAGGCTACTGAGCCCTTCATATACAAATAGAGCAGCATATATACTAAATGTTAATCGAGTACTTCACGAAACGAACTGACGTCTTTATAACACCAAGATATTAACAATGAACAAGATTGAAGACTTGAAAAATAATTAAGTACTGCGCTTTTAAATGAGTCAAGTAATACAACCGTAGACCATTACTTGCAAGAAAATATGGCAACAGTTAAAGGAAACAAACAGCCATTAATAATAAATTGAAGGATAATTATAAATCCGTATTGTGAAGACTGGAGCATTAACCTTCAGTGATCTTAAGTGTTAACACTTCACCAGAATGACGTACAAAAAATTACCTACGTTTATAATTTTATTGATTATGGTAAGATTACACAAAAAACGATCAAGTTTCAATTAAGTTTGTCTCACCTGACATATAAATAGTTAAAATCATAAAAATAGTGAGTACCAACTAAGTTAACATGTATAATGTTTACCGTGATATATGTTTAAAATAAAGTTTCAACTTTTCAATATACATTGTATTAAACTAGTGCATGATATATAATTAGTCATATTTAATATTCAATTTCTATTTATTGTATTTATGTCCTAATAGGATAGGCGTATATTATTAAAGGTACTATCTGAAATTTACAAACATAGGAAGTACTTTATATAAAAACTTTATATGAATTTAATTATTTTCAAAGTTTCAAATCAATTTTCAATTTCATTCAACTTCTCGTTCGTTGAAGGTTTTAATACAGCTGCAAAATTTTATAATAGTTTATGAGAAGCAATAATTATAAATAACTTGTAATTAATATTCAAATATTTGCCATAAAGTTGTTAACTATATAATGAAATATAGACAAGTGAATTTATATTTGACTAGATATTGCCAGCGATTTTGCAAGAAATCAGTTGTTTCGGTCCAAATTAAACTTCTATGAGATTAATAGAAATCTCATCATCATTTGACATTAGCTAAATAAAACCGTTTGTCCCTATACAATTGCGATACCATCAAAACGATTATGACTAATGTCAGCGCGTAAGGTTTACTTATGAGCTTTGATGTAAATTAATTCCAATAAAAATCAGTAGTTTTCACATGATCGAGCATCGCAAGCAGACAAATAGAAAAACAGAGAAGAATCTCATAAAATAATAATTTATTTGGGTCATCTCAATTCAGTTGACACACTCCACTTATAATTGTTTAATAGCATAGATCGCTATCTAACTACTACACATAACTAAGTAGTTTAGTCTTGCTCATTACAAGCTAGCTAATCCCTACCTACACTTACGTACACTGGCCGGTGTTACCGCAACGTGGGACGCCCAGAAGCGGATTAATTGCGATTTGGTCGTAATTTCACTTGGTCAACCTTAATTGCACTAATAAACGTTAATCAGAACGTTTACATGAATAATAAGGGGCCCGTTTAAAACAATACAGCGGACCTAAGGGCTTAAGCCCGCACATTATCTGTACGAATCGCACGAAATTTCCGACAAGGGGAACGTATGATATTTTTTGCCCTGTTGTACATTGTGCCTGTTTTACACATTGTGCAATGTAAACGTGTGCCAAAAATTGCTGGTTAATGTTTCAGAATTGACTTAAAAATTAAAATAAAAATGAAGAAAAATAAATTGGTTGAAATGAATGATAAAATAATAGAAAATAATGACAGGGTTGCATATCAGGTAAAATATAGGGAAAAGAATGATGACGAAAATTACCTCACTAACCTCTAAAACACACAAAATTATACATACGTTTGAAATTACTTCCTTTACAGCAGATTTACTCTTTTATAGATGTACTTAGTTTTTCTCGTAGCACGATCAATGATGCACTTGTTGCCCAAAGACTTGTGCCAATCGTAAGTGTCCGCCAGAAGTCAATATCTAAAAACTTAAGCGCTTTTGTGCTTCGAAAAGTTTGATTATTTTCGTTTCATAGAAACTGTTAAACCACATCGGGAGCCTTCGAATGGCAATTCCGGCACTTGAATTAGCTATTACTGCCTTTTAACATTCAGCAATGAAGCAGCGTAATTGGGTACATTAAACATTTCCTTAATCACGAGAAGATAACAACTGCTCTACAATGGGCTGCTGATGAGTTAAAGTCAAGGAACGGAGATGTTCAAAATGCGAATGGTAAAACGATATTACTATATTGTTATGGACTAGTAAAAACATCCATAAATAACCCGTGTTCCTTTACCGATTTGTTTCTTTGGACCATACCTATTCATATAATAAATAATACGTGGTATTAACGCTCCGCTAACTGATTGATACTGGTTGTCAATCTCGAGGTAACTTTTTATTCCATAGTTCTAAAAAGCAGGTTTTCAATAAAAATAAAAAAGCAAATGCTACCTTTAACAGCTTTTAGACAGAATCAATCTTGAGCATCAAAAAAGTTTCGAATAGTACAATATTTCGATTGGTTTTTGTTGACAGGTTAGATGCTGTCTTTTGGATTTGAATGGTCACGCGCATTGGGCAACACACTGAAAGAGTAGGTATTGTAGATTCGATATTAGTGACATTTAGTAACTGTAAAAGAATAACGTGTAAGCCACACGTGGGTCTATATATGAACCAACTTCTCACTTCATGTATTCAATGTATACCCAGTGTAAAAAACCATAACTTTTACATCACTGTAGCCAACTAAATAGTATAAATTGATACTCGTACTAACAAACCAACACTTAAACGGAACTAAATATTTACATTCAATTTTTTTTTTTTAATTAATGTTGCTAGCTTTTGTTATCGATACTGAGATCATATATATACATATAAAATATATATTGAATTATAATTTGTCTCTCTGTCATGACATTTCGCAGCAAGTACGTAAACAAATTATGGAAAAAATTCATATTAATAATACATGTTATTTTACAGCAAATTGTGATTAATTTAAAAACGAAAAAAAGGACGGTTTTTTCGCTAAGCAGCAGTCTCGGCCAGGTAAGCTAGGTCTTCGAAATTAAAGACGCAAAGGTGTAATGAAAAACACAGTGTATAGTATGTTTTCAATATCATGAATATGAGCAGCATTATGTAATTACAGTTAATATACATGTCATTTATGTATCTTATGTGGCTTTCTAACAACATTTCACAATTTTTTGTAATGGTGAACACTGTCTATACTAATATAAAGAGAGAAGCGAATTTTGTGAGTTTGTGTGTAACCTCCGGAACCATGGCACTTATTTCAAATTTTTTTTTTTACTATTTCAAAGAAACATTATTCAGAATGGAATATAGGCTATATATTTTGTGCTTATATATGTATAGTAATTAATTGTTTGACCTTTAGTGTATTTGGGGCGGGCCGTTAGTAGTAGTAGTGTCTAAAGGCAGGAAAGCAGTAGGCCCTGATGGTATAGTTGCGGAGATATTAAAATTAATACACGCATGTAATGTAGACAAATTAGTTTCATTATTTAACAATTCGGACGATGTGTTTCCCGACGACTGACTTTTGTAAATATTTACACCACTAACAAAAAATGGTAATGCTAAATACTGCGAAGAACATAGAATGATCAGTATCGTGAGCCATTATATGAAAATATTCTTGATAATTATTCAAAACAGAATTTACAAAATAACTGAGCAGTATATCGGGGAAACAGTTTGGATTCAGAGCGGGGTTGGGCACTAGAGATGTTCTGGTAGCAATCCAAGTATTAGTTCATCGTTGCATAGATGTTAGAATGAATGTTTAAATGTGTTTTATAGATTTTGAGAAAGCATTTGATAATGTCAAACAGGATCAATTAACAACGATTTTAAAATCTATTGGAATGGATAAAAATTGTTTGACATTTGTAAATCATTTATATTGGAAACAAAAATCAAGGATAAAAATTAATAAGAAATTGACTAAAGAAGTTAAAATATAATTAAAATATATTTAACGTATACTCAGAAACTATTTTCAAAAAAGCTTTCGAAGACCTTGACCTGGGCATTCGGGTAAATGGTGAACTGATACAGAACATTCGTTATGCAGATGATACCGTCATTTTGGTAGAAAGCCCAAATGACCTTCAAATTATGCTTCAAAAATTGAATCTGGTACCATTGGAATATGGCCTCAATTCATGATTGTTGGTAAACATTTAAATGCGTCAACAATTTTGCGATTAGGAAATGATTCCATAGAAAGAGTTAACAAATACAAATATCTCGGCTGTTGGTTAAATGAGGATTGGGAATCGGATCATGAAATTAGGATAAGAATTGAAATTGCCAGAAACACCTTTCAAAACATGAGGAAACTAATGACTAACAGAAAAATTAGCTTAAAACTGCGGTGGAGAATAGTTAAATGTTATATACTTCCAATTCTTATGTATGGTTCCGAAAGTTGGACACTGAAAAAGAAGTCAATTGATAAACTAAAGGGTTTTGAAATGTGGATCTACAGAAGAATGTTTAAAATTAAATGGACAAGTAGAATATCGAATGTCAAAGTTTTACAAATAATGAATAAAGACTTGAAAATTGTGAAAACCGTTAAGAAAATAAAAACAGCCTATTTTAGACATATATAAAGATACAATAAATATAACTTATTAAAATTAATAATTGAAGGCAAAATTAAAGGAAGTAGAGGTCCAGGTAGACGAAAAACCTCATGGATTGGAAATACAAGGGACTGACTGCGGGTTACAAGCACAGATAAGCTAGTTCATATGACTGCTGATAAAGAGAGGTATCGACAAATGGTCTCCGAGCTCCTTGATGGAGATAGCACGTAAAGAAGAAGAAGCTAGTAGTACGCCTTATCAACTCAGAAATGCTTATCATTCAACTGGAATCATAATTTAATTCATAATTCATAAAGGAAAATCTACTTAATTCAGCGGAGTAGTACATAAAAGTTAATATGGAAGAAATGAAACAACACAAGAATACATCGATCGAATAAGCTTTAGGCCTTTACAATTAATAGTTAAACTTTATATGACAAATAACGTGATTGTGTCTCAGTAATTAGCTAATAGGATGCTATCGAAACAAATTCTTAATTGGACATTTGATATGAAGAATAATCAAAACAAACGAGCTCTTGTATACTGTTAAAGGTAATTAAAGAATAGTATCATGAACCCAGAAATCCATAAAATTTTCTTCGAAGCCTAAAGTACGGAAATTGCCCTCGAAAATTTCTCACTTTACCATAAATGATACCATTGCGGCGTATGTATTACGGCTGTACCGCGAAAACTCAGACCAGTTAAGTTAATAACTAAGTAAGTGGTCAGGAACTCGGGTGCGTTCAACAGATCAAAACGATATTATTTCATGGCGAATATTTTCTTGCATTTTTGGTGAGATAAGACATGTAATGATGAGTTACGACGGTGTTGATTTTACATAATGAGCCCACTCATTTACGAGAGGCAACTCAAGAGTTCGCGTAAAGCACAGTTTAATGTTATTACTCAGTCAAATTGTTCCGTCTTTTTTCACATACTCAATATTTCACCGAAGATTACAAAATTTACCTGTCAAAAATCTTTATTCTTACCACGTGTATTTTTATTCGATGATTAATTCAATATTTTAAATCAACATAAGGGATTGTAGTCAAGCAATAAGTTTAAATCAACATAAGGGATTGTAGTCAAGCAATAAGTTATAATATTAATAATATTTATCCTTACTAACTATATAAACGCTTATAATTTGATAATATGTTCGTATGTTTGTCAAATCAATTTCAAAAGGGACAAAAAGAGTATTACGCTCGTAAAAGAGTCCACAATAAAATAATAAAATAAATAAACTCATTTCTAATAATGCACAAACAGTTTTCCAAAGTGAAGCAAGAGGAGTTTGCTAGCAAGATATACATTAACAGTAATGGACAGAGTTTGTTACGAACCTGACCGATTTAAAAATTAAGCCGAGTTTTGTTGACAGTGATACACTTATGCATCTATTTAATACAATTAACCCAATACCCGCTACCTGCCCACGCCCTTCTCTATGCTTTGTACCATCCATTTTAATTCTGTACATGTATAGGACATATCTTCTTGCTTGACATCCTACCGTCCTCTTTCTGATATCATCCGTAATATGTTTCAGTTAACATTATCGGAAAGCTGTTCAGAGTTAATAAGCGGATTACCCGTTTCTTTAATGCCCCACAATGCATAGGTGGTGTCTTTAGTTTTACGGATGTCCATAAGTGGGGACGACTATGTATCATCAGAAGGTCTGTCAACTTAATTGTCAATTATAACGGAAAAAATATATAACATCCAAAATCAAGTTTCAATTAAGGCGAGTTAAAAGAAGAGCCGTTTCACTCTCTCTCAAATTCCTATACTTTACCTTCAACTAATAAATATTGTTAAATAAACTATGGGAATCCCTAAAGAAGGTTTTTCTCGGTCGCATCCACTTCCGTAGGCGACATTGCTGCATGTGTGAGACTCGCTACAGCGTCACAGTCTAATTAAACTGAGGAATGCTGTATGGTTACTCTCATCTGCTAAGCTTCGAGGGAGGTGCTATAAATAATTAAGCTGATAAAGGTTGATGAAAAGCCAATAATCGAGGAGATGGGCCACTTCATCATCACCATGGAACATTTCTTCACATTAAAAGCTTTTTACCAACATTATTTGCCATGACGAGAACGGTGTACCCGGTTGTTGTCCTCTACACTTCAACATATCTAAAATATTTCATGGAGGATATCTAACCCGTCAAATAAAGAGCCTTGATAGGATTATTATTTTATCATGCAGAAATACTTTTGGGCTTAAACTGAACTATACAAAGGTTAGGTTGGACTAAGATGCATGGAATCATTTACACCTTAAAATTACTTTCATAACAACCCAGAGTCCCTGCAATGCTGAGCTTAGTTCTCCTCTCACAGCAAGACCCATTATTTAATTAGTTTGTATTTACTTATTTGAGGCTACAATCCACGTTGGCCACACATGTTTGAAAATATTATGAAGAACTCTCAAAAGCACGCCTGAGACACTCTCTCTCACTGAAACAAGTAGTAATTAATTTGTTATACATAAATCAATAAAACTTAGAAATTCATACAACAGGATTCGAACTCGAGTCTTTCGTGCAAGAGACAAGTCCAAGTATTTTTCCAAATAAACTAAGTCACTTACAATATATAGTTGACAAAAGTTGAATTACCCAGAGAATATCTGACGCCATCAAAAATGTCTAATGTTAAATATTACATATCACTTTGACATTAATTTCGGGTAGACAAAGACATGGTTACTTTCATATTTGTGAAATAACTTAAACATCAATCAAACATTTAAGATAATTAATAAGAAAAAAACTACATTAAATTGTTACCTCGAATATTTACCTCGAACTGATACTTTAACATTTAAACTACTACGTAATTGTTACTTAAAATGTATTTCGTGTACACTTTATTTCTGCCCTACATACTGAACTTAAATCAGGTGAAGCTAAATAAAATAAAAATTGCCACGAAAAAATTACTTTTAAACGAATCTTCCATGTCCGCTCATACATATTCACAAAAATATTCACAAATGCACAAAAGATATCAACGCGTGGCAATTAATAATATCTACCTAAATTTATCGAATATCGAATATCAGAGAACTCGTAAATCATATTAATTTTAACGGCTTATTTACTATGCATTAAGACCTAAACTTATTTTCAGTGCAGTATATGTAATAATGTCGTTATGTTACTGTGAGCATTAGAACGGTAGGTCCTAAACATTGTTTCCATCGATGTCGAAGACGTAAAAACGGCGGGAAAGTGTATTAACAATGAATGCATAGCGACAACGGTGACAACGTGTGCACGGGGTGGCGTCGCAATCGCGACTAGCCGTGCTATCGTTCAAACCGCGCGCGAATACCGTTAGACAGAGAGAGCGAAACGACGTAGTGCGTACGAGCGAGAGGGAGAGTCCGCGCCCCGTCCGAACCATCCGGAAGCCTCGCTGAAACTGGACCGTTTTCTTTTCTTGTTATTATTGAGATCGGCTCTCAAGTTCTGTTGTTGTCGCGCGGCGCGCCGCTCGCGCTGATAACGCGATGCCACACCGGCCAGCGCACGCGCACGCTCCGCAGCTTTAAGCTCGCTCGCTCGCGGACTGTACACCCCCGTGATGGAATGGATATTCGACAACCAAGTGCTGTGGTACTGACTTCTTCGTACGGATAGTGTGTTACTATTATTATTATTTATATATTTAATTCACATTTTTAGTTGGACGCAGTGCTATTAAAAGTGAAACTATACTCAGTGCTCTAATTAGCCGGGTACATAACGACTGGATTTTTTTATATTGAACTTTCATATTGTACTAGTGTTCTATAACTAATTGAAGCAAAAACGACGTAGAAGGATAAGCTGAAACGGACTTTTCTGTGAAACGAGGTACGTAGAATTTCATTTCAGTGAAAATTTTGCGGATTTGATTTTATTAAAGGGTTAATTTCATGAGTGATATAAAAAAACTTTAAGTAAATTAGAACAGTAAAGACGGCGAAGGTAGCATCATAAAAAATAATGTAAAATTTTATAACGCCCAATAAATTTTAAATATATCGCAACAATAAACTTTTGTAACTTATTAAAATAAACGGTTTCATGCACCAAAAATATTTAATGTTTGCGCTTTCTCCGACCGTAATCCTAAAATTAGATGTTACCGATGGTAAAAATCTGCACTACATGTATAATTATCACAACAAACATTTGTATTCCGTATATCGAACAGATGATTGCAAGCTTAATATTTATTTCGGAAGTAACAACCATACTATACAATGTCAAAGGAGTTGATTGAAAAAAAGAAAACTGTAACAGTCATGTAAGACACTTCGCGAGATGAATAATTTGAGCATTCTACTTTCCTCCGTACAAATACATACGTGATACGAATAACTCATCGCCGTTCCTTATCTACTTTTATTCACATTTAAGAAATTCTGATTCATATCAGTTTCAAAGTTTCGTATAAATATAATAAAGTGGCGAAAGGAAAAGTTTGTATGTTTCACTGGGCGTAAGTGACTTTTCCCGTATTATCTGGACCTGCTGCATCCAGAAGGCTTTAAAAATAAAAGTGAACGGTACGATTTCACGACGATTTTCACTTATTAACAATACGAGAAATAAAAAATAAAATAAACAACATTATTCGACCTAGTAAACCAGAAAGAGTTACGCTATTTCGCAGCACGCCGGCGGCCGACGGATTTTTTTTTGGTCCATTTGTCCATTGTGCACGACCAACTCGGACGGGATGTGCTTGGACAACACGAATTTCATTGTTGTTATTGATCAAATCAGTAATAAATATATATAATTTTTTCCTTGCACATAATAATAATTAGTCCTATTACTGTTAAAATACTCCAAAATTGTGTGATTTACCAATTTCAACCTCACATACGTTATTAAGTTATCATTGTATTGCTCAAAATATGTAAAAAAAAATTTAACACTACTTACTAATCTCTAACAAGAACATTTAAAAAAAAAGATATACGGAAAACCTCATGTGGTCGATGTCATATGTTTAAAACAGATCGCATTAAAATATTTCCCCTGCAATTTTTAAATAGATTCCTTTTCTGAAATGTTCAGTTTTGTATCAGCTCTCAAGATGGCTCGTGCTCGCTACTTGGCTACCACAAAAATAAACCAGTAACAAAAACTAAGGCGACGGTTCTCGAAACTGCACTTATCTTGCAATTGCATCGCTGAAATAAAGGTATAAAACTGAGAGTTTATATTCAAATTGCTACGATAATCTGCGTCAATATTATGTTATAAAAATAAAAGCTGGTGAATATTGCACATTATCTTCTATTTAATTTTATTATTTGTCATTTTAAGAATGAAATATTTCTTAAACGCTATTGTCTTGTTATAAACTTTGACTAATAATAAGTAGAAAAAAATCTAGCAACACGTCGAGTAGCTTTACATAGTTAATTTGAAAGTTATAAGTTGTTGGATGCGAAATTTTCGCAGTAAACTATACTAGAACAAACCCGTTCAGCGTAAATAATCTGTAACAATGCTCCAGGAACTTCAATTTCAGTATTGAAATTAAACTCAACAGTTAAAAATAGAAAGTGAATTGTTGAACGCATGATATAACAAACCATCTGATCTCAATAACTATTTGCCTAATAAAAATGTTGTTATCAAAGATCTCGCACACTGCGAAGGCAATTTAAATCCTCCACTGGACTTATTATTTTATATAAGACATGCATTAATGAATGTCACAGATCAATCGTGTTGCGCCGAAACTCAATCATATTTTTTTTCTTATGATCTGCATTTCACACTGACCACAGATTGTGTTCCCGGACCGAAAAGAAAAACAAGGCCGTACCACTGAAACGCTGTGTCATCTCTGTTATTACAAAATAATAAAAAAAATAATTAGACAATTCGCTTTCACTGGCGTTGCAGAATAGGTGCGTAGAGTTAGGTAACCGACAGACTTGTCTGATTTTATATCGATCACATCAAACGACAAGTTTCTGGTTTAATAACTACAATCGTAAATGTATATGTGTCACATACAGTGTAGTGTAATGGACGGCATAATATGCATCGTCAAAAAACAAAATCGGGATTAGTTATTTATGTTAAAAATACCTTAATTTAATTTGCTACGCATATAATGATTGGATCCTAGTAAAACTACGCGTATAAACCAACCGCCTCAACCAAACTAAAATATATGAATCATCATTATAATTAATTATATGCATCAACCATTATTCATATACCTATTTTAATCGAAAATATGAAGATTCTACGCTATACTTTTAAGTTAATTTAATAGATTGAGATATTAATAAAGAAATCCCTTGATTAATTTTAAAATTAAAAGTTCTTTTATTATACTAGACAACATCCCGATTATACTTTGTAACAGTGATTAATTGAGTTAATGTTATAGTTTTTGTGAGTTAAATGTCTACTTGGGTACTTGTCAAGCAACTTCAAATAGAAAGAGGTTCTCAATTTAAGAGGTCCTCGCTCATACTTCTAGATTTCATCTATACCTTTAATTAGTAGTTGACCAATTTTTTTAAACTAGTTCTTAGTTTAAACCGACCATTGTAATGTGGCAACAACTGGAAAGAATTTATTTAAATTCAATCTTTAAGTGAGCGGAGCACAACGTTGCTGTGTCTCAGAGGCGTTTCAAATTAATGACTCGATTTCGAATGATCAATTAGTATATTGCAAACACTGGAATTTGCAACTGAATCGAATGGTTAACCTAGATTTTGTTTTAGTAGTTTTTGCGATAAAGATTTTGTTAATTATTTGCGCTGAAATTAAAGCCAGTCCTTGAGTCGCTTTCTCTGTGATAGTGCCATATCATTAGATAATTTTCTGTTTCCAATATTCTTTTATTTATATCACAAAATCTCATTAATAGCGACCAAAAAAGAAAAAAGAAAAACACAAAAAAAATAAATGTTTTGTCTGTATATTTATACATAGAAGATACTTCATGTCTTCTAGCGTAATATGATAAATAAATAATGTCATCATACATAGGTCATGTTAAAGTTTTTATATTATAATACATATTTTTATGACTATTACACAATTCGCGTAATAACTGTATACATGTGTTGCTCCATAAAAACCAAACGAATTTAAAGGCACATGAGTTTCTAGGCAATTGAAGGATTACTGAACGATCAGTATAATAAAATTTTACCTTATCAAGTGTTGCCCTGATTTGAAAGGTGTTACGGGTGTTCCTTATGATTAAAGACAAATATGGATTTGTAATCATAATATAAGTATATTATTGGGGGAGGCCTATGCCCAGCGGTGGGCGTTGTCTGGCTGAGATGATGATGATAATGATAATAATTGAACATTTTGTTACAGAAATACGGAATCTTTCCCTACTTTTTTTTTATTTCAACGTTTTTAATTTAATTCATTTTTTTACTTTACAAGTTGCTCATATGTATATAATTGTTACACTCAATTACGTCGCTGTTATTCTCCGTTTTTATTGACTCTCTCATCTGGACCGTATTATGTTAAAAATTATGCATAAATATGAAACATTGACATTTTAATTACGTAATTCACTTGTTCTCTTTAAGGCCTAGAGAGTATGGTTGCAGATCTCCGAGAATATTATAGAGAACTTTTGAGACGCAGTTTGGTTCACAGTGATTTCTTTCATCGAAGCAAGTAATAACAATTTTAATACGACTAAATAAATAAATGTTCATACACTCCTACCCATATGACATTACCACTATTATCTATCACATAAATGTCTGCCCCGGCCAGGAACCGCACCCTTCACTCGGTAAGCAGGGTCAACTAGGCTACGGCTACGGGCCGTCTGCGCATAACTTAAAAATAAGAAGTACATGCAAGATTCAAACTTGCACCCCCTGTCCGTGAGACGTCCATGACATTTTAACATGCACAATTATATAACTTAGATGATTGTTATCTAAATTTTGTATCATGGTACCCTCAATCAATTAGTTTAATAGTCTTAAATGCTATCAAACTTACCGTAGCATCATAATATATAAAAGATCTTATACACAAATGACAGGCGCGTGATGACATCGTAATTCTTAATACCTATATACCTTCTTTTTGAGGTTGGTGAGTAGAAAACAATAATTGACCAATATCTTCTGGAATATTAACCAAACTTAAAGAGTGAGTTGGATCAATGATCATGTCAAGCGTGTATTCTATAGTCGACACACGCGGGAGGAAAGCCTTATAAGGTAACAGTAAATTGAAAAATTACTCCGCCTTTAAACTATGGTCTTCTATTTGAAAGAGTGCAAGCAATCTCGACCGCGTGCAGTAAAACCTCATAATTGGTTAAACAAAAAATACTTTACCATGCTATATAATTTCATAGATATTAGCTCAGGTGATTAAAAAATTTTTCTTTTTTTTTTCGTTAAATATATGATCGTAATTGCTATCTTCTTTGCAACTTTCGTCTAAATGATGTCTTTATGATTTTTCCTACTAATGTAGTTTCGCTACATAAAGTATTTCATTAAATTTATTTGTGATCACAGCCGGCAAACAGCAGACTGACTGCGGTGGTACTTAATGACTGCACTCTTGCACATCTGCAATACCAAGGACCGACACCAGCACAAGCATCACCGTTTTTCTATATACAGTTATTTATTATAAACTTATGCAGGTTCCACTACTAAGGCACGTTACAAAAGATCTTATGGATAAAATTTTCCGCTCAGCACATGCTTTGAATATTAATGATAGTGATCATTACGGAATTAATCTGGGTAGGTGTGACGACAAATAGATGGTTTCAAAACGAGCTCACGTGCCACGTCACATTTGCATATAATTGCACATCGATTCAAATTATTCTGAGACACCCAGCAACGCAGACGTTAATTAATTTCCTTTAACACAGCCCAGATACGGTCATATAAATGAAAATAATATTAATTCACAAAATTCACATTTCGTGAAATGTCCAGTTATGTAATATTATCGTTACATCACTAATACTTAAAGGTCTTGTTAAAAGCATGAATTACATATTTCCATACATTAATAAAATACTATACCGCTTATTTAGGTGGCCTTTTTCCATTTATTTTTTTACGTTAGGACATATAGTTAGTTTAGGAACTAACCTAACCAATCCGTTCTGTTTTGATTACATTGCGCTCTTAACGCGTAGACAGTAAATAATAGAATTATCTTAAAGATATGATCGAGGGAGGCTATGTTTAACAATATACAGAAATGGTCAAGCGTTGTTGACGAAATTCAGCGGAATTGTCGAACGAAAACTTGTCACTCCATAAAACGTGGGTACTTAATAAAATTATTAATAATTTCTTGAAATTGTCGATTTTATGTTCTGATCACGACATATACGTAGTCGGTCCGGCAGATGTTACTCATAATATAAATAATTTTGATACATTAATTTAGAACTTGTCAATCACTTCAATGTAAAATAAATATACGAACGTAACTACAATCGGCCAACGCATTCACAATCACTAACGGTGTAGGTTGAAAATTTTAGATGTAATTTTCATGCCAAAGGTTTTTATGAACTACACCAACAATTCAATGAATGCAGCGTTGCAACTAACAACTAGACTTGTCCATTGAAATTCCAAATACTTGCAATATATGAAATGTAAATAAAAATGTGACATCGTAGTGGGGTATAGTCGATGTTCCTGTTGAACACCCTTACACATGGGACTGCCCAAGAACCTTACAAAGACCTTTTTTGATATGTTGTAATAATTGATTATTATTCCACTAAATAGCAGTACAACAGGGACGCCATGGAGCTCCGTAACCGTAACCGAAACTGTCGAATATCCGACATTAAAATATATCCGAAACCGTAACTGAATCCGATAAAAATGTTTCGAATAATTTCGGATAGGCGCAAAGTCAAAATGAAACACGTTACGACCTGTTTTCTCCGGCTGAGCCGATACACTTAGCCGCGTCGCTCTTACTTTTAAACTGTTTTTATTATTTAATGTTTAAGGCAATTGTTTTTACATAATACCTAGTAATAAAGTTTAATAGTTACCTTGTAAATATATTATATCTTTCTTTCAAATCCTAAATCATCTAATATCCGTCACTGAAATTATCCGAAACAATCGGATAATCCGAAATAATTTCAAATCCTTAACGGTAACCGTAACCGGTAAAATATTATGCAAATATCGGTATCCATATCCAGAACCGAAATTTCATATCCATAACATCCCTAGAGTACAATAACGTACTAACAATTATTAAAAAACATGAAGAAATTTTATAATTTTTTTTTCATTGATAGTATTTTTTACGATATTTTATATTTATATTTTTATTGCGTGTATTGACTAACTAAATAAATTAAATTCAAATAAATCCGCTGCATATTTACATTTCCGTTACAATTAGTTCGCTAAAGTGCATCTGTGAGTTTAAGTCCAAACGAAATATTATCGAGCCTGTTAATGCTATAAAAGCAACCATGACATCAAAAATACAAAACGCTTATACTGAAGTAAATTTATTGATTGCATTTGAAACTGCAATCGGACGTGAAATATGGCGTGTTCGTAAAAAAATTGTCTGTCGCTAGGATAACGTACCAAAATTATTCGTGAATCACGATGCAATAAATAAATTCGATCGTCCTGGGGATGAATTTGTGAAACTGTACGGTGTCTGGCGCAGGCGATTTTGAAACCAAACTATATCAATCGTTAATACTAATCCAATCGAAAATTGTATGTTATACTTCAAGATTCGCTATCTAATAGTTTTCAACGAGCACTGAGACGTAGACGAAGTTCTCTGATAAAAATTCAAGGAAATTCGAAATAGTCTGCATTCAAGTACATCACTCAGATTGTAATAAAAATGCACAGACGGCGGCATAGACGTGTCGCATAATATTTAGATTCATTTTCATAATGTGCAGCCAAACGGGAGTGAGGTCAACAGCGTAAATTTACCTGTACCTACTAAACACCGTCCAAATATTACAAGTGTTTATTCATCTTCCTTAGTTTCTCCTCAACCTGCTCTAACTTAAGCCTAAGACGCAGCCTGCGTTCCAAAGGATCGCGGAATCATGTTTTATAACTATTCAAACTTACATTAACTGATTTGTTTACTGTAATCAATATGGTGTTAAAGTACTTTTATCTAGGTAGAGGTCGGAGATTTTGATTATATATATAAACGGTCTAATCTGGTCATAATCAATCAAAGAGTTCTAAAAAGTATATATCGTAAAGAGTCCATTATGCTGTTCCGGTACAGGAGAGACGGTAGCCATGCTGAATATTGTCAATCCTTACGGTACTTAGATCAATGATCTTAAACAGTTAATGGATTTCTAGGTGCATATTATTTTAAGAGCCGCCTTTCTACGCGGCCTGCGGCCACTGAGGCGCGGTACATAAGTGAGGAATTTGGAACTTGAGGAAACCCTCCATAATCAGGCAGATACTGGAGAGTTCTATAGTCCCTTGATGATGTGCCCCGCTATGGATCAAGAGGTTCATTTTAACTATAATTAGGACCGAATAGTTAAACCGCAGCACTGAACTCTATTACCAATATCTGTCAACTATCAAGTATGGTTGTGTATGACTCGTTTTAAAATAAAAATTTAATTTGAAATAACAATTTATTTTTTCGTTTTATTGTCAAGATCTCGCTGAATGAGCCGCTGGATAAAATTCTGTGCAGAGTTTCTATCTAAGCTCCTCGTACTGAAAAGGAAATCTGGAAACTACTACTTCAAAGTACCACTAACACCACATAACTGCCCTCACCATCGGCGCTTATAGGCTCCGAGATCCTTCTTTCCTTACAAACTACTATTATCTCCACCAACCACCAATTTCGGTTACGTTTTTTAAGCTTTCCTTCCATAGTTGCACCATTGAATAATTCAGAGTGAACACAAAATTTGTCACCCCTCCTCGTATAACATCTTCTGAGTACAAGCTAACATGATCATAAAACTCTGACTACTTCGGATCCAAGTTAGACGATGATTGTTACCTGCTTAGACTAAACAACCGTGCAAGATCGACGGCAATAAGCAGCGTTCACAGAAATTTACTCGACCGCTTTTTGCTTGTAGTGTCTCGACGCAAACACGTAACTTTATCGAGAATACAGTTTTTTCGCACTTGCGTTCCATTAGATACGAACGTGACAAACATGCGTAAACTGTAGAACGGCGTTCTTAACAAAAAATGCCCGTGTGAAAATGTTCTAGCGTATTACATTGCATTATATACATAAAAATATTTCAGATGTTACTATTATTTTATTTATGTAATATTCCTAGTTCAGGACTTATTTAGGATGTATATTCAAATGCGTTTTTAACTTTCCTCCATTTTATTATCGTATCTCTCCTAGAATCATCCCACATCATGACACTTGACAAGCTGTTTTTTCTTGTAAGTGGCCATGTATTTATACCGAAATATTTATTTATTTATTTTATTTATTGCACAAACAAGATATACACTAAACATTCACAAAATATTATCTAAATTTAAGGCCAAGTGTTACTTCAATTATAGGTACAAACATCATGCTTATTTAGTAAAAGTGCATCAAATTAAATTAAATAATTTAAATTACAGTTATTAAAATTACATTATAAAATATTATAATTACATTATTATTACAATTATACTGAATAATACAAATACATACAATTAAATTAAAGAATTGAATTTTGCATACATTAAATTAAATTAACAAATAAATAAAATTTTTACTTATCAATGAGTTGAGACGTTAACTTCTTAAATATTGTACAGGAATTTGAAAAACTATCAATCAATTTAAAGACTATCTACAATTAACCCCAAAGACAATTTCAGTCCTCTTTGAGATCTATTATAGTATTATACTGAAGCCTGATATGAACACCGCATTTTATGATTGACACTGGAGATGATACCTATTAAATGGGATTTACCAATAGCCCTCAACCGAAAAATACCTCCAAGGTCTGTTCTGGTAATTGAACTCAAAGTGTACTTAAGTACACACGCTGTTTTAATACCATTTGATGGAAGGTTTTTTTTTATAATCCTTGCCAGTACAGTGATTGGTTTGATTTGGCTGGTATAAGTCCCAGCCAACCCACCGCCAATCTCCATATAGCTTTTCATATAGCTTTTTCAACTTCTTTCCGTACTATTATATATAAAAAAATAAAACGTTCACACACTCACACCCCCGCACTAGGAATCCCTGTGTTGCGGGTGGCATGGACATACACAATTATCCATACAAACACCCATGACCCGAGAACAAACATTTATCTGTCACATAAATATCTGCCCCGGCCGGGAATCGAACCCGGGACCCCACGCTCGGCAGGCAGGGTCACTACCAACTGGGCTACGAGGTCGTCAAAATATATACTTTAACTATGTTTTTTTTTTCATTTCGTCGAAAATATAATAGCACTAAAGATTGTTTTCCATTAGCGATCACCCATCCAACCAATTACCTCAACCAAAACTGCCTGTCGGTTGATCATTTCACAATTGACTTAGCGTTCTTTACCAATTAGTATCTACCGGAGAAAAAGCACCGTTATACATATAATCATAGTAAAATTATGGAGCATGATTACCGATTGAATGGTAAAACGTTTTAATACTTTACCTTAACGGATACTAAAGATGGTAAGAATAGATTACTACTTACACTGCGTCCGCTCCGAGCTAATAAGATCGCGTGATAAACGAACGGTTTCTTGCATATTATTCATAGTTAAAAATATTTAAAACTAACATGAATTACAAACACATGATTTTTACTAAGGATTTTTATAATATTATTGAAATTCAAAGGATGATGTTCATATGTATCTCATATTTGGAGTCTCAATACATGTTATATTTTAATTAAATTCCTGAATTATATTATCTTGCTTATAGTAATAACTGGCAGACACATTAACGTTTCATTTTTTATAGTTACGTATAGCTATAGCAGTGATCAGGCATTAAACTCGGACCTCGTGGGGAAGAGTCAAATTTTTAAGCCTGTAAACCACTGTTGCTATGCAAATATCTTATAAGAGTCGTGAACTATGTATAAAAATTCTATACCGTTTAAGTCATAGAACGAAAAACTAATTATAAGTATTGGAGATATTGAATTCAAACAGCTATGGCCATGCGAAAAAACATAGAGCTTTCAAACGTAACGAACAAACATCTAATTGATAATAGTATCTGAAATTCATTCCGTAGCAAGTCTACGAGGCACTCAAATGTATTATATTGTATAATTATGTAATTGTATTTTGTAATTAACAAATTACTTTATTGCACATATTGAAAATAAGAAGTATATTATTAGGTGTTCCATAATAAATTTTGAATGAAAAATAAGTTTAAATCCACATTTTTTTCATTTCAATATTTTTGTTTGTTACATTTAAAGATGTATTATTTTTATTAAACGTATATTACACGTGTAGAAAATATGTAGTGACTTTGGTAAATTAAATTTAGCACTACAATTAACACATCTAAGGAAGTGAAACTAATAATCTTCATTATGAATGAAGAATTAAACGACGATAGAGTAATATAGAGTACAAGGGATAAGCAAAAGCTTCAGCAGTGATAACAGATTAGAAGAACTTCAACAGATTAGTAGTGATAACCGTGAAAACGTCGTGGTTTGAGTGGATGTTGAGCAGTTATTAAATGTTTTAAAATTCAACGTCCTGGTTTGGGTTATCCAGGTTCAAATGTTCTTCTATTGCCTATTAGTTATCGAAGTAATGAGTATTTGTTACTAAGTAGTTAACTCGAGTAAAATTATAACCTATTACATTCCGAAAATATATTACATATTTTGATTCAGTACGTGTTAGCTACAGATTTTGTTTAGTATCGTAAGAAAAGATATGATTTCGAATTAATTCATACGTTCTTGTGATTCATAGGTTCTAGTAAAACATAATTCTCGTAAATCATAAAAGTGTAAGTGTATATGTTTGTAAGCGTTTATTTAATTTTCTGCTATACTACTGGTAATCAGCTGAGATCTTACCCAGAGACCTCTTTAACTAGAACTCATATTGTTCGCTCACACGTGCGTTGGTAGTAAAAAGCGCACTTTCATTGTCTTTGAGTGGCATGCGTCTGCTGAGTTGCGTAACAAGTTTACTGCTCAGATGGCAATCGGGTGCATGGGAAACTTATTGTTCGAACAAAACTCGTTCACACACATGAATGCCGACATTAGCCCTGTGTTATTGTATGGCTCGTTACGATCACTAGTGTGGACGATACTAATAAGATGCAATGCCTCTTGAGGCTTTGTGTGTTAAATATATGAGTATCTACGATTCGATTGTTTCGATGCTGTGTTGGGTAATTTGGAGAGTCCAAAATTAGGTATGTACAGATAATTAGCGGACATAGTAAGAATATCAAGCCGCAAATATCGGGTAAATGGTTACTTGTCATGGTTGTAAGACACCGTTGCCGAAAAAGAAACCGAACTCCAAGGACTCGAAGTGGCAAGGTTTCTGCTATGGGACAGCGTTTACATGAAATCACAAAGTGGGGAAACTAAATGCAACAAATGTAGGATTTGTATAAGAAACTCACGTTTTCAAGTCAATCCTCCAGAATCATAAATTATTCATGACACATGATTTTTCGGCATTAACAAAATTAAAGAGATAATTTTATGAATTTATTTTCCAATCACAAAGCTAATTGCTAACAATTACAAAGTTACTAATGAATTATGATATGTTTATTTTATGAAAACATTACAACAATTTTCAAATTGTTAATCATATAATAAACCACGGAATTGCTTACCATGTTTATAATTGTAAACCTACGGATTAATGCAGTTAATTTCTTGAACATTTTAAATTGATTATGTTAAAAAATTTAATTTAACAAACCGTCATTGCGATATCATTTCGATGAAATCGTTTCGCTTCGTAGGCATTATCGTGACTCTTAACAATAACTATGAAATTCTCATTGGTGTTTGAAATAGTTAAAAATTCGTTGCGTCACAAGTATAATTGGCATTACCAATTCTTAC
Organism: Megathymus violae; assembly: GCA_003671415.1. Taxonomy (NCBI): domain Eukaryota; kingdom Metazoa; phylum Arthropoda; class Insecta; order Lepidoptera; family Hesperiidae; genus Megathymus; species Megathymus violae. The sequence goes on from PDGT01000071.1 coordinate 1,392,761, forward strand.
AGCACTATTTTATGGGCAATTTTGACACGTAATCCGCAACAGAACTGGATTAGTAAATAGTGGGTGCTCTAAATTAATCAATATTGTAACGTATATTTATAGCTCAATACCACGATTTGACTACTCTTTAAATATATGTGTTTTCCTTATTAACTTTTACGAAATCTAAGTCATTTGACGGCGATAGCCTGTTGAGGAATCTTGAATACTTGGGAATTTTACGTAAAATTCTCAATGGTGTAAAGACAGGTACTACGACAACTTTTGTCTAGCCTTGTTATCTAATGGCTTAAATTCTCTCAATGACTCAAACCCATTACTGGAACAGATGATTTCATAACGCATAATACAGTAAACTTAACATTTTTTGATGAATTTAACTTATAATGTAACTAAATTAGCATGCCACTTACATATATTAATCGTAAGAAGTCCAGTTAATTAAGCAGCGGTCATGTCCGTTCAAAGGATGGGCGGATCAGTCATCCGGTAAAAATTAATAAGCCCTTGCTTCAAAAGTAATTTTGAACAGACACTTCAGATTGTCATCATTGTCCAGTTACGAGTTTTACTTAAGACTTTTCAACATGACAGTTGATTCTTGACCAATCGGCTAAACAGTAACGTAACAGCATTATGTATTGAGCTTCTCAAATTCGCACTCTGCTAGGCTTTTAATGAATTACAGCTAACCAAAAAAAAAGACTCTAACTCAAAATCTATAGACACTCTTCATAAAATTCTGACATCGTTTTAACCGTTTTACGATAAATATTTGACGACCTGTAACCCAGTTATTATTCTGCGTACCGAAAGAGAGATGGAATCCTGACCGGAATAAATATCTTTATGACGTACGTTTGTTTACGAGTCGTGGGTGTTTGTGACGTCTCATTTGTGTATTTCCATGGTAAATGTGTATGAGCATTTTTATGTCGTTACTTATCTATGTATGTTGGTATCACTGTATTCTCATCTATTAAGTTTTAGTCTTGCATCGTATTTGCAAAACTAAGTAAGTACCTACCAATATCACATATTAATACTCATAATCATGCATAAAGTTGGCCGCCGATTCCATAGAGCAAATTTTTATACCTAATATTTTATATCCGAACTTTTATTCTGTCTGAAAAGTTCTAACATACTGAAAGGATGAAATATCGTTTTTGTGAAAATGTAAAATAGTTCATAAATTCTGATTTCTCGAAATACTAATGGAACTGTTTTTCACTGATATACATATAAATATATGAAACACAATAGTGCTATGTGTTGATAAGGCGAAGTGCCGTCAAGTGTAGTTCCGAAGCATCTTTGAAATTAATAATTTTTATAAGGCTATATTTTTCGATTTAATTGGAACTGTTTGGAAAGTTCAACATCATTTTCATTACGACAGATTATAGTGATATCGTTGTATTGCTGAAATCGTTCCCTCAGTCCTATATCAGTTAAGGCCTAAGTTCCCTAAGCTGCCAAAGAGCAGATTGACAGACTAAATAAACGCTCACATAAACGTTACCCCAGCCGGAAATCGAAACCGGACCTATCTCTCGGCAAACAAGGTTACTCAACTGAACTGCAGGGTCGAGTTAAATATTTGAAAATATTATAGAAAACTCTTTTACATATCGTTTTCCTCACATTATTTTAAGTATTTAAATGTTCCATGCAAAAAAAAACAGTCTCTCTTCTTGACTAACCGATTTTTCTACTAATAAATGTAAAAATTTAAATGTATCTGTGATGTAAAAAAGTGCGTTTTTTGATGTTTCAATAAAATTACTCCTCATAATAATTTCAAATGTGTACTGTGGTAAGTTACAACAACTTTTTCCATGATATACGAGTGTAGCATGACCTCTGCACATTGCAATAAAAACACAAATTGTCTTGTGTGCGGTGCGCGTACGTAAGTTGTTTACGATGTTAAAAGTAATTATTGAATAAAGGAATAAAATGACTTTACGAGTATAACATTTAAGGTAAGCCTTGCACACTGATTCACAGACACAATTATGAAGCTCGATGACGTATGTTTAATAAAAATACAGTAATCGTCATTTACACACTGTTAGCATATGGTTTTAATATTCAACAATACCTTGTGTATAAGTTACAGATTATTAGTATTCATTAATTCACAGCTCTGATTGCATCGCGTCTTATAGTGTCATCCAGATTGCACGTGCAAGTAAGGCACGTTTACACAGATGTACGCCAAATTATCATATGACCTTCGAATGAATCTCGGCCAATAAAAACAACGTTTACAACTCATTTTACATAATGTCATAACTTTTTTAAACGTTTACATACTTACACCCCGCATTAGGATTCCGTGTGTTGCGAGTGGCATGAATAAACACAAATGTGACATTACAAACACCCATGATCCGAGAACAAACATTTATCTGTCACATAAATATCTGCCCCGGCCGAAAATCGAGCCTGGGAACCCTCGCTCGGTAGGCAGGGTCACTACCAACTGGACTATGGAGTCGTTATTGTTGTCTCTCTGTTGACAGAGTATGTTGAACCCGCTGGCAAATAGGGTTGTATGAAATAATAATTAAGTAGAGATGACGGAGCTATCTCGCCGATAATTTAGAGACATTTTAATCTAAGAGGGAGAGGTAACTTAGTAACTGTATTTTGTTTAGAGGCCGACACATACTGCTTATCTTTGGATAAAAGTCAAAGACCCTAAAGAAGCAGTAAGCAGCGATTTTTTTATCGCTTACCCATTAAAATCTCGCCAGCAGTTATCCGGCCCATACGACGAGTCTCCGGAATATCATGAAGAAGCATTATACCACTCCTGCGCATTATATATCCGACAAACAAGTTCAACTGCTAAAAAGTAGTAGTAATAAAGTATCTACATTGTACTTTTATCAATATGAGTGACGAATTTAATTTGGACTTAGTTATTTTTGTAACCTGGTATTTAAGTTTAGTTAAAGACATTTGTGGACGTACAAGGCAAACAGATCTAATGTAAGCAAAATCATTTAGAAAGATGTTCAAGGTGTCTCAGTTCGATTTAAACCCTCTCAAAATCTCGATATGTCGATAGTACAATGTAACTGCGTGTGCCCGTATGTAATGTCAATTGGCAACTGTAAATTATAATACCTATTTAAAATACTAAAAATATAAGTTTAACAAGTATTACATAATATTTGGTATATTTAATGGAAAAAAGATATTCCAAGATGGAAAAAAAGGCATTTTTGTCACCTTTTAGCACAATTGGTGCACTTTTTAAGGAACTCGGCATTTTGCCAATACAAAACAACGTCTGCTCGCGAACGAAGTCAATATGTCACTGAATTCGCGTTGGTTCTCCTTTAGCGTTTTGGCACCAATGAGTTGGTGCCATTTTGTTTGTTCAATGACCCGGTCAAATACGCAATAATAAGTCTATACGCACACCCCTCTTTTAAATAAATTTATGAAAAAAAATATCCTACATAACAGTTTTTTCATAATAAATATGAAAAGTGTGTCAGTATCATACATACTCTGTCGATTCGCATTTTATGACCATTATGCCTAATCCATTTAATCCATAATATATGTAATTTTAAATCATAATATAATCAGGTGTTATTGTTATTTCAGTTAAAACAACCACTAGTACTCTAATAATATCCTAACAGTTACTCATAAAGACAATCAATTATATGATCATAAATCTTTGATTTACTATATTGGTCATTTATTAAAGCACTTAAATTTACCTTTACAATAGGCAGTATATTAAATATTTTATGATCTAATGAATGAAACACATCCGATATCTTTCAAAAGATTGTATCTATACATGCGTATGTCGTATGCGTATGAAGCCTTCTAAGTCCTGAGGAATGTGCCTATCAAAACCATAACAATGGTATAACAAAAAATCTCCCACGGCACATAATAATGAATAGTTAACGACGAAAACTAGGTGAATCTTTGTGCAATAGTCTCGTGTCTTTTAAAAGAAATATGATCATTTTCAATTTCATAACGTTTCCCACACGTAATATGAATGGGCCAGTAATTGTCAAGGAGGGTACTGACAAAATTAGTGTAATCTAAAATAGATTTGGTATTACCAGCATACATGCACGTACATTAAAGACGCTAATTTCCAAAGGATATCAAAAGATTTGATTAATTTTGATTCAAATTTACTTAGTGCGGCTACGAAAGCGTACAATTCTAAGAATGATTATACTACATAAGTCTTTGTATTTTTGTATTTATCTTCAAAGTTATATTTATTTTAAAATGAAAATTTGGTAAGCCTTCTGATCCCATATCCAATAAGCAATTTAAATAAAGTTTAACTCAGGATCTTTATTCATCTAAAATTAACTTTAACCCTTTTTTTTATTAGCCGGGACAAATCACTTAATGCCACGTGGTCACCGTTCCCTGTTAACTTTATTAATTTTTCTACACGAATGGGTATTAACATATGAGATATTGCCTGTGTTTATGGACTTGATAACATCAAAATACGACACACTTCTCACGCTTAAATCATAAACATAATCATAATCTAGTTTCTAGACACCATCTTCACATTTGTTGGTTTTATGGATCCAGTTTCAAGAGGTACTTTATGTTGACTAACACAAAAACTTATGTCGTATAATCATTCTTGGAATTAGCCTCATCGAGTAAATATGAATTAAAATAATCAAATCAACTATGTATATTGTTGTTGAATGATAGAGTATAAATCTCAATAATTGTTTATTTTTTCATGTTTAACAATTTTATTCGATTAATATAAACTGTATAAAGAACTATTAATATATATATTAAGCTACAAATATAGATAAATTACTATAATATATTGAAATGAAAGTATAACAGTACAATGTTTAATTAAAATGCTGAAATCATGTCCTCGCTGTATAGACGCCAAGCGAGGAACGTTCTTCTTCTCTATCGAACCTACCAGCTCTTGTTTCGCGTGTCTTATCTTTATTTAATTGTATTATTTTATTTTATTTATTTCAAACTTCATTATAATAACTCACATTAGTTCACAAAGGATTTAATTTAATTTAATTATAGAACATCTTTGATGAATGGTAAACCAATTTAGTTAATATTACCAATGAAAAATGTTTTATATCCTGAATTTTAACGAATATAATTATTGAATAGACATTGTAATTTATTTAGAAGTTTTTCTGAGCGGTAGATCTCTATCTGTGTAGAAGATAAAAGGTTTATTGAACATAAATATGAAAATGGGAAAACTAATTCCGCTTTGTGGTATGCCAATTTCTAAGCCGTCGGTGACGTCCATGAAGATAAAGTAAACAAGTTAAATATAGAGCATAAGAAATGCAGTTTAGAGAAGACCGTTGTAAGGACATTGCAGGTGATTATATAAAACGCATTTGAAAAATCTTTCTGCAATTATACTCATTTACATTTTATTAAAATAGATTTTCTTTTTATAAAGATTGAAATTTTAAACTTTCTGATCTTCAATTTCAAATTTTAATGCCCTTTTTTAAAACCCGCGTTTATTACGTAACTAAACAAATAAATAATAATAATAACCAAGAGATGTGCTAAGAGGCTCATTGTTAACCCAGATTTGGTCGAAAGTAATGTAAAAAACCTTGAGCACAGAGGCAAGGTTGCCTATTGGTCTATTGTAGGGTACATTTTGTAGAAGGCGCCCAGAAATTGTACAAAATAATTCTCCCATCTCCGTTTCTCCATGAAAAACCTCTACTTACGGCGAGTATTCCTCCTTACGGCTTATCCAATTTCGTAACGGGTTTCACTGATGTATTGCAGTAAGTGTCATTAAAAATTTACAGATCGTTTCATTTCAATCCGTCCATAAATAAAAAAGTTATGAATTAATATATGTATTTCTAATTCACAGAACGAGAAAAACCTAAGCGTATGGTTGTTTTTTTGAAGCGAAGCCAGGGCAGTTTGCTAGTACACAATAAATGTTGGTAAAAAATTTATATAAATCTATTTATGTAAAAAAGAAAATATAAAAACATTCTTTTCAATAATATCAGTCTGTCAGTTGACAAAAAATACGTATGCAAATTTCTAAATCTTATGGCTGTAATGATGTCACTAAACAGAGCCTAGTAAACACATTTTGAAACTTTGAAAATTTTTGAAAAGCGTTAACATACTTAATCTTTGCTTATAAATGTAAAGCTTATTATTTACTACAATGAATGCAGTTAATACCAAGGTGGATGACATAAAACGAAGCTACTATTTTACTATTTTTACTTATTGCTACTATTGTATTAAACAATGCAGGGAACGGACCTCAAAAATGCGAAATAGCCTCATGAACATACGTTTATACGCAAATTGACTGAACGTCAGGTCTGTAGACTCTGTTGCATACCGCATTGCAAATGACTTCCAGCTAAATCTCGTTTATCTAAGAACTTAGTACAACATTATTGAGAACTAGGGGCCCGTGTCGACTTCGTTCAAGTTCTACAGTTAATTATTGTACACATATTATTTATACAAATCGCAAGTAAGTGAACATCTCCTGAAGACATCGGCGACTGAAGTATGAAAGAAATTCTATCAATTCATATGCATGGCAATATGTATGTATTTATTTATTTATATATTAAAAATATGAGTAGTATATATAATTTTTTTTAAAATGTATGTATTATTTATGTATGAGTAATGTATATATTATATATCATTTAGAGTTGTTTGTCACACCTTACCGCAACTTTTCATCATCACCAGGACTGACTGGTAGAAAATGCCTCAACGCATTAAGTCCACCTATTGTAATATTCATTTTTGAATTTTCAATAAAGGTTGAACGAACATACACTTGATATATATAGCCTATCTCCATCCGGAATAATCTATCTTTAAAATGGTAAAAGAATTTTTCAAATTGGTGCCATAGTTCCTGATAATACTTTCCGCATATACACAAACCCACAAAATCTCTTTATAATATTAGCATAATTTCTATGTACGAAATAGAAACAACAAATTTATAATAAAATAATAATAATAAAATATTATTGAAATATGTCCATATAATAATAAATAATACCAATAACAAAGCCCATACAAAGCATTTTCAGATAATAATTGGTAATTTTTAATTGTTTTAATGAAAGTAATTAAGGAAGCATTGTTACCCTTAATCAGCACAACAACGTATTGTTATTATTACTAGCGCGAAACTAGTGGTCAAAATTCGACCCCAATAATTAAATAAAGTTCTGTTGCCAATTATTATTCTCACTGATAACACTAAGCCTCATAAAAGCTATCATATAAAAGAAAATAAAAAAATCAGTTGACAAACAAACAAGAAAAGGGGTTACAAAGATTTTCCTTCACAAATTAATAAAAAATAGAGACTTACCTAAACTACACAATGATATTTGTAAGATTTCAATTGTTTTAATATAAAAATTAATTACACCAATATGTTTTTTTCCAAACTTTTTGATTTGATTTTATCTTTAGCTTCCGACTTATAAATATAAATTATAATATGTTTTTCCAATTCCAATATTTCAATTATTGAAAATGACAATCGAATTAATCGAAAATAAATTTACTAGGTGTTATGATACCATTAACACGCACAACAATGTAGATAACTAGGTGAAATAATTACCTATACTGAATAGATCTTACACAACATGCATCTTGACATTCCTTTTTGTACGTCAAGCATTCCCAATGGGCCGTGTGAACCATTCTCACGTTTTGATAGCAGCGCAGATAGTGTGCGCACCGATCCGACTAAACACTGTTTCAAGATAACGGTCGATTAGCGCATCCGACAACCATAATATGCGCACATCTGTGATTCATCGTTCTGCATAAAGAGGAAATATTTGACACGATAACCGCGTTTGGTATTTCTACGAATTCACGTCGATTAAGTTACTAAATGTCACTATGAACTTTAAAGCGCGTACTATAGTAGTATAATAATATATCTTGACCGTATTTTTTCGTGTTTTTATTATCGATTGGTACACAGAGAACACCTTATTAAATGCATAAAATAGACATTCGGACGACCCGATAGCTAAGTTGGTAGTAATCTTACAAGCCGAGCGAGGGGTCCTGAAGTCGATTCCCGGTCGGAGCAAACATTTATGTGACAGATAAATGACTGTTCTCTGGTCATGGGTGTTTATAATGTCATATTTTTGTACGTCCATATCACCCGCAACACAGGGAATCCTAGTGCGAGAGTGTGAGTGAGTTGACGTTATTTACGTTTATGTTAAATTTTATGATAATATTTTATGAGAATTCAATAAATTTTGAACTTGAAGCAGATAATACGAGTATAATTTTGTACTGTTAATCAGACATAGTGGTAAAGGTGAACTACCGTCCAAATAAAATCAAACGTAAATTTGTTTTAACGTGTAGATATATCGGTTACAAGGCTTTAGAGCCAATAAAAAGAGGCAGCCAAGTCATTATCATCACAGCCCACAAATGTTTCCATTATTAGGTTCGAGTCTCGGCGTAAATGTGAGGAATCAAAATACCACGCTGGCCTAGTGTGAACTGACAGACCTCACCTACCTTGGAGAATCTCAAATCAGTTTCCTTAAATATACGACGTCTTCCTAGATATAAAAAAAATATAACTAACTCTTAAGCACACAACTTTGAAAAATTTGTGCAGGATTCCAAATCGAGCCTCCTGTACGGTAACCGACTTTATTATGCGATAACTGCTTCAAAATTAAGCATATTATTCTAAAGCACAATAATTATTATTTCGACCTTATTGCATTACGCTTCCATTATTAAGAAATACAGATTCATGATTAGTGAGGGAAGTTGCATAATAACGGTGCTCTGAGATGCAAATGTATTCACGGTCAGACTTCCTTTGCGGAATGCAATGGCGACTTTTACCTCACAACACTCAGACCACTTCATAGGAGCCACGATTTATTACTCGCCCAGCCGACATCCGCTCCTGGTGATTTGTAATAACTTCCACGCGAATGTATCGCGATATTTCGTCCTCGTGTGTTCCTGTCGGTAAACGATTAGATTAGGGATGTACTCGTATGGCATCAAACATAGCCAACGACGATGGCAAGTGGTATTTAAATTACTAAAAGATCTTACTGCAATTTTTATTGCCATCTTGAACTTCAATTGGTACCGATATTGCGTACCACATACTAATTTCGGAGTAGTCTTTTATCGATTATACGTCAATATCGATTTGAATTGTGAAGCGTTGGGCGACTGCCTAGGGTCGCATTATTCCAAATAAGAAATACATATTTGGCAGGAATCGAGTAGATTTACGAGCGGTTTTGAAAAGCAATCAAGGGAGGCGTTACCTATAGTAATTATTTCTTAACACTATCCTCTGCACGCAGCTCCCGAACGCACTTCATTAGACACTTCCTTTACTGTAACAAAATGGTTGCTCCAGTGACCGAACACACCAGTCATCGATATAACTTTTCACAAACCTTTATTAGTTATTTTTTTTTAACTGTTGACAAAGAAATACTAATATTAAACAATGTACTGAAGAAACATTATTTTCTTATTCTGTAACTACGCTAAATATCGACAAAAAATAATGTAGGGTACCGATCGAGTTCGCGAAATTAAAAAAAAAAAATAGAAAAATTAATTAGCGAGGTGAGGAATTATATTTTGTAACTTGTACTTACTCAAAAAAAATGTATTCAATTTATAATATAACTTTTATAGTTACATTTATATCAGACAACTGAATCATACCTGTCCATCAAGTTTATTTCCCGTCTCACTGAAGCAGAGCGAATTATTTAGATGCGTAATAAAATAAAGTAACTTTAAACTTTTATTATATGAATTAATAAACCTTACCTTAAGATTCTACTGTACCATTTCTTACATTACACGTTTCAATATAATTAAAAATCTACGCAATTTGGTTCTAAAAATTCCTTTACAAATGTCCTTAACAGGTACAAACACTGTAGTTTTGATTGAGATGCAGCTTAATCCTACAGAGTTAATTAGATATCCGTTGAATGGAAAGCAATTCACTGTATCCGTCACACCAAATATTTAATATGAAACGGCAAAGTGTTTTATGATGTATATTTATTCAGTAGTTTAGATTTGAGGATCTTTAGTTTTATAGCGAGGGCAAGTCTCGTACAGCAGGAGGCAGGTATCCTCTTTATCTGGCATCTTAATAGCTCCATAAAGGATTTATTATTGCCCGTGAATGAATCGACCGCGGTGGATGTTTATTGTAAACTGCAATGAATCAAATTCTAAACTTGTATTCCATTCATCCTCCAGAACTATAGAACAAGTGTTTCTTGATGGACGATTCATTAAGAACTTTTAAGGGATACATAATAGGGAACACAATTCCAACTACTAGTACTAATTCATGTATGCTAGGCGTAATCTTTGTTAAAATTTGTGTATTCCTTGCAACTTTAAATATTATTTTGAGTCACAAAAAAAATTTCTGTAACATTTTACGTTCTTTATTCATTCACCCACACATTAATCCTTCAAATTTGAAATCTTTGGATGTTCACAGATAAACATAGGCCTAAATAACACTGTTTAATCGATCCAGAACCGTTTGAATTTTTCTGAGTCATCAGTCCACTTGGTCAGAGGGCATCATCTACTTCTTTCTGCTTCAACAAAGAAATAGTAAATAATAGAAAAAGGAAATATTAACTGTACTTTAATCAGATAATACAGACAAATACATATTATATTTCGTTGCAAAGCTACCATTGACAAGTTTTTTTGTCATTGTCACGTAGACACTAGTTTCGACATGTCTCGATAGGTATGTCTTTTGACAAGCGAGCTGACAGCGTTTCTTCGTGATGAAATATATGCCTAAAATCAAAACTAAATAGGAACATTACGGACTGAACATTTTGTCATTACAACATTATTAAAGCTACAATCCTATTGACAACATTACTCTTTGGGACGTCACTTCAAATCGTCCGTTGCAAATGTTATCACGATTATTTGTCGATAAACCTTGTCGTTAAAGCACTAATAGGTCAACAGTAGAGTAGAGTCTAGGCTACGTCTAATACGCGAAGAGTCTGTATACTGAAGCACACACCACGAGCACTCACCAATCATGAATAACGACATGAAACTCGGTCTCTACAATCGATCGCTAAAAGGTTGAAACTGAAGCTGAGGAAGTTGACGGCTGATATGCAATAGAAAATTAATATAGACACGTACCATTACATCGGAACTACGTCTAAAAGGAAGTCAAATCACAATATAATAACGTAGTCTGTCAAAGTTAATCGGAAACAATTTTGCGAAGTCTAAGCTACCGTAACCTGATCACGATTTTTGCAATTGTATGAGCGACGATCATTATTTGCGATTAAGGTATGCAAAGTAACTCATCAAAGTCGAGACAGCGATTTTGATTGCAATATTACGTAAAATCTTTTATGATCAACAACCTGATAGAGATATCAATAGTTATATTTGTTACGTAAAAATAAAAAACAAATACATCTCTGACATTATATTGAGACATCCTAGACTTGTTGTGAATAAATAATCGATCCCTTGGATTTTTTTGGATATTATACATCTCTGACATTATATTTAAACATCCTAGACTTGTGAATAAATAATCGATCCCTTAGATTTTTTAGATAATATAGGATTAAAAAGTTATAATTACTAATAAAAATATAATAAAAACATTAAAAACATATTTTTATATAAGGCATAAAGTGAATATCCGTTCGTAAGTTTTCATTGAAATTCCCACAAAACAAAGTCAACAACTCTGACTACACAATTACATATTGAGCAGCACTCACCTTGAACATCTCAGTTTGGACTCAACACTGAAGCTTGAACGGTTATCCTAATATTGATATCGAATTAAAACCATTTTAAATTGATGTAATGTGTTGTTTCAAAACTACAATTGCTTGTTGTTAGTAAGGCTAAAATGTCACAGAACAATGCGAGTCCTGAACGCATGTCGCAGTACGGTCGAAGGCCGTACGTGATCGCATTTCCTCTGATATTACACACAAAACGGTCACGCAACAATAAATATGCATCAAGAGTAATCAGTGCCTCGCAATTATCAAAATGTTCGTAAAATACTGAGCGCTCATGTCGAACAATCTTCAATTTGCCATGTTCCACCCTACTAATAATTCTTGGAATGGAATGCTCGTAACGACTCGTATATTAGCTTTAAATTAAACATAAGTCCAATTCACATCCGTAATTAAATTTTTCATCATATTCATTTTGTTAAGTTGACCCTGCTCGCTAAAAAAAATCTCAATAGCAAAACACGCTCTAAGACGCAGACTTATGTCCAGCAGTAGACTGGTAATAGTTTATAACCTGTATATTCACATCCCTATGAAGTTCTGAAGTCGTAAAAATAAACAATTGAATCCTTAGTGTACGGTGAGTTAGCGAATATTTATTGCAAGCATCTGTTCGAACATGCCAGCTGAAATTCAAGTACCTCTGACCTCTCACTGCTATTAATCCGGTGAATGCACACAGTGACTTAATCTTTTTATCAATAGAAAACCAATTGAATCAGTGCATGGAACAATGAAGTCGTGTTTTGTTTGGAAGCAAAACTCTTGTCGCTTCGAGGCTAGCTATTACAAAACGATGAGTGTACACTTTCGCTTGGCCAATCAGAATGGAGGCAGCACGTGCAGAGTCGGGTCAGAGGTGAGCTCGCGCCTCGATATCGAGTCACAGGGAGCGCATTCTAATCTATTGTTAAAAATAAACTGGCGAAAACCGACTCAGCAGGCCGCGCGGTTGAGGCGAGAGCAGATGAGTAATTAATCAGTTGTTTCAATTTTTATCTATGTGATCACTCAGTCAATTGTTTAAAGTCAAATATTTTACGCTAATAATTTAGTATTATTTATGATAAGGAAATGTAATAAGGAAGATAATAGTTATTAATATGAAATGCGAATAACACATTTACATTTGCACATATTATGACATACCGCTCACATAAACAAGGATAATTAAAGGAAAAAATAATAAATATTTTTGTGCTGTAGTCAAATCTAGCTAACTTTAATTTCTAAACAACATCGCTTTAATGTTTCCTGTACAAAACAGGTATGATTACTTTGTGGATAATTCCTTCAACTCGATATTATATTCAAACTCGGCAAAGCTATATTGTCGCAGAGACCAAGACTATCGAGTCCTAATCATCGCGTTGTCACAGTCCAGGCGTGACGTATCAGATAGCGCTAAAACCTCGTTATCTTGGTCCGCGCACCTCGACAACATATGTACGTTATCTACGACTTGACAATGACTGGAAAGGCTTTAATTCAATCAGACAGGAGACTCGAAGATAGCTGTATCTAGCTGTCACACAAGGGGCGCGTCGGCCAATAAATCGGCGGTGCGAGCTTGGCGTGAAAGATGAAGTGCCCGTTTAACATACAATGAGTCTGCACTCTGTCGCAATGGAACTCAGCGTAGGACAGAGATGGCTGGCTTAAACACCGTTTATTTTGTATACAACACTCGCTCAAGTATGTTTATCGACATGTAAGTAGTAGAATACGAGAGTATCAACCGTAATTTAACTAAAGCTAAATGTTTTGTCGTAATGATTATTGAATACCCAGAGATAACAGTATTTATGAAATTTTAAGTTAATTTGTTTATAAGTAGCACAAACCATGTTACCGTTTAGTGTATGAAACTACATAATTTCACAATTGATCGCACCAGTACCATGCCGTAACTTGTTGCAAAATCCAAGTATTCATTAAGAGATTAAATAACATTCTTAATTATGTTGAAGTGTTATATATTTGTGTTTATGAACCGGCTAAAGCTTATAATTACATTTTTAGTACAGTATTACAATAATCATATGAATGTAGCGTTACTATTTAAAATATTACTAATAATTAATACAAGTAATAACAGAATGTAGATCTCACTAGCATGAAGAATATAGCAACTTAGTCCGGGAGAGTAATAAATTTTTTTTGTGACCGATTTCAAATAGGACATTAATTAGACTAGTTTTATATTGAAGATTAAAGTAGCAATAAGGATATATAAAGTACATTAATAGTTAGTTTTCTTTTTTCGTTCGATATTTTATTATCAGTAAAAGAGGTTTCGTTAACGAATATCAGTGCGCATGTTTCCAAAATGGACATAATTCAATCAAACACTCTGTTCTTGACTAGGTCATGAATACCTGAACATGAATGCATGAACTACATGCAGTAAAATAACTAATAACTTTGAACATTATAATTTAAATTATAAATCGAAGATAAAAATTATACTGTTTGTATTGCACCGAAAACTACGTTCAAGTAGTGCAAACGCAGCACGGGATTAGTCGCTAACGAGTCTGGGTGTGTCCTTTGCACCAAATAACGCGATCATAATTGTGGGTGCAGTTAGGTGCAACGATATCGAACAAAGTAAAACGATAGATAGTTGAATATATTAGATGCATATCTAATATATTCAGTTTCATCCTCAAATCAGTTACACGAGAATTTATCAAACATTTGATAAATTTAGTAAATCGGAAGTTTGTCTGTGCCTTTAGTGTGTCAACAGTATTTATGCTTGAACATTGAAATTAACATCATCAATGTCACAAATCTATAATCTACACTAATATTATAAATAGAGAGTGCGGACGTTGTGAATTGGTATCTCGTATCGGTATTGGACGTTATGAATGCGGAGGGTAATCTCGAAATTGGTCAACGCGAATAGAGTCGGGACTGGCTTCTAATGTCAAATAGAATGGACTAAAGCAGTATTCCAATATATATATATATATATATATACTTCATAAATTCACAAACAATCATGAAAGAATCTACATATCACTATATTATTTTTTATATCGATGTAACGTTAAAAAATTACTATACATTTAGGATAAAATAATTTAATACCAACAATTAAACTGACGATTAACCACCCTGTTTCACCAATTGCAGCCGTCAAACATCAACCTTGAAAGTCTAAATAAAGAAAACATCGAAGTCTTCGGTACCATAATGGCGTATTGTTAGCTCGCTCCAGATACGAAGTCTAGATAATGTACGCATGCGAAAAACTTAGATATTGCCATTGTATTAATTATTCACTGTACAAATTGCACAAGATATTTTTGTCCTCCACCGCGGGTTTCGACACTCATACGTCGGTTGTTGATTGGGGGTGATTTGTCAAAGTTTAAACATAATTTATTGTGAAATGTCTTATGCGAGAAGCTGAATAAGAATGAGAGCTTATAATGAGGTTTTATGCAAAGAATGCCTAGAAATTCTTAGGAAAGTTTACGCGTTGAGATACCTTGATTTAAGTACTTAATTCGAATATAAAAATAGATTTTACAACACTGAAGCACTGGAATTATTAGTGTTATGACTGTACTATTGTTACTTGATAAATAGACTTTATTAACAAAACACGTTGACCTTAGGTCTATAGACGCTTGAAATACAGTTTACGATAATTAGATTCATCTTTCACATATTGTTGAGTTGTCATTAATGCAATATGACCAGTACTCACATCTCAATCAAGCAAAAGTTCCTGTAATTTATATCTTCTTTAGCCGTCCGCCATTGAAACCTCGCTGTCCGTATAGAATATATCCAAATAAATCAAATGAAAAGACAACTTCTAAATTGTGACTTGCGCTATAAATATTTCATCTATACAGCTTGTCTATGCGATTTCACCAAAAGCGTTTGCGGTTAGAATAATCAACTATTTTGGCTATGAAACATATCTGCTTATCGGATCGCAGTAAAAAATGAATTATATGTCTTGAATCGTAATTTGAATACGGAGTAGCTAAAATAATAATAATAGACCGTCGATGGCATCTGATAGGTAAGTGGTTTTCGTAACGCCCCTCGAGCAATCGTGATAGCATCGCGTTGCGCGTGCGCCGCGCACCCGCCGCTTATCCATCCGAACATTCTTTGTGTAACTCTTAGAAACAAATGTACACATCTGGACGCGATGCCGAGATTGCTGATAATGTGCAGCATCTTCCATTAAAACAATTTTTATTAGCGATGTAGACGGATGACTGATGTGGAAGAATTGTCCTAATGGATCGATACCATCACACGTCACAAGGAGGACAGCTATCAAACTCAATCCCTTAAGGATATGTCTGGCCTTCAAATGACACAAGATAATATCGATTACTTTCGATTCGATACTTACCTATCGATCGCGTCTTCGATTATGTCAAGTTTGACAAGTGGTGTTTAAAAAGAGCGAGACTGCTCTTAATACTTAGTTTTAAGTGATGTTTTAACTCAACTATCACTTACGGTGGAAGCTTCAGAGATCTTATCACACGAAATATTCACAGCCGAAAGCTTGAGTAATTCGGTAGTTTGCAGTTTTACTAATGTACTACTGATGGTAGATTAGTTATTGTTCATTATTATGTTAACAGTGTTAATACAAGACCAGTCACCGGGAGTGAGTAGATTAGATTAATCTTATTGCAAGAGTTCGAGAAAGGAATGATGGCGAAAAGGACTATAAAGGCTTATAGAGCCTTATAGATAGCCTTATAGATAGATTATATAGAGGCTTATAGAGTTTGATAAAACATGACCTAAAATAATTGTAAGTATTGCAACGAAAATATTTAGGAAGACAGTAAATCTTATTAGAGAGTTCAAAAATTCGGCCATACTTGCGTAGCTTAATAACAAACCTAATAAAAAAGTTATCAATTTGCTACTCTAAAATATCGAAGTAGCGAATATAACCATAGTAGAGAATCGATTTGAGCATGTGTGAACTTATGCTGTTAGTATTTAGAATTCATAATATTATTAAAAAATAATAGGTACAAATTGTAGTTGGGGGGCTTAGTAAAAATTAGTTGCACCGATATTTAATGAGTCACGAGGGCTATCAGGCTATCGGCGAGTTCAATTTCAATAGTGTTTAATGGCGTCGATTCAATCCTAAGCGTTATCATATAATCATGTCGAAAGCAAGGTTGCAGGGAGCGGTCAAGGGATAGCAACGCCTTCACCTCGAAGCCTTGATGAGTCACAGATATCGTTCAGGCGCATTGTTGTTCAGATATTGATCCTAAAGACGTGACGCTTGCAACATTCCTTACTAATTACAAGTTATGGCATTATGGTTGCCCAAGGCTGCCGTTACAATTTTGCGAGGGCGTCCCAATTTGGTCACCCAATCAACCTGCAAAATGTGTAGTCATTTCTGTGCCCTACTCTTATACTATCGCAAGATGCATAATTTGCAGCTACAAAAAAAAACAAAAACAAGACTGTATGTTATATATGGGCGTTATTTTGTAACTTTTATTAATGTCTCTCGACAAACTTAGTCTTTAGGATGGCAGCGTGTTGGTACATTGAGAATACGTAGATTGCAAAGACTTTAATAATGTAGACATTAAATATTTATAGACATACCTACAGATAAATAAGAAGACAAGCAACAACAGCAGACACCGAATGAAGTTTGCTGTCCCACTAAAATTAATTCCAGATAAAAAATTTGGAGTTGTGCTTTGTATTGAAGAACATAACAAGTTCTATAAAAAATCCATAATTGATTAATAAACTGATTAATAAACGGATTGTAGAATGATTGAATCATAATAGTACATTTGTCTATTAACGATTATATTATTAACTCTGAATGACTGGAGGGTCTGAGTTTTTCATCGGTTATTCACAGCCATACTAAGATAGGTTTTGACAGCCGCTGTATTGAAGTTATGAATCAATTATGTAATTAAATACGATTCAGAACAGCGTCTAGAAAAGCGGTAAGTAAAAAAAGTTACCATAGACTGTGTATCTAAATGATACCCCTTGATTTAAATTACATATACGAGATGCCAGTACATTAAAAAGAAATTGCCCAACTCGGTTGGCGTTAACGACGCGCGACGCTTGACAGGAGCAAACTCACTTTCGATGACTAACAGTTACGCGTCACAGCCTTATCTGATGCCGTTTCGTAATATAGATCTCCATGCATTGACCAGCTCCGCGGGTCGTGAGTCGTGACCTTGTTTCTTCTGATTCTTGTCCTGTTGTAACAAGCAATATCTTGATGGTTAAATTAATTGACGATGTCATAACGGCTAATTACGATAAATGAAAAATGGTTGTGTAACAGTTGTGTTCTGGCCTGTCGGGCCTAAAGTTGGGGTTCGCGATGCTTACTAATTTAGGGTCATTCCACGTCAGTGCTCAAGAACAGCATAACGTCTATAACCAGCTTTAGACATGACCATAGATCTATAATATATAAGTTGTTAACATAGTCAGAGAGAAAACCTTACAGTTAACCACGAATTAAGTCGGGATTATAATAGGCAGTGCAGTCTAGTGACTACGTGTCATATTTGTTGACCATCAAAGAGTGAACAAGATTGATCTTAACGGATCCCACGTCTACCAAATAAATTACTAATGTATCCTCATTTTTTTTACAGCTTTAACATTCTAAATACCAATC
Organism: Megathymus violae; assembly: GCA_003671415.1. Taxonomy (NCBI): domain Eukaryota; kingdom Metazoa; phylum Arthropoda; class Insecta; order Lepidoptera; family Hesperiidae; genus Megathymus; species Megathymus violae. The sequence continues at coordinate 1,411,355 of PDGT01000071.1, forward strand.
GAATTCATAACGCCATCTAGTTTTCATCCTATGAACTATATTTAATTAGACTATCATAAATCTTGACCGAGTACCAAGATCAGGAGAAATTGCCTTCGATATGCAAATAAACAGCTTTTTACAACAGTTCATAGAATAAACATCGAGAGCAATTTTCAATTCAAATATAAATTTAAATCCTAATAGTGTTTATTAGATGCAAAGGTGAAACTGGCGTACCCGCCATGGCGAACTTTACATGTTGGGTTTTAACTGTTCAACAGTAATGACACCTACTCGTTAGTATCGTGTAACTGGTAATCTAGAATTCCGTCACCCTCTAGCCTATTTCGACATGTCGGAAAGGCGTACGCCTATGTTTTCCATAATTTTATAGAATTTCCTCTGACATGATGTATCTAAAAGACCTCTATAGAAGGTGCGTCAGTGAAAAGTGGATTGATCCATGTTTTTGTTTAATAATACTTCGTTTATATAGAGTTTCTACAACCGGCTCGGGCGATCGGCTTTCTTGTAGTTTGTTCACGGTCTGTAAAGCTGTGGATTTAATGACAGTTGTACACAAAAATATCAAGGTGTATTTATAAACAATTGATTCAAAGAATTCAAAGCTTATTTCTGACCAATTTAAAAAATACTACTGACAATTTTTTTTATTATAAAGCAGCTACTACTGCGAGTACCTTCTTTCAGTTCTACAAATCTATTTACTATCAAATTCTAGTCAGTCACATGCAAATTTATCATAGTGATGAAATAAATCAAACTAAGGGACTAATTCATCATCTATGTAAATAATAGATGCAATCCTTTAATGAAACTTCATTACGATAAGACCTGAGCCAACTAGTGGGAAAATTATTGTGTAATGATGCGCTATTTGTATTTCATGTAACAGTTAAACTGTATTTCTTTATTACGTATTGGTTTTTTTTTATTGTCCTCGGTTTACAATGTGAGTCGTCAAGTAGAGTTAGTATATTCTTAATAAGTAGCATCTCCTCTTACCATAATGTTAGATTCTAGTCCAGCACTAGCTTATAAGAAGTACAATATGAATAAAGACATTTTTTAATGTTAAAATTTCACACCATTGAAGTTGCGCTGGATCTTAATCAGACCCTATTCCACTTTATCGGAAGATTGAACGAAAAAATGTGAACTCGTTAACTCACGATAAAACATCTATCAAAAATCAGACTGAAAAAGCTGTCTATATATGTATAAAGTCAAGAATTCTTTTCAACGAAGGTCTAAAAGTTACGCCGGTGTAAAAAATTAAATAAAAACTTTATAATGTGACCGGTGTGGTCTCCGGCCTAGGGTGAGCTGGTACAGATTTCTAAATCGTCGACAACTTTTAGAGGCGTGGTCATATTTACCGTTATAGGTACTGAGACATGTTGCTAATACAATTAAACCTATCGATGTAAGCTGTGCAATTATATCGTTCCCGGACTATTATAAGGTCAATGGTTTCATATGTCCTCTATGGTGATTATGCATGAAAATGATTAGTTACAACAGAATCATTATTAAGTTAATAATCATTCAACTTGTGTTTACTACACAATTAATACAAAACAAATCGGCTAATAAATCAAACACCAATCAAAATTAATAATTAATTTAACTTCCAGAATACTAACTGGATTTTATCCAGAAAAATTCTTTTATTAATTATCATATACCCGAGCTCCTTTTATACACAAAAATGGAACTAGCAATATGTATAAAATGGAACGTGTAGCCCAGTTGGTAATGACCGCCTACAAAGCGACATGTTCCCGGGTTCAACTCCCGGACGGGGCAATTGTGACAAGTGTTCGTTTTTGTAGGCTCATGGATATGTACAATTTATCATTTTTCTATATCCATGTCACTCGCAATACAAGAATTCTTTGTGCAGAGGTGTTAGTATGAGATCTTTAATTTATTTTAAGGCGAAGTGTCCAACTTGAATCAAATCAACCTATTTTGCTCGCGTCGTATTTTGCTCTGCTTAATAACGGACAAGATCATAGCGAAAGACCCCTCTTGTTGGCGGTCGCCTGGCTATGTAACAGCTGAAACCTGACCTATGTTTTGCAACTACCCACTTTTTGAAACCAACCGTGATATATTTATACATTCGTCGATAAACTAATAATAAGTGAATCCCCAGCGTTCACATCATTTATGTATATCTTAGAGGTTCTGGACTTGCGTGAATCGTGGTAATTTACTATCAAGCAGCACAGCGGCTGAGTTTTTCGTAATCCAATCTGCGTAATGCCAGTCAGGTTTTTACTCGGTCGAAACAAACTTCATATATGTAGTTACATGTTAGTAATTAATATTGAATGATAATAATCAAAGGAATAGTGAAAATGAAAAATATACAACTTATTATTTTGTTACTAAATAATTCCAGCTGAACCGAGGCATTTTTTTATTGTTCTGTAAATCTATTCCTACTTCAGAAATAAGGTTTTCACGAGAATTCTGTTGCCGTTATACAACTATTTATAAATAGGAATATTTCTAAATCAATTCTCCTTTTCGATATTATGCCCAATGAATCGTATCATTTCTCAGGAATTCACAAAGTCCCAGACATTAACAAACCACTTCAGTCCGTTGAATATGCGTCGTAAATATGCGTCCAATCTCGTTAATTGCGGGAAGACGTACGGACATGCAGACCACCCGCGCGATACACATATCGCGTTACACGGGCTTCCTAGCAACGCTTTTTGTGTCTTGATAGCATCCGTAGCGAGGCCTTTCGATTTATGAAAGGCACTTGCATGCTTTATATGCATGAATATCATCTCGTCGGAATGAGACTGGTGTAGCGAGGTTTTTGCAAAATATATTCACGGCGGTACATTTCTCATGGATTCTATTGAAGCTATTAGAAAACATGAGTTGCCGTTTCATTTATTCATATCAGCTTACAAGTTATATTTTACTTAATAATCAAAGACTGTTGCCTAGTTGATGGTGACCCTGCCTGCTGACTGAGGGATCCGGCTTGGAACCCCAGTCGGGGCAGAAATTTGTGACAAATAAAAATGTATTTTCAGATCTTGGGTGTTTGTGATGTTTTACTTATAATGTAGGTGCACAATTCTAGTGCATCGGCGTGTAAGCATTTATTTGAAAAAATATTACTTACAAATTTATTTTAGTTTATAGTTTTATATTTTAATGTATTATTGGGTTCAAATCATTTGGCAGAATGAAATGGCTTAAGGGCATAAATTTCTCGATGGAGATCGAGAGAAATGCTAGTTATAAAATTAGACGTCGCATGTACGTGTGAAAATCAATGACAACAAGAATGTATAAAACTTCAGATTAACAAAATGTATTTTAAACCTCTATTTCTACTGCTCTATCTATTGCTTATACCTTATGAGCTGTGTTTAATGATATCTCAAACTGAAATATATTTTTTTAAACTTGTCAATAACAATGCAATGACGGGTAAAGGTTTCAACTAGTGAAATTGATTAGGTGTAAACCAACGTCCTTGCGCATGGTAAACCCTGTCGAATAATGGACAAAGCTATAGCGAACGGGCCAAGTTTAATAAACCAAGATTAACCTTAAAAATACTTCTGCGTGGTAGAAGAATATGTTACAACTTTCTACCTAGAACCGAGCGTTTACATATCAGAAAGCCGGTAATAAGTGTTGCCTGCTTAAATCTTGGTCATCAACGCATCGATGATGAATTGGGAATAGCGAACGAACGTGAACGGCGATGACTAGTTATGATCAGGTAGCCCGCCTGCTCGTTTGTCAGCGATCGACATAAATAAAAAGTAGAAGTATTATTATTTTTTACGTACCTTCAACCAGTTATCTGGAACCATTTTGTCTTCATTTTTACTAATTTACTATTAATACGGCGACTTACGAGAGCATTCGTTACCAGAAGAGATGCAGTATCATTAGCGTCTAAATGGACTTTACCTGCGACGACGTTTATATAGAAAGGCACAGACCCAGAACTGTTCTTTCCATAAGATACGAGTAACTAAGGCCATTGTGGTTAGCCTATGACAGTTAGAGCGAGGTGGGCATGTTACCGTTAGTGTGCACACAGCCTGAATTCAATTAGGCTTGCATTACATTCCCGGCGAACGGAAATGCAGATGCATCTTACAAACGGGACTAGCTTAATCTTTTCCTTAGATAGGCTTCAAAAATGTACAATTACCTATTAAATACTAATATAGTGATTTTGTTGTTATAATAACGTAATATTCATTACTTAACTAATAACTTTGATATATTTATAAATAAATTTAAACATTTTATTAGCTTCCAATGGTGGAGGAATACAAAAATAATCAAAATACGAGAACAAATATTTATCTGTCACTCTCAATCTGGGAATTGAATCTGAGATCCTACATTCTATAATTCTGGTTATCAATACTTGAGCTACCGATTTACAATGGTAACTTGTACTTAACACATGTCCACAAGATTTACGGGCATTTGAACACCAAGTTAGACTGACAAAATTAAAATCCCAATAAGCAACAACAAAAAATATATACTTTACGGATACGCATTTTCCATTTCAATCGTAAAGATGATATCTCTTCGTTGAACACTAGTCGGTTTACGATTAGATGACCCGTGCCAACATTTGGATTAACAAAAAGTTCCAAACGTTCCAAACACCGAAAAACAACTACTTACATACTTTTTTTTTTAATGTAGTACAACGTGCGCGTAATTATCTCCGGAAGTGTTCCCGTCTACTCTTTTACGAGCAAGTCGCTCATCGGACCATTGATTCATAACGTGAACGGGTAAACAATTTTCTAAAAAAAAATAAGGGAAAATTTTAAAAGTAAATTCCTTTAAAAACAATAATTGAGTTTTTCTGAAAATTCACAATCTCAAACATGTCCAAAAGAATGCTTGTATTCTAGCTCTTCGAGACTGCAACCGAAAGACATTAAAACATTCAACAATTGATTCTAGGATGGTTGTTGATAGCCTGACAGGCAACCCTACCACTATTCACGAATATTCATCATTATCGATCGCGATTAAATCGGATACAAAAGAGCCCAACGACCTCCAACAAGTAGAACCTACCGCCACAACCTCGTTTAGCAGCGTGCACCACGAATAGGATATGTTGGCTAAGACCCAAGGATGTCCTCCTCCTGCTCCTTAAACCCTGATTATACCATAAACACCTGATTATACCATATATTAATTATAACCTGATTATATAAAGTAACTCCGGTAAGTGATGATCCCGCTGTTTTAAAATATTATATTATTTAGCCACAAAAATATTACAATAAAAGTTGTACCCTTTTTTGATGTCACCAAGTACTAGAAGGTCGTTACACTTTGAATTAATTCTCACGGATCACGCACTTAAGATCCTGTGGAGATGAGACCAGTTATTATTTAGAGATAGCTGTTACGTCTTCCACACGATTTTGAACCTTATGTTTATTGAAATATTACTCACAATATAATCAGGAGTATAATTGTACCGCAACTGTGTCGGATCGAATCAGCTGTCACTTCACACGGAGATTTGAGTAGTCATCTCTTGAATGTCGCCAGCTAGTCTGATTATCAAAGATTTATTTATATAGAGCTGCTATACTATTTGTAAGAATACTTATACTTTGAAAACGAAATACAAATAAACAAAGTTTTAAACACAATAACTCCAATTATTATCAATTCAGTCCCCAATATCTGTGCTTAAATTTTGTTCACAATATCAATATAGAAATCACAGTATGTTATACTGTATTTCGTCTGACTAAGGCTTATTGCATTTTATTTTGTCTCGCCTTTACTGAAGCAAGAACATTGCCACCGAAAGCAAGAATACCTATTGTCACCGATTTGACAAGATCCTATCCGAATTGAAATCAAAGTAGGAAGATATTTAAAATTACAAAAAAACATTTACATTGTATGACCAAAGCAAGCCTTAAAAATCGTACTCAAAGCTGTTTCAATTATAAATGCTACATTATTCTTATCCTACTTGGCGAACATTTATAGTTTTCAACTTATTGTACTTCGTCAGACACCCACGAGAGAGTATAAGACTGTTTCTTTTTGTTTTCTAGTTAAAACGCCTATAGAAAACAAGTATATGAATACTGGCATCGTACAGATGAGAGGAAAACGACAATCTAATAGGTACTTTTATAGATTTTTTTACTAATAATTAGAGTACTTTATAGCCAAGTTGGTTGTGAATGCATAGATTGAAGTAGGTCTCGAGTTCGTATCTCGAGGGCAGATTTATATGATAGATATTTTTTTAGGTCGTGCCTGTTTATAATAGCTTACCTGTATTGCCTCCCGCAACTCAGGATATCATAGCGCGGGGCTATATGGGGGGCGTTCATTTATAATCAATCAAATATTAAAGTAAATAAAAAAACTCTTTTAAACGTCACTATAAACTTAAAATAAATATGTCTACGAAATTAACGAGCCTGTTATCATGGTTTGCGAAAAACGAACGACGCGTATGAACAATTTTGATGGTCCCTAACGTTGCGTTACAACGTACGCTATACTTTTCGTACTTAATTGGCTTCCCAAATGAGCGGAGTGCCTTAAATGAGGCGGTCGAGGCGGTCTCTTCAAAGAGCGTGAGCTTATTTATTGTGCGTCGCTGCTTAAAACTTTAAGCAGATTAGAGTTGACATTGCCCCTAAGATAATTTTAATGGCTCGCCTTCACGTCGGGTGTAAGGAGATTCACGGTTGATGTGATTCGATTTCAGACTTTCACCCGTACGTAGAAAGTGCTAACGTGTACACAAATTAAACGAATCTACAGAAACATCTTTAAACGCGAAGATATTTTACAGTAATTTACGCAAACTGCTTACCGATATTCGGCCCTGCGTGTTATCTGGCGTGTTGAGTGCATTTTTCGAAGTTTAATTGGAAAAAAGCGAGAGGCTTTAAATTCAATAGCGATGTGATTAATAGATTTACTTAAGTTTTAAATAAAGTTTAACGGTCATTAAACAATTTCATCTATGTTAAATTTCTTTACCTATTACATTACCCCACTTAACGAATTCGTAGTCTAATTGTGTGTCTATATGACCATGCAGAGTGTAATCGTTTCAGATTCGAACATTTATTTGATAGATATTTGCTCAGGTTATAGTAAATGTGATGTCTTCATTACGTATGTATATGTATCTGCCACTCGCTTTTTAGTAAAGTCATGAGGTCATGAGGTCATGAGGTTGAGGTTATGAGGGTGTGAAGCCTTATATAAAACATGACGACCCCATAACCTAGTTGGTAGTGACGCTGCCTGCCGCGCAAGGGGTCCCGGGTTCGATTTCCAACCATTTATGTGACAGATAAATATTTGTTCTCCGGTCATGGGTGTTTATAATGTCATATTCGTGTATATCCATGCCACACGCAACACAAGGAATCCTAGTGCGGGCGTGTGAGTGTGTAAACTTAATTTATTATATATGTATTTGCATAAAAAAATCTGACACAGTTTTAACAACTTCTTTATGATATCAATCGTATAAAGATTAATACCAATACATAATTTATGAAACGAAGTAAGAAATTAGATCTTCTTAATGACAGCAACGAAGTTGGACTAATGAATTAACATGGAGTTTTTTGTCTATATAAATCAAAAATATATGCATATGTAGTTACCTGCCATAGCTTCGCTACACAAAACATAGTGTAAGGTTATTCTCAACTCATGGATTATTTCAGTTATATATTCAACGTAACTTGTATCCAATGTAAAATCATAAAATCTTTTAACTATTTTATAAAAATAATATCAATTAAATCTGTATGTAATACATCATTGTTTAGTTATAATTTTTAAAAGGCATATATATAATATTAAATCTTTCACATCGTAAGGAGGACAATAGTCTCCTTTTTGAAATTTCCCTTTCTTAATTGAAAGTCCAACTCCCAAATGTATTTTTATTTTGCAGGCTAAAATAATTTTATGTTTTCTACTACCCTGCATTTCGTATCATTCCTCGTAAATTATTATTACTTAACAGCATGAAAATGAACACAGTACTTTTTAAGAATATCATTCAAATAAACCGACGGATTTGTTTCATACTATGTAGTGATGGTAAAGAAATAAAAATAGGGTACCTGATTTCAAATAAGTTTCACGTTAAAGATGACAGACCCAAACAATATTTTCAGGAATACTATAAAATCCAACTAATGTTTTTCTGCGATTTATTTAAAAGATGAATCATTGCAGGTCATATAATTTACATATTTCGATGACGCATCATACCTATGCTATTGTCTCGACAATATCAATATATTGTTTTAATATGATCTCAGTCCTTGAAGATCATTAGTATATAAAAAAGATCATTAACGGACGATCGAACTCTAATAAATATGATTTTAAATGAACTGAGAAACTCAAAAAAGGATACATTCTGCTAACTTAATTAATATTTAATTGCAATAAATTCATATAATTATTTAGTACTAAATAAATTTGACATAACATATAAATACAAATTAAATTAAGCATATATATATTAACACAATTATATTGAAAGTGTATAAATATTTAATTAAAGATTATGTTATAGACTTCTAACGTAATAATAGCAATAATCATTACGACTCATAATTGTCCTAGTATTACATTCGGTGATATTCTTACCATTAGAGGGATTTAGGTTTTATACAGCCTCCTAACCAAGGTCATGCATAATCTACAAAATATTACAGAGAAAATAACATGACAAGAGTATCGAGTTACAGTAATAGCAAGCTCGTGTTATACAACCCTTTAATTTATCAAAACAATCTATATGCAATCTATTTTAAGCTAACGTTATCAATGTGTGGCCGGCTCGGATCAGATGCTGTCCCTCATCATGTTATCCATCATTACATCACTAGACGGCTTCTTGCTTCACTAATATCCCATTCACGCATGCGTCACTCTTGTTACAATCTTTAATATCAGTTTTCGATCACGGTTCACCTCTATGACCCCTAACGTCGGCTACCGTAGGCACGTTTTTTTAACCACAATCAACTAAAATCAATCTCCACTCGAGAATCATAAGATTCATATTACATTGACACCCGAAATACGGCGGCAAATTGTTTATATCGTCTTATGTTAACAACCTGCGATTAATATGTTAAATAGTAACATCTGTTCGTGATAATGTTCAACATATAAATAATCGATATATTTACTGCTCGACAAATTAGTGCAATAAATATTACAATTTATTTATTTAAATAAAACAAAACTAATCAAACAAAGATGCAATAAATAAATCAAAGAAATCGGTACGTGATATCAAATTTTCGCGGTGTTGAAAGTCTTGGTTGATTGAATTAAAATTGGTAAGCCGAAATCCCTGAGTTTCTCAATTACTCGTACTTTATTTCTCATTGCTCTTTCCTTTGCGTTCGTATCGAAATTTCGCAATAAAAGTCATCGTTGGAGCGAAGCCATTAAGTAAATGAATGGTGAATATGGAGCAACATCCTGCGCACGTAGGAAGTCGAACCAGTTTGTGACTAATAACGGCGATGGGAAGATGCGCGCGTTCCAGACTGAGCTTATTGTTAATGCGTTTGGCCATTAAACATATGTATGTTCACGATTCCACATATAGATTGTACATATGTACAATCGTGAACATAGCATAAACTTGTTCTAATATCGAACTTCAAACAAATGCTTAATATGTAGGTTTCTTACCGAAATATTTTATTTTAATTTTGGTAAAACAAAAATGAGTTTTAATCAGTAGTTTATAAAAACACAAGGGTAATCATTATTAAATGTATTCTACATCATATAAATATGTACACTACATTGCCTACTTTAATAAATGTTTATTTGATATTTTAAACAACCAATTAGTAACATGTTCTAAATGTTTATCAACTGAACACAGTTGGGCAAATGCCGGAACAACCATTTATATTTCTTAATCGCAGATGAGTATGAAACAATGTACTTTACTCATTATATTTTCTACAAAAATGCGGTTATTATAACTAAGTAATATATATTTTTTAAAATATGAATTCGGTACAAATTCAATTAGGTAAGGTATATAAAGTGTGCTTTACCATCTAAGGCAACACCGCCACTTATCATTTGGTGAAATTATAATAGTCAAGCAGTAACTTATAATGAGTAAAAAAATATTATAATCAAATTAACGAATTACACTGAAACTCGACTGTAGTTACGAAAAAAGTATCCGTGTGTACATTACCTAAATTATTCGAAGCGATTCGCATAAGATGGTTCGCCATAAAGGACAAGGACGACATTAATGCACTCGCACACTTAAACAGCAATGCTAAGGCCAGATAGACCTCAGGTGTTACTCCGTCACTTAATAAACATTTATAAAGGAGTCTTCCATAAATGTAACAAGAACAGAATTTGTTCAAATACAAAATTCAAGTTGAGACTTGTGAAGCGGGTCTAATGTACTTGACAATTCTTCAATTAAATTTTTTTTTTTCATTTCTGTCCTCATTAATCGTAAAGGATCTGAAGCGTTTGATCTCTAAGGAAAAGGTCCTGGATTCGTTCCTAATAGCAGATAAATTTTGTAGTTGTCTTGTCCAACTAAAGATTTATGTAGGTTAATATGAATAATGACATTGAATATAAAAATTAATAAGGATAGATAATAATGATGTCATAATAAAGTCAATTTACATCAATAATAATCAACTACTACAAGCCTTCTATAGATTCATTTCTTTGAATTAAATGCGAAAGAAAACTATCCATATACATGCCCTATGATTAAAACTATTTAGACCCAGTGAAAGTTCTATGACTTTTGAGTCGTACTCTGTGAAGCAAATTATACTTCATACATACTTGATTTAAACAGGGTATAAATACGAATGATCTTTTCTAACATTAATGACAAGGATACCTGGAAATAATATTGTTAAAACCAGTTCCGCCCAGGTTTAAAGTTTTGTAATTACCATGTGTTGTTTAAAAGATGTGCTGAGGAGTTTCTTTCGCCGTTTGTTCTCCTCATTGTTAAAGCATCTTTTCGAAACGGTGGTAAAAGCAAAAAAATGATGTTCATAAGTGTATTTACTGAATATCTATATGATTAAATGATTTTGAATTTAATAAGATTCTTTTAAAAGCTAGGAACAGCCTTCACTTTACTTCATGCGCTTCTCACTGAGGTATAAGGAAAATTTACTCGTTATTATCAAAAGTTCTGTAAATTTAAATGTTACTGTTAATTTTCACATGAATCACTTCATTTATTAGTAAAATCGTACAGTATTTTGGTAGTTTATAATCTATTTATTATTTCAGAGAAAGACACGTTTCATACTATTATAATGATAAATTAATAGCCTCTGGTTACTAATTATGTCATACAGTATTATAAATAAACACACTGAGTATGAATAAACATTATACCCCAACAAATAATTACAATATTCAGAACACTAAAGTATTCGAACGCGCTGACCCAAATAGGGATCAAACACTAAATCATACAAGATGATAGTACATTCCTGATGGTGCTTTATCACATATAAATCACTAATAGGAACAAATTATTCATGCGCATAATAAAGACATCGTGACGGTTCTTGCATTTCTTCGGCAGTTACCGAATTTATTAAAGGGTTAGTACAGATAGGTACACTTATGTCGATGAAAAAGACGTCCAGGAATAAACAGAGCCTGTTGTAAGTTACAAGAATATTCTGTAATTGATAAACGAATTATATTTTGAATTTAATTTTTTATAAAATTTATTTTATTTATTTATTTCTTCCTTTTTTTAATCCAAAAACGAACAGACGGACTATTGCATATTCAAAAAAACATTAAAATAATAAATCATTTCATTATTTAGGTTTTCTGTAAATACACCTATGCTCGTTTTTATTTTTTTGGTTCTACTACCGTTTCGAAAATGTGCTTTAACATTGAGAAGAAGAAACGGTGAAAGAATCTTCTCAGCACATCCTTTGAAACAACACATGTTAATTACAAAGTAAGTTTAAACCTGCGCGGAACTGGTTTCGACACTATTATTTCCAGGCGTCCTTGTCATTAATATATTCATCTATACTATAATATCCTTTACCTATAAGCTGTGCTTTAACCCGGCGCTTAAAAGTTCTACTGGGTAACTCACGCATCAACTTTGGCACACAGCAGGCGATTTATACTCTCTGGACGTTCATGACATCAAAGTCATCATAGACACATTCGGGCTAAAATTCTACAGTTTTTTTCAGTTATTTCAGCAATATGAAAAGAGTAAGTGGGTTTCGATGACGAGATATCGTGTGAATATTGCGAAATTGATAACAATTTACATTCCAAACCCTTAGTTCGCGGCTTACTCTGCGAGATCCCTGATAAGCCAGCGGTCTCACCTGTTTCGATAAAACAAAGCAGATATAACCTATTAACGTAGTAAATGGTGTCGTATCAAGAATCAGTTGAATATTATACGACTCAAATGACTGCTCGCCCTTTGTGCCTGCACTGGTGAAATAATAAATTGGCCCAATACCACCCGTAGTGTCCCGTTATGTTAGCACATTAATAAATATTTAATTATGTTAAAGACGAGTGGTACTACTACATTATAAGTATTTTATGCAACTTAATTTTGTAATTACTGAGCAATTTTACTATACAGGTTACTATCAGGTTAATTTGACTTAAGTTGAAATTTAAGTTGTACCTTCTTTAAATTGATTTGAGTATATAAAGTATTGTTTTGTATATTTCTTTTTCGTTTTATATACAAAGGTTAAATTAATACAGAATCGTGGTATCTTTAAAGGATATTTAGAAGTGATATCAGTGTATGGTTACACTATTAACTAAGATTTATAACAATATACATTCAGTATCTATTATTTTAACTTACAATGTATTTAATTAATTAGAGCCGTATGGCTAAAGTAAATAATGACAACGTAAAAATTTGATCCGTAAATATATATTGATAAAACTTCGGTAAATCAATGCAATATACACCAATAATTATGAGATACAACTGTGCAAATAAATACTGGTCAAAGTAATGAAGCATTCAGACATAACCAAGCAAGATTATTATAGGCAAGGCACAAAAACATTTCACCAATTAAAACCAAAAGCCATAAACACTCGTCTGTCGAATTGTATCTGTCACGCAACTAATTCCAACCGGGAATATCACTCATGACTCTTCACTTAACAATCATAAAAACATATGATGACAATTATGATAGTACTACATGCATATTCAAAGTCTCTCAGTGATCATATTTGCCTAGACCACAACGATAAATTCCAAAAAATACGAAGGCTAACAAAAGCCGCTTATAAAGTAGACGAACATTTGATATAAAAAGTCACAACCCTAGCTCAAAGATTACCGTATTCTATTTCAGTCATCTGCCATTTTACTTTGCCTATTTCGTTGTAACATCATGAGCTTCCAGCTATTATAGTCATTCATGCTATACTGAGAACAATGGCAACAGTCGTCTTATAAGGCGTCTGGTGACAATTGTCCGTACCGACTACATATTTTATCAAAGAAGCGTCAATTTTCTACTAAACACAAACAGGACAATAGTCCCTTTTCCGTCAATTTAGTTCTCAATAAAACAGTATAAGTCGTAACTGAACAGTCATTTTTATATACAAATAAATGACATATTTTCTCGAGGAATAGATTATAATTAATTCGATTTCTCGCAGTTTTTTTTTTATTTATCGCTTAATTTGATGATTCAGTTTCATTGTACGCATTGTGTGTCATTCTATGTCTAAGAAATTTATAACTTATTTACCGTAATGAGTGGATATATTACAAAAGTATGCGCTTAATAGATATTTATTGACATGCTTATGTTGATTGAGCTCCTTATTAGCGAAGCACATTTCAAAATATTTTCTAGTTCCCACTCTATATGATATTTTTTATTGAGTGTTTCCATAGTTGCTAACGGTAATCCACCTGGCTTAATGGATATTACAACGCGTGAACATTTGTAACCGATATTAAATAAAACTACAACTCTATATTCTACACTAGTAGTGTGGGCATTAATCTGAATGATTAAGTGCCCAAAAACCTCTAACAGGAAGAATCTCTCGACGTAGCTCTGTTTGTTACAGAATGCACTACAACCAATGGAGTTTGGTATGGTCTCAACAATGAATACGACCCCTTAAATAATTAAAAATGTATGAAGCTCGCTAAAATCGTTAGGCAGCCATGATAATATTACCTGCCAGCGGTGAAAAAAATAATAACGCAAGGCTCTTAAATCACTGATGGTCCATGTTAATTTAGTTGATAAGTGATTTTCACACGTTTTTCTTTTTTATACATACATGGTAACAGCGTTTGCTTTATGAAAAACTGATACACTACATCCTGAGATCGATTACAATTGTTTTACTAATCCTAAAGAATTAAACTAAAACACATATCTTTAGTTTCGTTAAACATCCTCCAAGTAGAAAATATTGTGTGGTCCTGTCCCGAAAACTAATTTTGCGCTCTCAATATTTACTTGGCTATCTTCAAATAGAACAAACAATTAAAAACATCTTGCTTCACAATACTGATAATCCTACTCAGAGAACAAATCAAACCAAGTTCCAACATCGATCACATATATATGTATGTCGCAACATCAACATTATGGCGACATCTATTGGAAACGTCAAGCAGCTTAAATGAAATTAAACATATTTGATATTTTGAATTAAGTAACAAAATATGCAGTCGATGCTGTTTTGTGTTTCGGGAATACGCAGTAAAATGAGGGTACAAAAATATTACTTGACAATCGATAGTGAAATAATGAAATAATGAGGGTAGACTCTGGTTTGACACATTGACACCAGTTGTTGCCGGAGTAAGTTAAGTGAAGTTATGTACGAGTATAATCTGTCAGTGCATGCATTATCATATTTATATAATTCTAGACGAACTGTTTTCTAACAGTATTCAGAATTAGACATCAGATTGACCAGCACCAACGTCAAATCAGTTTCGAGAGGCTTGACGTAACTATGGGCGAGTTTCGAAGCTAGATTACCGAGCAGCCCTCGTATCTGTGCTTCAGTTTAAGTATCAGTATCAGCATATCAATATCTGAATCAGATTGTATTGATATAGCTCTGTGTAAAAACACTTTACCAAATGTTACCGTTGACGTATATTCTAATCAACTCAGATATTTGCCATGTACCGTTACGTTTAGTATTTGACGACATTAAGTAACACTTTGGTTTTCATTAAAATAATGTAAATTTTGTGGAAAAGATCACGTTGCGTAAACAATTAAACGTGTACGGTAACAGGAACACAGAAATTACACTGGTCTCGAATTTTCATAAAGTGTAATATAATGCTACTGTATGATTATGAAGCTCGTTCCACCAGCTGGCCGAGTCAAATGTCAGCGTCGCGTTCATTTCGGCGGTAAAAAGAATATATCTCCTGTCATTTGCACGTAATGTCACGCACTGAGAGACGCGGAGCGAGTATGTGATGCGCATGTGTACGTTTAAAACCAAAAGGTAAAGATAAAATTTTTTCCTAATTGTTTTTTGGTAATTGTGGCTAACCAAATTAATTTTTATATTGAATTTATTATAAATATAAATTACAAATTTGGAAAATTATGATTCATGAACACATCTAACATAATAACAAAATTTTTTGTCCTCACACTCTGAAGCATTTCAATTATAAATAATCAGGGGCTTATTATTTGATTTTTAGAATAATAAAATTTAACAAGTAAATTTTA
The DNA here is from genome assembly GCA_003671415.1 of Megathymus violae. Taxonomy (NCBI): domain Eukaryota; kingdom Metazoa; phylum Arthropoda; class Insecta; order Lepidoptera; family Hesperiidae; genus Megathymus; species Megathymus violae. The sequence continues at coordinate 1,427,203 of PDGT01000071.1, forward strand.
AAGTCTTCTTAATCTTTAATTATCACAATAATTGTAATTGTGCGTGTAACAGAATCCATATAACAGAGTTGTATCTCTGAGTCAAGCTAGAACTGATTAATTTTATTGTTAAATAATATGGTATTTTTTAATGCAACAACAACCGTTTTTAAAATATTATAATAATCAAAAGTATAGTGTTACTCGTAACAATTTGATAATGCACAAAATAAGGAATAAACTATGAAACTAATATTCGAGTATAAAGACATCAATACTCACTATTATTTAATGATATAATATGAACACTGCGTCCATAATTACCTTTATGAAATTTTCTTACAAAAGTTTGAATAATCACAGAAATAAAACGCTATTCGTGTCTCAGTATACTTCCCTCAAAAGAGATTTATTTGACCACAACGTAATGCGTCATACTTATGTTATTATACATTTATAATTTTATTGCAGATTTTTATATGCATAATTGTCTTCCTTATATGCATAGTCTCGTCACACAAGTGGGGTTATGTCTATCGCAATAAGAGGTCATGATTTTTAAATCTTATACGGTTCAATTTTCTTTAAATTGCTTGTATAGTGACAAGCCAAGCTTAGATCCTATGTCTACATTACATAATTTTTTTTACATAAATATGTCGGCTACATACGGGCAGACTGACCACCTAATGGTAAGTGATCACTACCGCCCATAGACATCCGTAAGATTAAAGGCATTGTCGGTCATAAGGCATCGTCGGTCCAAAAAGAAGCGTGGAACTCGCATATTATTGCTTCCACACAGTTACTGACCCACGTTAAAAAATTCCACAGTTGATTCTAAAAGAAGGCTGGTAGCTAAATATGCGTGTATACGTCATGTGTGAGTACCGGATTGAACAAGATGTTTCAGAACCCAGTTACCTCCAACAGGAGGGATGTAGCACCAAAACCTTATTTGTTATCAGGTGCTTTGCGAACAAGCGAAATTGAGTTGGACTCAAACGTCGATGAAGATCCTTACATCCCAAATGGTATTACTTCATGACATATAATGGCCAAAGAAATCACATTCAACACCTTTCTAAACTAGTGAAACTTTAAATTAGTACATACATCTCACTTTCAGACTGAGGGCAAGTTATAATTTTACTACAACTAATACAAATAAATATAAAGCGCGCACATATCAAACGGATTCTTTGAATTAAAATCAAACGCGGTCGAAAATAAGACGATTGATCGTTAATTGTTAAGTTTTGTGAGAGGTTCAAAAAATTCAAAATCGTGTTAAACTTAAAGTCCGGTTATTAACGTTATAAGCCATTTATTTAGAGCACCAAGCAGACCTGGAGTTCTACTTAATATATTGTTATCAGCGGTACGTATGCTTCTCTGAATATAACATGGAGAATATACAACCGTTTATAATATAATGTTTGAAAATATGTAAACTTGGCGGTTAACACTGGCTAAAGGATGATAAAAACTGTATGAATAATTGCATTATTTGAAAATATAAAGTGCAGAAACAGTGATACGGAATAGCAACTGAATATATCTGTATGGTACACAAAAATATACACTGTATATTGCTGCAAATTTATGTTCAGATTTGCTGTATTTTGCTGTCTTCTGTATGTTTTATATACAAAGTTGCTGTTTCCCTATGGCTGGATATATAATATGTAAAACTATCACAAGAAATATTTATTAATGACTCACCTTGTTTATCCCAGATGGTCATTACATTCATTACGGTAGTTTTGATGGTCAGATACTTTTCCTTTGTTGACATATTTTAGATCTCATTACAGAATATTTATTTAAATTTTCAGTCCAAGGTAAATAAATATATTTCATGAACAACTCGTAAACAAGTCATATTAAATTGTCGCTACTGTTGGAATTAAATCATATTCTTTCTTATCTCCGCTATATCACACCTTCCTTATACATAAATTATGCGGAATTTTCGCTAATTATGACTAACATTGCTTCACTGAGGTCATATTTTGCGTGTGATTTTCCAAACATTTTATTATTGCATTTTATTACCACTATCATCTCATGGCTCTATTACCATAATAAAATGGTTACTACATCAATATATATTTGATGTATTAATATTGTTAGAGTATTTTTTTACATAAAATAAGTTAATGCTTGACAACAATTCCACCTACTGGCAAGTGGAAATGAAGTCTAAGATGTTGAACGCACTAACCTTTAAAGCCTATTCATTCTCCTCTTAAAGACTTGACTAATCGAATTAATCCTATCAAAGGCAAAGTTTAAAGCAGACAATTTTTTTGTGTATTTTGTGACTTTTAAAAGTATCAGTTTATGATTCATAAAAACATACAAAAATTCTAGAATTCAATGACTCTTTATTAACGTTTTCAAGTGAAACGTTACATAATACGCAAGAATCACTTTCGAAAGTGATAAAAAGTCAAAAGGCCTGCCACAAAGGACCTTCTCCTCATTTCGCTCGTAAATGTATCTCGACGTGCCGTAATAACCCCAAGTGATATATGTATTTGTTACTTTTACATTTTATTACGGTTTTGACTATTACTCAACGCTTTTATGTGTAATGTGAAAATTTCTCTTGAGGATGTTGACGCATTTAAGAAACGAGTAATGTATTATAATTGCTAATTAAAACGAAATGATAATAAATTGTGTTGGTATTTGTGAATTTAAACTTCTTTGTGAACAAAAGGTAGACATTTAATTACGTAAAATGTTACTTTTAGACTTAACTAAACAAAAAATTCAACGAAAGTTTTGCAGTTCAACATTTCAAATAAGTTCAAAATAATAATGTGATATCAGTAAATTAATAAAATCTAAATCATGTTTTTCACGTAAAATAAAAATACAATATTAAATACCTAATTCACGGAATTAACTTAAAATACATGTATAGTGAAATTTGTGTTATATTAGGGATTTTTAGCTACTGTAAAATTTTTAGCGTTGTTTGTAGTATCAACCAAGATGACGAGAAATATTTAGGTACTCAATCTAAACTAATATTATTCACAGAACGACCGAATTTTTTGAGCCTGTGTATATACGAAGGGACCGAAACCACAGCACCTATTTGAAAATTCCTTTGTCATTTGAAAGGTGCATTATTCTAGATGAATATTCAAACATATATAAACATCATGTATATAATATTTACATATATATTTAACTGTTCAAATCAAATGAAATCGAAGCGGGTTGCTAGATAGTTATAAAGAAATTAAGACTGCAATTCGTCGGGGAGCAAATCTTTTTAATGTATATTTTTAATGTATGTGTTACATACGAATAGTGAACCACAATTCTGACTATCGGAATGTTGCTTGCGGCTATAAAATTATCTGTTACCACTAATTTATTTTATACACTGGAAAATAAAACAACAACTTCAACGGTACATCATTAATCACTAATACTCTTAAGTACATATTCAGATTAAATAGTTTTATCTTACCGTAACCTTTTAGCTATCATTGCCTGAACCGATATAGAATAAGCAATGATACCTGAGTGGTTTAAACGCTGATATTCAAATGTTACACCCACTTCTAGTTTTTAAGTCTTTTATCATTCGCTTCAGTGAGTCAATACATCGTGAAGTATCTGAGAATTTTCATTAATGATCATCTCCTTCTTCACGTGCCATCTCCATCAAGTAAGTCGGTGACCATTTGTCGATACGTCTCTTTATCAGCAGTCATATGAACTAGCTCATCTGTGCTTTATGCATATTGCATTAATGATCTAAACTCACTTTATCCGCATGATAATGCCCTTGACTCCTTATGCGATTATGATAATGATAAATGTATGATTAATTTTAAAACGTTAAAAATGACGTTCAATTTCAGAAAAACCTAGCATAATTTATCATATCCTAGACATTCGTTTCACAATACCGTGTTTGTACAACTACAAACATTAGGATTTCGCCACAGTGGAACCACATACAAGCGAATATTTGTAACGTGAGTGCAATTTTGAAGTAAAATTAACCAGGTCAGGAACAGGGTTTACACATCGAACAAATCGTCGTTGAACTAGAGAAATGACAGGCATCATATCTTGTATAAATAATTTTGTTGATTGGTAACGCGGGTCTCCCGTTTCCTTTTCGGTCACCACCGCAACGGTGTCGCCATTGGTATTACTGAGGTCTATGGGCGATGGTTACCACTTACCATCAAGTGGCTCGTCTACTCGGTTGTCGAAAAAAAACGTACAAGTAGGATTTTGAGCATCGTCATTATTACGGTATCCTTGTTAATGTGTTCGTAAAACAAATTGCATTACCATTTTTTTCGATTTAAAAGGTGTAGCCGAGGTTAGGTGTGGGTTACAAGTTTATCTTGTATGAATAAATTTATCAAGTGAAAGTACTTTGGTAAGGTTTTCTTGGGAGGGTTTAACCGATACCCCATCGCACCTGTTAATTATTCTGTAAGACAAGATAAATCTAATTATATTTTGGGTACTTTCTACTGAACGTTAAAAAAAGTTTTGTAATAGAATTTCGAAGAAGGATTTAACTAGCCAAGGAAATAAATAATAAATTAAATTACTAATAAATTAAATTAAATTATTATCATTACATTAATTATTTTATAATTCAACTTAACGTGTAAACTACGCATACATTTCAAATCACCACTACAACCTCTTTTTTATTTAAACAAATACTCTAAACTTGATCTCCTTAATATTCACTTCATTCATTCCGGAAATTACAATAAAACTTTAACATTTTCTGCGTATTCATTCCGAATGAATTACATATATTTTTTTGTGTCAACCCTAATTTGAATTGGCATTTGAGGTAGTCCGGACGGCAACGGCTTAATTATTGTTATTCCAACTTAATCACTGCTCGTATTAGCATTAAAATAATTACGGATTGAATCATCTACTACAAGCATTAGTGCGACAATAATATTTTGTCGACGATCCGTTCAATTATTCAACGACAAAATTTCATGGTTCAGAGGATATGTTAAACCTATCTCACGATTTGTGTATTTCGGCCCGATATTTTGACTCGATTACATGAATCCAGGGATGTTATGGAGCTCCATAACCGAACCAAAACTAGCGGAAAACAAGTTTAGAATAATTTCGGATAGGAGCAGTCTAAATAAAACACGTTGTGATATAATACCAAATATACCCAGAAAAAAAGTCAAACTGTTATCTTGTAAATACATTATTTTTTTCCAAGTACTAAATCGTATATTCGTAAGTGAAATCAGAAATGATTTTATATTTGTAACCGTGACCGATACCGGTAAAATATTTTTCATATATCCGAATCCACATCTAGATCCTTACATGGATCGTGGGCACGGCGAGACTGCAGTGTAACGGTTAGCTCTTGACAATGAAAAAATCCTGAGTACTCGTCACTATTCAAAAGTATTAATCCGGTAGTTCCAGTCACAATGTAATATAAGGTGCGCAGTAAAACGACCGTTCAGGATCAATACATGTTTATTACTCTTCTCATTATAAGACATCGATTACATTTATAAGTATCGCCACACGCCCCAACAAAACGGAAAAAAAATCAAATTACATTTGCATTTTTTTTAAGTAACAAACAATTTAGTCCTATTCTTATGAATAATTTCTTCTTTATTATTATGTAAAATTTTAACATTTAGTTCTAAATCTTCTAAAACTTTAAAAGGTCCACAATATACATCACTAAATCTATTTCCACTTTCGTTTCTTACTAATAACATATTATCTTTTTTGTATATAACAGGTTTCAAATATTTATCAAATTTACATTATAATCAAATATCATATAAGGTGCGCAGTAATACGACCTTTCAGGATCAATACATGTTTATTACTCTTCTCTCATTATAAGACATCGATTACATTTATAAGTTCGCCACAGTTAAATAACAAATATTAATCTATGTTTAAAATCGTACGGCATAAACAAATAACACAAATCGTTTAGGAATTCAAATAATTGTTAATTTTACATTAAATAAAACAACTTGTTATTTCTATCGTACAAGCACTTCTATTCCTTCTAAGCTGCTTTATTCAAAAGCCCCAATTCATCAAAAACGAAAGATAGTTAGATTACAATTGAATTAATTAACCAGTGTGGCTATTGTACCAGAAACGCTAATGTTACCTCATCGAAACCTTAACCTACATCAATGTTACATTATGCAGTGTCATATCAATCTTCGGTGACGATTAATAATCATGGCTCCTATTGCTATGCATTGGAATCATCGCCTATTGTGTGCTGTGTATGTACTGTGATACATACGAGCTCGGACGATGTGCAACAACGATTGAACAATATCTATCAGTGTTACAATTGTAAGCAATAAAAAATATAAAACTAACAATATTTTTATCGGTAAACAGTGTTTTTATACATGTAATGTTTCATTTTATAAAATTTATCAAATGTCGCCAGACAGTGGCAACATCAAGTGGCAAGAAATGGCTATTAAAATAAATCAAGTTTCGAAGAATGCAATAATTATATTGCATAAAAGATATTTCTGATAATCTATTTTGATTTTACTTCATTAAACCAATTGTAACTGGTTTTGTAAGCCTACAATGTGGTTTAAAACCATAAGCTAAGTTAGGCCTTATACATATGTATAAGTGCTATTAACAATTCCGGGGGAGAAAGAAATAAGAAATTCCCAAGGCAATATTCGTTTTACCTAGATTCACTCCTATTTACTGCTAATTACTACACTAATAACTAATCTATAAACAAAATATAAAATCTGGCTCGCTGAATAGGGTTACAACGTGTCACGGTAGATTTTTCAATAGCCATGCCTCTAACAGTGCCCGCAAATTGTGTATGCCTTTGTTTCGGCATGCGAGATAAAAATTCATTCATACACACGCTGTATGAAAATATTCATCTTGTTAAGCAATGACCGTATCATCATTTGTTAAGAAACGCAGACATGGATTGTGTTATGGCGATTTGTAACTTAGAGTTGAGACTTGGAATGAAAAATGTTTACAAAAAATAAATTTAATTAACGATCTCGGAAGTAACCTCTCTTACAGTTTTTTTATTTTAATTTCTGTATGTTATTCATTTTAAGTATTTACAGCACGACTGTACGTACACCTTTTCAATACAACTGTAAACTGTGTCTCGAATTTTAAGTATCACAAATCGTAATAGCCTAACATAACGCTAACATACCTAACGCTTTACATATCGATTTCCCGCACAAGCTGCCTGAATTCAGATCTTTCGTGCTTCTCTAATTTTTCAAAAGTTACTTTGCGCATTAAAAATTAATTATCACTTGGTTCAGTCAAGGTAAACACCGTCAGAAAATAAACGACGTCGACAAACAAGCAGACGAACCACCTGATGGTAAGTGGTCACCGGAGCCCAAGTACATCACTAACACGAAAGGCAACGCCGAGGCGTTACTCTCCGAAAACGAAGCGAGGTACCCGCATTATTACTAGCCTTCCAGCACTGCGAACCATTACGTATGAAACGTTTCATGGTCAGTTTTATAAGGACCCTTCTTAGCTGGCGAAGCGAGCAAAATACCCGACCGTCATGCAAGCACCGCCGACGTTAAACTGGTTGATACCGAGCTCAGCGACCTCTAACAGGAGGAACCATTTGCTGTAGCCTCGTCCGTTGTTCAGCAGGGTGTACCACAAGCATGGGGAGTTAGCTTGGGCTCATGGGCGGATGGAGCCCCTACACCCCAAACTCTGCAGAACGTTGACAAAGGTACGCGAAGATTCCCTACTACTATTATACTAACTATAGCCTTTTCTCCGACCTTTGCACATACATTATGGGAGGAAACCAGAGCCTAACACTGGGACGGTTGTGGGCTGAAATGGTTAAATATTTGAAATGGAATAGTGAAATACATCAAATTCAATTTTGCTTCAACTTAACGTCATTCAGTTGTTTAGAAGACATTTTTTCCTGCTGATAAGTGTACCGATTTTACTTGCTCTCGCGTGAAATTCCTGTCATTGTATAAAAATAAAGTAAATAATTAAATTAAAGATAAAATATCTTCATTACAATACCAGTGAATTTATCAAAACACCAGAAAAAATGGAATAAAGTTCAAAGATCGACAATAAAATAAATATTATTTTTATAGCATAATATACAAAATCAGCAAAAATATTTACGTGGATCAAACAGGAATTGAGCCATTTTAACTTTACGATTAGTATTGTTCAAACACAATAAGATGTTGCAAATGTGTTCAAATGTCTGTTTTATTTAAGACTTAATAAACTTAACCATTAAGTAAAAAGTTATTGCGTCATTATATTTTGAATATAGAATAGCTTTTATTTGATGCAATAAAATAAATATCCCCGATCATGAATCAGCTATTTAATTACGTACGATCCACGTTGGGCTCGGACGACAATGCAGGGTTCGCTAACATTTGGCAATAGTTCAAAGATCATGCAATTAATTTCAATGTCCGATTTCTAGAATCGGATCTACAGGATTCTGTCACGATGTGGCTAATTCACCGACGATTCCGCAACATTATCATGGAATATTTCTAATGACATTGTCGCAACCAACTTTGAAATATTTGGGGACGTTGGAGCAAACGTTGTGTAACTCAAAATCTAATGGCTATAGAATTAACGACGCAATGAAACTTCTTATTCGTTAATGACTGTTATTACAGGTCTCGGAGCCCATCATTACAAGCTCAAACAAGCCTTGTACACATATTTCATATTGGTACAAATTTTGAGTGATTGATTTATTAATGTCAATATTATTGGTCTTATTTCAGAGTTCTAAAACCGCCGCCAAACTGTCTACCGCAAATGAGATTATACCCAATTACCACGTCCAAGCGCTAATAGGTAAGTGATTTATTGATTAATATACCAGAGCACGCTCAAAACCTCTTCTGTGAATATAAACTTATACAACACCAATTTCACGTAACAAGAAGTTCATTACTTAGTCAATCTTCGTATCGTCCGGAAGTCACATTTCATACAACTATCGACTTCATTGTCTTAATAAAGCAATCAGCATATAACTTGTAAATTTAACAATAATTTAATAGTTACCTCTTTGCATTAAAAAAACTACCTCACGCGCCATCAGTAGGTATATTTTATAAGTATTTTTATTTACTCCAGTGCCTATAGTCTCATTCCGTTAGACAAAATAATCCAACAAGCTCAAGATACCGAGTTATCTCGAAAATAATAAGACAAAATTTATTCTGCTAATGTTGCGCGCATGGGCGATTGCCGAGCTCTGTAATGCTACCAGCTTATTATAATAAACGTGGTAGGTTCGCGGGCGGAAACACGGCATGACCCCGCGGCTGCGATTAGTCGCTACCAGGGTATCTGTAGACCCCCAAACATGCTCCGCTACGCTTATAGGGAGATCAGAAGTGGTAATCTAACAGGACTTGTGCGGAGGTATATTGTGCTTGTTTGTTTTGGCTTAGTCGCACAACGCTGTTGGTAATACTGTATGAAAATGTTCTTCGTTAAACATAAATGCTTTGTTCACAACCTTATGATACTATTCTATAGAGTCTGTAACAACATTTGTTATTTGATAAACGAAACGTAATATATATGTATTTCCATACACGAGAATACTAAAAGTAAGAATTGAATCAAATTTCACTATACAAATTTGGAGTAACAGTACCAAAATTTTGAATTAAATATGCTCCATTGAAATCAAATTAAAATTACTTGTTTTTTTGTAATCTACAAAGTTTTTAAACAAAAACACAAACCCAAATTAGATGTTCAGAAATGCAGGGCCATTATTTCATAATAGCGGATAAACAAGAAATTATGCATAATATTTTAAGTTATCGATCTGATATTATAAGATAATGATAATAATAATAATAATAATAATATGAAGCAAAATTTATTTTTTTCCAATACTACAATAGACTGGATAATGAACATAAACAAAAACTTACAAGGAACTAATAATCCAAGTTCTCATTTTTAACCACGCTCCAGGACAGTTAATTTAACCAATTTACTTTAAGGTATATATTAATTAGTTTTAAATTTACAACAACTTACACTCTCTGAAATAAGAAAAATAGAGTTAAATTAATTTTTACACTTACGTTTACTTCATTTTGCATCTAATTAAAAATATATATATTCTTTCTGGTTCCCCTTCAGGATTTCAATGTCAGCAAATCTGTTCTCTGTAGTTATAAATAAGCAGCTCATTTTATAATTACATGTTCGTAGTATTAGCACTTGTGAGTCTTATAGATTTATGGTCGGTTTTAATAATCTATCGACGGTCCCTCTTTTATCTCAATTTACTTATCTTTACCTTCTTTCTTAAGCCATAAAATCAAGCAATCTCCTTAATTTATTGAAATGCAGAAGTGCAGTTACAATTGCCATAACTTTAATTTATTGTGTAACTATTATCATTGATACAATATTAATGTAGCATATATTCAATAAGTATGACATTATACTGAACATAAAAATTAAAATCATTCATTCAACTAGAGATGTGAATCTGTAAGGCACGAGTTGAAATGTAGAGCGGAAACGCGCCTACAATTTATGGCTTCTTAAAAGTATTCAAGACATTTAAATGACTCGTGTAATTGAGTAATGAAATAGATAGGCTTTAGAGAATTCTAATTCACATCCAGTGAGAATCTAGTGCATCGTCTGTGGCTGTACACGGAGCACACGGCGTTCCGATATACCGTGTAGCAAATGAGCGTCGCATAGAAATTTCCGCAGCGATTCCAGCAATTTTCTGCCTTAAATCCATGCAAATTAGAGTAATTTATGCGCCGTTCTCACTTTATGTCGAGCAGTGCAACCAGTGTGACGCGATCCTAAATAGGAAGACGCAAGAACGAGCCAGGCTCGAATCAGTCTGGACCTTATTACTTCGCGGAATCACTGCCTTATTTCTGGGAATCTAAATAAATTACACGGCAGCACTCGGCTTAAGTAAAAAGCAGTATTTCTGAATTTGTAAGGATTGCGAGTGATAAACAGCAGTAGATAAAAGATGTGCTTTGCTGAAAATGCATTTCAAAACTGTTCTCGTCTTAAACAGTCTACAAAGACATGGTGGAATTTACCACTTTATTACTTTCTTGTTTAAAGGTTTTTATTCAACGTCGTACAATTTTTATCTAATAAAAATATTTGTACAATTAGTATCAAATATGCCGACAAGACTATGAAGTACCCATAACGTGCCGTGACCGAATCGACTACACACCCTACGACTACACAGCTACCAAATCAAAATTTAACTCAACAAAAGAGTAAGGCGATACGGTCATCAGACGCGTAGTAAACGGATATGATAGTATGTTGACACTTACCAGTGGATATATAGACTTCGTTCGATATCATGGCCATAATGAGGATGATCAATTTGTGGAGAATTAAACTGTGTTTATGGTCGTTGTACACAAGGATAAAAGATTTTTAAGTCAATGCCTGCATTGCGCGGGTTCCCGGCTCGATTCCCAGCCGAGGCAGACGTTACTTGTGTCATTAGAGTACTTCTGTCATGAGGACTTATGATGTTGTAATTGTCTCAATTCATGCCACCTATAATGTAAGAAATCCTGCTGCGAGGGTATTTTTATTATATTATTATTATTATTATTATTCCATATTTTCCCGTCTTAGTTAATAAGTTCTACTAAATAATGACTCGCACATTTACAATACAAAACAATAAGTTGACACAGAGAAGATTTGTGTTGTGGAAACGTGTAATTTAAATTCCTCATTAAGTTTATGATAGAAAATAATTTGGACACACGCCTCGTAATGATCACCAGTCACGCAGTGTTTGGACTGTAACGACTAATTATACATGAATTAGAATTAAACTCATCTTTGCAAATCTGTTTATTATTACGTAATAGAGTTATGTTGATTGTGTCTTAAATATTTCCATGCGAATAAGCCTCTATTAACGCCTTGTGTAGCCTTCAGCAAACCGCGCAACTAATGAAAAAAATAAAACATTGACAACCCTCGAAATTTAAGATAGGTGGTATTAAAAATATTGTGTTGTGTGTGTGTGTGTCGATTACATTTTGGCTCAAATCTTGTTGAATAAAACTTAAGAGCTTTAGTAATTTGAAATGGTCACAGGCCGTCATTTATTTGCACGCCCCTAGAGTATACTTTACAGTGATACTGAATGAATACTGTCAGGTTAGATTCCTTAGCCATTTAGTATATATAAATAGTAACTTAGTATTTATTAAAAAAAATTAAATACCTATAAGCAGAAAAGTGATACACACAGTCATGAAACAAGAAATAGCCATAATTTGGTTCCATTTTCATATCGTTTTCAAAAGATTCAGCGTTCCTTTTAGGGAGCTTGGAGTTCGTTTTTACAATAAGATTCCTAAGTTGATACACGAGTTGCCCATTGGAACTTTTAAACGACGCATTAAAATACAACTTATATGCAAAGGATATTATGGTAAAGATGAAACATTAATGACAATGCCTGGAAATAATAGTGCCGAGACCAGTTCCGCACAGATTTAAACTGTTGTAATTACCATGTGTTGCGCAAAAGATGTGCTAAGGAGTTGCTTTGGCCGTTTCTTCTCCTCATTGTTAAAGCACATTTTCGAAACGGTGGTAGAAGAAAAAAAATGACGGTCATTAGTGTATTTACAGAATACCTATATGATTAAACGATTTTGAATTTGAATTTGACCCAAACTGACCATTATTTTTATATATATTTTTTATTGTATTCACCTGATTTTAGGAGATACAAAGAACGAATTAAACGCATATTAATATTCTCCACTAACTAATGGGAATGGGAAGTGAGAGATATAAGCACTACGAAAATAATAGAGCATAAAAAGATGTACTTGACATTACAACCAATAAAATAATGATCCAAACAAATTTAACGTAATTTATGTTGGTACATAACATATAAATATATATATGAGACATCTATTTATGTTACAGGTAACTCTACGTATACATTTTGTTTCCTTTGCTTTCAATGTAAACCACGTCATTTTACATATGTTTTATTTACTTCATTTTATCAACCAATCCTATGTTCATTAATGTTACCATTTTCATGACCACAACTACCGTTTGTCCAGGTCAACAAGCTAACTACAATCTGTTTCTGAAGTCGTTGTTTACGATTTCAGAACAATACTTACCCACCATTTACCGATATTTTTGATAGTGTGTTCACATACTTACGTTACTTTAAACATATGTTTTACAACTTGTTACTAGCGTCACCGCTGTTCTCCATCGTTAATTAGGTTTTAATTTAATTACTTCTCATTATATTACATAACACCTTGAAAATAATTATTTCAAGGCACTTTTCTTTAGTTAGGTACGTGTCGTATTCGTCCATGAAACTTCATCATCATCATCTCAGCCGGACAACGTCCACGGCTGGGCATAGGCCTCCCCCAAGGATCTCCACAATGATCGGTCCTGCGATGAAACTCAATAACAAATAAATTTCTTATAATTAATATACTCATATAGCCGATATTTTATCATCAATTGAACAGATTTAGCGATGAAAGTTTAATTAAGGGTAAAATATATAATTCGAAAAATCGTAGTGCTTAGTAGTTTTTTTGAAACATAAATTACCTAATAAATAATCATAATTCATCTACAAAAAGCGCAATAATTTTCACTACACTCTAGCATAAGATTACTGCGTTAGTATCGAATTGATTGCCATTAGACTCAATAGGAAGAAGATATTAACACTAAGAGGGAAAGTATTAAAAGGCAATAAATACTTATTTAATTGCCTTAAAGTATTTTATTAAGACGTGGTCAGAGAAATCGGCCGTTTCACTGTTTGGTTCAACACTTACAAGCAATTTATTTATCTCGTCCAAGTAATTATTAAGCAATCATAGCCTCGTCGTTTTAAACTCAGCCGCCTGTGTTTATCTTCAATGGCATTATACAATTGCTCACAATTTTAAAATACATAGGTATTGTGCATATTCAAAACTATAATTTGCTACTGCATAAATTAATTATGATGAACGAGTGAATAAAAGTGAATAAATTAATAAAACATGTAACGTTTTATTAATGTTAAACAATGTTTAACCATTATACCGTATGTGTACTATTATTCTCGTTTTTAACAAAGAAGTACTATACTCATACGTCCTTGGGATATATTCGCTCAAAAAAAAAACAACATCTTGCAAATTCGATTAGGATCAGATCGCAAAAATAAAATTATTGTCATTTCACTGCGCACCCCTTATACTTAAGATAATTTGTGTGCGATTTAATCCGAATATTTTCATTGGTCAAATTGCTCGTGATAAATGTACAATGTTGTTCCATTAATCCGGTATTAAATTACTGTTTCGCTTTTCCAAGGAATATAAAGGGATTCGAGGAACTTATATACAAACCACACTTAATAACTTCAATCATGACAATCCTAATGGATGCTTCTTAATAGAAGTAATGATGTAAGACGGTTAATTTAATTTATTCATTTTGAATTTTCTTTAATTAAAACAACGGTAAATAAATTGCCTTAAATTTTTTTACATATCAATTGGCTTTGCTCAATAGTAACATTTTAGCTAAACTTTATAAAAACGAAAGAGAATGTATTTATTTTATGTTAATGTAAGAACGATTAAATTAGATAAAAGTACATTTTTAAGCGCATAATTATGTTTCTGAATATCGAATTTAATCATCCACTATTCAACTAAAAAAATATTGTTCTATAAACATCTTATCCTAGCTGTTCTGTATTATGTCGTTTTTTTTTTTCATTATTAACAATTATTTAATATTAATCCATGAATGACTGAACATTGACTGCCACAAACACGTCGCTACCACAGACGCACAGGTACTACAGAAAAATTAAAAGCTATCCATTAACTAAAATTCTTTGAAACGACAGAATGGATTGCGATGAGATGATTCTATGCCAGCAATGTCGGTGATTGTTAACTAATGATATATAAAACAAAATTAATATTTGTAATAATAATCATAATTAATACAGAAAAAGTATTTGGATTCAGTAATTTGACTGTAGAATTTGCACTATGTGTATATGATTACGGATAGTCCACACAGAGCTTTGCCTAGCACGCGACCACGGCGTATCAAACAACACTGTGAATCACTAGCCTACTTTCCTATAGACGATGTCGATATATCGAAAGCAACGGATCCACGGCATTTGCGGTTTCCTACAATTGAATACCGCGCGGTTTCAGCCTCTTCTATTTTAATTCGCTTTATTACGCTCTCTAATAAGAAATGGAAATTTGGTAATGTTTCTTTGTTTATACTAGATGTTTCTGAGCTTATTTTTTAAATCTGAATAATAAACAATTTTGCAACATCGGATATTGACGAAAAAGTGGACTGATGAACTTAAGATAACGTGGATGTTGGATTTAAAGGGTGTAGATCCAATCGAACACCCGGACAAAGAAATCGTCCAGCAATGGACGGATGACATGTCATTTCACGATACTATTAGCCGGCCTAACAAACATTATTGTTTCGATTTTTTTAATTTTTACATATCCTATCTACAGCACCGCCACCTATGTAACTGATTGTTTCTACAATACGATATTGCATGATGTCAGTGAAGTCGTTCAGAAGCTACGTAATCACTGACAAACGCACACACGATTACATGTATAAATATAAGCTAAAATTAAAAGCAAGTTGTTAATCATAATATTTAGGTATAAGCCTTTCTAAGAACACAAATTTGTTAGTAATTTGATTTTCGCAGATTATTTTCAAGAATCCGTGTTGCAAATAGTTATTTATCGAACGGTGTTCTGTTAAGTAAACGAGATTTAACTAGATGTTGGACATGGTAACTCCATTAATATTACGCACTATATTATAACACAACAGCAGTTAATTTAAAACGATCGAGAATGCTATTTTTCAATGTCTCCGTGTTTACCTTAAATTTATTATTATTAGAGTTTTAGTAAACCAAAGGATTGGAATGCGTTTATTTGTTTATTGATTTATATATTCAACATAAAATAGCGGACGCACGAACTAAAACAGGTTCGTTAAACATTATCTTATGGTAACATGCATTTAACAAACTTATTATTATATAATCAAATTGCACTTTATCTTTATCTATTATCTGTGTTACTGATAAAGTACCTACTAACACTAATAAAACTTTAATTATGTAAGTTTATTCAAATTTTATAGCTTTAAATTAATGTTGTCGAACTAAAATGTATAAAATGGTGCTAAAAAATTTAAATAAGTTGCATTGTCCTAAATATTGTAACTTATTTAAAAAAAATTCAAAGCACACTTGTTAATTACGTTCAAGTAAAATTTAAAACAAAATTTAATTTTTGTGGCACACATTAAACGATTTTTATTACAATTAATCAATTAACAAATATTACGTAGTTTTTGTTAACAATACTACACTTGTAATTTGAAATTAAAATTTCAATTCAGTTCTTTTGTATTCACACATACATTTTTTATTATTATTTTCTAATAAATTTTAACGTTACCATGTACTTTTGAATGTCATAAAGTACTTTTTTGCTTCAGATTAATCAATCAAAAATTGATTGTAACGTATTGATAATAAAGCTCATGGTTTACAAAGATTTATGAGCTGTTCATACAGAAACTTGAACAAAATGACGTAAGCAAACATATTAAATATTTAATTTGCTCATAATTAAAACGGATCCTAAAACAACTTTCATCAATGATTAACCGTCTAGAAATAGCAAGTTGCCAGAGACATTTTATTCGTCCAGTTTTAATGAAAATAAATGTCGGTCTGCTCTTATCTTTCGCATTAAGTAAAGCAATCCCAAACCCTTATAGAGTCATTGGAGGCGTCAAAACGCGAATGCTACAATAAAATATAGGGATATGTAAATTGATAGATAAAAGAAGGTTATAACATGGTTAACCTAACGATCTAGCAGGATTGGCTGCGCGGGCGCACTCGCGAAGTATTATAAACTTGTTTAATAACGCGGTGGCCACTTATACCGTAACGCCGCTTCTAGTATTATAAACTGAACTAATTGAGCCAATGGAGCGAAATTAAATGTAAATCTGCTCTAGTTATATCGACTGGAAATAATATAGCTTATAACATTATTTTGAAATAACAATAACTTAATAATGAACGGATGATTGCTTGAACTCAATATGTTAATGACATGGGTAATTGAAGAATATCGAGAATTTATTACCTTACATACTATTTACGTTAACAGGTATGTTTTTCCATATATTTTGAATTTTATCATCGAGTAGCCCATACGACAGCGACTCTATTGTTTTTTTATAGTCGTGGCTGATTGTGATGTCTTATGTGTATATTCAAGCTACTCTAATTCTCGTAACAGAAAATCCCAGTGCAGGAAAGTAAGACTATTACAATTCAAACCCATTAGCTCCTGCTGGGCTCGTATCTTCTCTCACGATGAGTGGGGTTAAATTCATAGTCCACGAGCCAAATGCGGGTTAGTCGACTTTATGTATCTTTGACAACATTATGGAGAACTCACAGGTATGCAGGTTTCCTTACGATATTTTTCTTCACCGAAGCAAATAATAGTTTTCTAAAATTAGGGGTGCGGGCAGGATTCAAGCTCGAGTCTCCTGTACGAGAAACTTACGTTCCAACTACCACTGGTTTATTGTGAGAGTATGAAGGAGTATAATTATTGTAAAAAAAATTGTAAAATATAATGAGACTACTACATCGCCATTCCCATCAGATCTGATTATAATCAAGCACTGACCTATACTATTATAAGTCAGTTTTGACTATACAAAAAAAAAGGGTTATAAGGGGCGATAACGCCGGTATTGTTAACGATATTTTTAAATGAATTCCTTGAACTTCTAAACAGATGACTACAGCTTTGAATGATGAATATAAATTTTAAATATAGAAGTGATCTCTCATTTTTGATGTGTCTCGTACTAGCACTTTTCTCAGATCAAATAAAGAGAACGGATACTATTTCAATTAGAGAGAGGAAATACTCAATGTACTGTAGAAATGGTCGACTTACAAGATTTATGATTTTATAGGCAAGAAAATATGAATTGAAGTGGCATGTTTTAAAACTAATTTACGATTACTATAGAACTGAAGTCCTATTTTTTTAATTACAACCACAATTAATACCTTCTTCAGCTAACAAATTAATTAGAAACATAATAAATCCTATAGTAATTAAAAATAATACTTTTACTATTAAGCATTTAGCATTAAACAACAGGTTTATAAATAACATATCAAATCCAGTCTACAAAAAGAAACTGTACAACAGTTTAATATATAGAATGCTTGATCTTATTCTATATTGAATCTTTTAAAACACACTGTTTTATTTAATTCTATGCGTTCTTTTTCAGAAATCAACTTGTATTGTACTTTGTTTCTTTTAAAATAAATTAATTTTACGAGCAATCCAGTCGTATGTAATCTAATAACTTTAGTATGACGCAATACTCCAATCAAAGCCACGTTCGCTAGTGAAGACATACACCGAGTTGCCTTAAATCATGAAGCACTCATGCACAAAGTAACTAAAAAACAACTTTTTATTGATACAGCCTGCAATTTCAGCTCCATTTACGCGAAAAGACGAAATAAATTTTGATTCATTCGGCACATAAACTTTAACAGCTTTTGATGAGTGCCAACACTCCAATACGCATTCACTTTCATGAATCAAACTTCAAAGAATATCAGAGCTCTTAAATTACTTTTATAAAGCTTAACACGCTATAATTGTAATTTTGTTTTCATTCATTAATTTCACTGTAGTGAAATAAATAATAGTAATTAAAAGTTACGCACATATCCTCAATATCGAACTAAGATTCATCACGACCCTACAACAATATTTATCTGATACATTATGTGACTTTACCCCGGCTGGCAATAAACCTCAACAATATTCATTTGTCAAGTCGAATCATTAGCAACAGATCTACAGAATTGAAAAAGAGACAAACATCACACATCGGTTCTGCTAAAGTATTAATTACACTTCGCTTTTCTAACAATCCTATAAAATTTTGGAATACGATTAAGCTCCCGCAAAGTTAAACGTACATATTAAATTGTACATTCAAATTAATAAAAACGCATTCCTAAAACAGTTAAATGAAAGCTCACGATTGGCCAATGCTCTCATTAGCTTCATCACGAGCGCGTACAAAAAGCTAAACGAACACTATACGAGGTTATATATTAGTTATAATAGTCGCGCGTGCTCATTCAGTGTGTCGGAGCACTTATAACGGATCGGTGGCTAGCACGCGCGCCCAAGAGAGCATCAATTACGAGGTCGTGATCGCTCCCGCACTCCGACCAATATAAATAAAACTGGCCAGCACACGCCGCTACCACGCCACTGCCACAATTTCACAGTGGCGCAATTGTAAAATGCTAGACTGAAAAGGTCTCGAGTTCAAACTGCTTATCTTTATGTCAGAACACCCGACATAGAGCTTAATGTCTGATGGGTTCTCGCCATTATCACCACGTGCCCACGGCGATTTATCGCTAAATAATTATTTACAATAGAAGTACCTTAATAAGAAATGTGTTTTGATTAAAAACTTAATTTAATTTAAAATCAATACAAACATAATTAAACGTATGCAATCAAATTTATGCTTCCACTAAAGTTTTGAATAGGTGCATGGGTATGAATAAAAAATAGGACTATTTAGCGTAGCCTGTATATATATGTGATATATATATATATATATATGCATTACATGAGTCACATAAAATAATTATGTACTGTACACATACATTAAGTACACAGAGTAAAGACATTACCTACATAAATCGCAGTCGTGTTCTAGTCTGGAAGAGTACTAAACACTAAAGCAGAGTTTCTACCTCTGAATTAGATCATAACCGGTCTTTTAATCCAATTACTCAGAAAGCTTGGAAATGTTGTCACTTTATAATGTGTACAATTCGATGACCACGCGATTGAATGTCGTGACTCCGCCGTGTGCGAAGTGGCAGGCGACAACCGACCTGTCACGTCACGACGGAAGAATAAGATTAAAAGTAAATTTTATGCTTGTAGGACAAAAACTTTATATGTTTTAAAGTAATAAGCTTTTGTATTTATCACATGCGTCATTCAGTACTAACTATTAATTATTTGTAGATTTTAAATTAAATTATATTATATAATATATTATTCCTGACAAAAACATGGTTTTATTGTGAAAATCGTATATATTTATAACTTGAACTTGCAATATACATAGTATTTGTATTGATTAAAGAAACCTGTTCTATGCCACATACATATTTAAAAAACTCGAGTAAAGTATGAGAAGCAAAACAAGAATATCTATCACATACATCACTATTCAGTCTAAAAACCTCACATCCTGCTCCTCACTTTCAACAAAGTCAGAATCAAATGCCATCAGAATCCATTTAACTTGTATTTAATTAAAAAACTGATGGGGGGCCACCGAAGCACGTAGCCGGTGCCATTCTTCCATTTTTCCGCGCCCCGTGCCGTTTTCGCTTTCCTAACAATGGCCTCGGTCACGCACAAAGTGGATACAGCACCGATTGATTCGCTTTCCCTTCCGATGTTGAAGTCGATGACAACAGTCAGCCCTTGTGGTTTCTGCCTGCAATTGTGAAATCTTTGGGTAAACCTCAAACAAATTTATTTATATCCCTATTATCGGACTCGGATATAAATTAATTGGTTTGTAAGTTGATAGCTAAACTAACATCATTATACAATGTTGTTAGTATACAAATAATACGAACTTAGAGATTTCTTTCGAAGTTTAATTGAAAGCTCTTTTGTTGGTTTTATTTCGAATTTCAGATTTTCTTACTAACTGATGTCACATATGTATTTGCGTCATGACTCGATAAATGGAAACATGGTGAAAAAATTTCAAATATTGTCAGACTTATAAAGTTTACTTTTAGCATGGCTAATAAAGATTTTTCCTACTCTCATTATAAACGTGTCACCGAACTCAGAAATGGAACAGTTTGTACAATAATGCAACAACATACATTCACAAATTCACTTTTGCTAACAAGTCTGATTGATTCAAATCTGCGTATGAAAACATAGTAAATGACCGTAAATATATATCCTACTTAAAATGTTATGTTCGTGTCCAAACGAATAATGATACACAGGTGTATGGAGCCGGTAACCCGTTCTGTTAAACCTTTACGAGTGCCCACTGACAGAAGCGTGCACGTAATATATTATTTAAAATGAACGTCATGCTTTGCTTTGTTAGAGAAATGCAAATTCGTATGTACTGGTATTTGTTCTTAGCACTTGCATTTGTATTTAGGAGCGAGTCTCCGTTTTGCTACTCAGATTCATCAGAACATTAAAAAGTCAGTTCAATAACGTAGCATATTATATGTTTTTAATCTGTAATTGTATATGATCATAAACAGCTAGAACAATCATAAAACATTTGATGGATGATAGGATTTTCGGATGGTTCTGTCAGAAGTAGCTATCAAAACATCTACCGTTAAGTGAGCAATTTAGAACAGTTTAGCGATAAATAATTTTAAGATTGCTTAGTTATATAGAATTTTGTAACAACTCCACTTTGACTTGTTGATTAAAAATCGAGGGTACAAATTAACCGGTAATTTTTAGGATACATAAAATAAATTCATTTATGTAAGATATTGTTAATTTAAAGACGACACATATTACTACTTGTATTCATTTTTAAGAGGTAAACTGTTAAGATTATATTTATAACGAGGTCTAATTAAGCTAACCCTTCTTATAATCACACTACGTTATAAAATGTAATATCTTTATCTCACATTATCGCATTGCTGTGGTTGCAAAAGTGCTGTTACATAAGTAATACACATTTGAATAACAGATTTAAAAACTGCAACAAAAATAAATTGTTTGTCATTTAGTTAGTTGTTAAAATTTAGTTTTAATTTTGTTACTCATTAAAATTTTATATGCTACAATTCTCACGGTTTCAGAACATTAGAATATTTTGATTTACTTTTAAAGGTAGTCTTGACATTGACTGCTGCTTGTTTGAGATATGAACAGATTTTTATGTAAATGACTCAAAAACCAGCAGACACACCACCTCGTGGTAAGGGGTTACTGTTGTCCATGGACGTCTGTAACGCTGAAATCACCGACCTGTTGCCGACCAACTGGAATCGAGCTGAAATATGTACAATGATATAATTTTATCGCGAACTTTAAGTATAGATTTAAACTGTCATAAGTACTCACGATTTTTTTAATTCAACCCAATTACATGGATCACGGTCTTGACAAGACTAGTGACCATGACCTTATAAAATATTTTAAAAATTTAACCAGACCAGTTTAAACATACTTTAAAAAAATTACTGTATGATGTAAGATTGCATCTTACACCTACTCTGATAGAGAGTATAATATACTATTAGGCACATAATATTAAAAAAAAATTATGGTAAGGATTTTACTCAATTCTAAATATTGAAAAGCTTGACAATAAACTACAAAATTACTACATACGTTATGTCAAAATTGTTTGAATGAAGACCCTGCACACAAATTGCCGATTCTTTATATCCTATCCTTAATATAAACAAAGAGCTCTTTAATTACTTATAAACTCACTTTCAAATCTATTAATACAATACCTAATGAACAGTAAATCTCATTTATCTAACCTTCGCTAGTTTAAGTTTCTCCGGTAGGTCAGTCGCGAACAATCGTCCGACGCCGCGGGCTTCTCGCGTTATCGTTAGGAAATTTCAAACAAACAAATTCAATTACGATTAAGAAATTAAATTTAACCTCAAAGACGCCGCTCCGCTTCCGATGCTATCCAAACCAGGTCATTGACGTTTCTAATATCTTGTTACGCGAGAACATTTTTTATCGACATCCTTGATTTATCGACTACCTACCTTACCTATCTTGCATAATTATAAGAATGAAACAGGGACTATAAAATTCACACTTACGTTAAACTAGTTTTTAATTATAATGGAAAAGTAAACATCTAGGGATGTTAATGTCAAATTTAAAATTATTTTCCGATAACGCGCAATACATTCAATGAGGAGCATACTACTTAATACAATTGATGTACGAATTTCGTACACAATGGTGTACGAAAAAGAAATTCTGAATTGCTCAGATGGAGCTGGAGTATCTAAGTCCACCTGGACTTTAGATATATTTTAGACAAATTTTGATGTTACATTCGTGAGCTGTTTTACAGTTATTTAAGCTTATTAATAAGGGGATAACATTAAAATGCATTAATTCGTTTTATGTATTCAAAGATAAATACGTAAATAAAAAACATCAAAAATATATTTGGTTTGTGTTTAAAACTTATCCGTTGCAAAAATTAATTCTTATATTCATATATGTTACATAATGTATATTAAGATGTTGTAATAAATACTATAAACACAATTGCAATAAAAATAAATAGGAATGATAATTGCGTAACTTCAACTGTTCGCACGTTGTTTTAAGAAATTAACAGTAAGCGTACATCACGTGTAGAATACAGTTTTTATAGTGCGAAAAACTGTTTACTGTTACATTTATTGGCATTTAGTTACTACGTGACGAGTATAAGTAACAGATCGTGTGGAATCCACAGTTCTAAGAAATGTTACCGTGAGAAATTTCGTCCCGAACTTTTGACACGGGGCTACGAAATTGCTACTTGACTGAGTTACAGTAATTAGTACAGCGTAAATTTCTGGTTTGTTGATGGTCATGAGCTCATGATATAATCAAAATTACAATATACAAACTCGTGTAAACTTAGACGGCGGCGACCAGTCCCCATCAGCTAGCCCGGCTGTTTGTTAGTCAACTATCTATATGTAAATAGGCAAGGATAAAACAATTCAGTACTATTTTCTCTTTTGTTTGACAAGAAATTTTTTTTTTCGTTTGGCGGCTATTGCGACGAGCTTCAGTGAAACAAAAAACAAAATTTGAAAAAAATATTATTTAACTATTGTGGTGGAATTTGAACTAGTTAAAAGACTACCCGCTATGTAAATATGTTAGCTTAAAAAGAAAAATGGTAGATAGCGAAACCGTCATCTTATTACCTTACACGAGGACGATACGAATTAACCTGGTTCCTGCAGTAAGGGGAATTTATCTCATCCGGGTGGAAGCACTCGATTAAGACTCAAAGATGGATGAAATCCCTGAAAAATCATACAGTATAGACGCAAATTTGGATGACTTCAATAACATCACATTTCTAGGATTGTAGTATACGAGGAAGACCACGGAACCGGCACTCAAAAAATAATAATAGTAGTTGTTGATACTTTCATCTATGCCTAATCACAGTCAATTGTTTATGGCGGAACCATAGCCGTACCTGACATGTTGTTTATAGCTAACTTATTAGACGTGTGTATTACATTAGATAGATCAATTTGTCTCAATCCTACCTAATTGGACGCTCTGTGTCTATAAACGTCGAATGATTCTGTTTTATGCTGGCTGATTTAAGAGCCTCTATTTTGTATAGGCTTTGATCGCTTGCGGATCTTGGGTTAATATCTAACAATAAAAGATTTATTGCTACATGGATAATATTAATCATAAAACTGTAATATAGACTCAAGCGTTTACTTAACTTAATTTGTTGAATCATACATCCGCGTTTGAATTATCCGTTTGATAGGCTGAAAGATACACACAAGTATAAAATTTAAAAATAAAGAATCGGAAAATCTATTTTTAATGTCTGTCCCACTTGAAGATCCTGCAATCTTCTTCGGTAGAGTCACTAGTAACTGGCTTAAACAATCTCCAGTATTGCTGTATTTACGACAAAATAAAACACAAAATATCTATGTTAGCATATAAATAAAATAACACTTAAATTTCGATAGTATTTCTATGTAAATAGTATCTGTCGCATCAACGATCGAATCTGGGACCACAATTAATTCCAGTCAGCCATCCATCCACCCATACCGGACAATAGATAACCAATAGACCATCTTTCTTCAAGACTTTTTTTTATAACCTAGAATATGAAAAACATGAGCAAAAGCACATAAAATTATAAATCTAATAGAAATAAACTCCTACACGAGACAGATAGATAAAGCATTGCAAACGACAGTGTACCCTGACATAAATAGCAATATGAGGCTGGAACGTAGAATTATCTAAAAGGGGACCGTCGACTACTTTTCCTTCGCCGATCGAGTTTTCTCGCGACCGGTACCAGTCACATCACTTAGCGGAAACTGTCGTTTTCGATCGCAAAACCGGAGCGATGATTCCTCTTATCAAATTACGGGTCTCGTCGGATAGTGAAAATTTTCCCACATTTTCTAGAGGTCCGTCGCTGTGCTGATGATATGAATCAGTATAAAATTGTTGGTCGGTACCGCTGGAGGCTTGTAATAGTAGGTTGTTTGTAAGTTTTCACTACACGCCCGTTACGCACCACCGCTCTACACTAGATCACTCTGACGTATCGATGCATACGGCACTGGATAGAATCAATTTACTATCAATAAATGTTATGCGGCCGTTACATTCCTTCTAGCACTCCCTACTAGATCTTTCTAATATTCCAATGCCTATAAATGGTCTATTTACATATTTTAGCTTAGATAGTAAAAGACAGCAGGAGTGAAGTAACTTACTCGTAGAAATATATCACCGACGACATCATTTATCTTTTTGCGTGTACGGTGAGAGAAATAATATTAATTTATGTACTGATTAATCATTAATATTCGAAATATCATTAATTATATATTATCATAATATCATTAGAAAGAGAGTGTGAATTGAGATTGTGTATATGCGGAAAGAATTCTCCGGAACCACGGCATCTATGTGAAAAATTATTTTACCATTTTTAATGTACATTATTCCACACGGACATGTACTATACATATATCGTGTATATACGGGATGTCCCAACGCGAAGTGACCGCCCGGCGTCTCTTGATTATTTGGACAAAACTATCAACAAATACCATTAAAGTACAGGTCTTATCGAATTAGTTTCTTTTTTATTAGCTTTTTAATTTTTTTTTTGTACAGAAACCTAACTTGCCGCACTATTACCTATCTGCCGCTGCACTATTTTGGGGTGCCTGCGACACAGCTCTTGAACCGAGTACAGGGCCCTTGCGACTGGCGTGTGTGAATGTGTTTATATCAATAAAATATATATATTTTTTTTTATTATCAAAATATTTTTTTTGTTTTTACATTTATTTTCATTCAATTTTTTTTTTATTTACCAGTTGTTATCATAGTTTATTTATTCGAGTTATAAAATCTGCCCAAAATTAAATAGGCATTTTTTTTTAAAGAAATTAACGGAAACTTTTTAAAAAAAGTTACCCTTTTTTGTTTAATTTCGTTAAAAGTTGGAAAAATGCCCTATGAATATTATTATTTCATCAATTATTATTAAATTAAATGATATTACCTACAAAATCTCATAAAAATGTTTGTAGATATCTCAGTCATTTACCGAACTACAAACTCTTGAAGTATGCACTCCATTTTCGATACTAAGAAGAGTAGACTTTTAAAACCAGGCTAGTGGAACATTTAAGTGTCTTAAATAAAAATACCTCTTGCCCTTTGATAGAATAATTTTAAATGTAAGGAAACAATAAAAACAAGTGTAAATTTAAATTATTTATTTAAAAAAAAAACAGTAATTAATTCATAACGTTTTCGAAATGGCCGCCATTGGCATTAATACAGGCTAAGGCTCAAAATGACATCCTTTGAGTCGTCAAGTCAAGAAGTTAAGAGGCGTTAAATCAGGAGACCTTGGTGGCCTATGCTGTACTAATAGAGAGAACGAGAGAACAATTAAAACACAGGATTAATGCTGCTGCTACAGAAATAGGAGCGAACCTTTCGGAAGTGCAAAGAACGACTCAACACCACAGATGAGAAAAAATTTCACCTATAACAAAAATAAATCTGCTATATGCAACCCGGATCACCTTATTGTCCACAAATTCTGCTAATTCCTACAGACTCGTCAATCCAAACAATTTGACACAAAGCACGAGCACTGCCCGCCGACCGCTGATCAGACGAATGGGACGCCGCGCGCCCTACGTACACGCATCGCCTAGGGGTGTGAATCAAAAGATTTAATTGGTAATCTAAACCGCCCATTGCTTATATCAATCTCATAGGTTCAACAAAATTTACAACATTGGCCATGATCAACATTTGACAATTCGAATTAATCACTAATGGATCTATAAGCCCTTAGATGCTTTTGACGGTTTTAAGCAATTAATTTTACTTGTTAAGTCCGAGGCAAGTCTCTCCTATGAGCTGAGGAAAATTAAAACTCCTACTCAAATGCAATGGCTCCAGTGTAAATCGGTTAACACTGTATAAATTATTATACAGTAGCTGTTAAATCGTATCGAAGACTATTGAATAGAATAGGATTCAATAATTGGATTAACCATCAACCGCAGTGGTGAAACATGGAAAATAACGCACAAGGTCTCCTCAGATGTAAAGAAAGACAACGCCTTACAGTATACTCCTAACGAACAGCTAATAAAGAATTTAATAGATGTTTATCATGTCATGTCAAAGGAAATCGACAAGGTCTAACAGTTGTTCAAGATTTGTTTGATATTGTCGTCCGACATTGTCGCTTTACTATCTACAATAATTTGAGGTCGATACGAGGTCAATTAAGTTCGAAGCAAACCTTGATTTTTAGTGTGTTAATCATACGTTGCCTACACATTCGATGGAATTATACCAGTGCATATTTTTGTAGGAATTGAACGTATTTAAAGATTAAGATTGAGAAAATTATTGAACGCCAATAATAAAGAAATTGTACTTAACAATGACATGTTTTTTGTATTACTGTAGTAAAATATAAGGTTTTTGAATATTTCATTCTTATTACACTTGTAATAATTTGAAATGTCTTTTAAATTTCATGTTACACTCTTCGGTGCTTTAGAAATGTATTCACTCAATAGATATAAAATAAATTAAAATTCATACCCCAAATTAAATAGTAACATAATTTTCTAAAATTTACACAGAAGATAATGTGAAACTTACGTATATACATTTATATTGTATTCATATATTACATATATTGTTTTAAATTGCTCTTCCTAAAATATTTTATTATGTAAAGTGCCTTATTACATCTAATAATATCTTGAAGTTAAATACAGTTAAGCTCGCCGATATCATGGTGTTGCTAGCGGTTAATTAAAGTTAAATAAATAGATTGAGATAAATAGATTGTTGAGATGTGCCAACCTTAACTAACAATGCTCTGTAAGTGCGAGCATGAAACTAGTATTTGAACAAAGCCGCGCCGCGCCGCCGCCGCCCCCGGCGATCGAATGTCATATCACAGTCCAGCATTAGTCTCGCAAACTACAATATACACCGCTTCCTTCTCTTGTTTACGAAACAAACCTAGCAGATCTCATTCCATTCAAATATTGAATGACAATAACACATCCAAACTATTTGTTCACTGTCGTAACAAACTATTGTGTGTGTTTATTTCCGCAACCTCGCTATATTTATTACCTTCTCTATCACGTATTCAGGAATATTTGTGTACGTTTTTCAATATCGACATCGAAAATTCAATCAATACATGTTTACACTATCTGATAGTATATGCACTTATTTCGAATTGTCTTCTCGAATTGATAACACTCGAATCGAACTATTACGTGACAAAAAATAACATGTGGAACATATGAAACAGAAACATATATTCAATTACGGCGCAAAACACTTGTTTACAAATATTTAACTTAAATAAATCGTTTAAATATGTAATTAATCGTAATAAGGAATCGATTCGATTTTCGATTCAGTAGAACACGTTTATCGAGATCACGTAAGCGCGTACGCATCAAAAAAATTAATATTTAATGAACTTATGTGGCTAAATGGGCGCCATACTCAGTATCTAGTTAACATTAAATGCATCTATTCGAATGCTTCGATGTATTTTAAAAATAAATGAATGATTTTATCTTACCCAATACAAGTGGAAATAGTACTGGATTTAATCCAATGTAAGTAGCAAAAACTCTCGACAGACTATAAAATGGATGTAGCTACCAGTTTGGTAGTTAAATCCCCAAATACGTAAGATGTCTAGTATAGTCATCGGGTGCCGTAAATGAAAACATTATCATAGTGAGTCCGCCTCGCGACATGTACGTAGAAATCTATTTTCATTATTTGAGGTCTTAAACTCGAATGCTTGCTAGGTGTGCTGTAATGCTTAAATGTCCTGCATTAATATAACGCGTGGGCCGGTCCGTCTACATTTCTATGATGAATCGGCGTCTGGCACCAAACATGTTACGAAAATTCACTGTAATTTACATATAGATACGATCCCCGACATATATTCGTGGAGTCATCGATAGCTCGCATTGTGTTATTGTTGCGAGAATTATTTATTGACCACAGCGAACAACCATTACACTCTATTACAGTAGTATCGGAATTATGTAAGGGTAAGCAAATAATGCGGAATGTAACCGGGGTCACTTCGAAAGACATCATTCTATTGGACAAAAGCCACGATATTAAGAAGCGATCAGCGTAATTTTATAGGTAATATAATTCGTAAAGAAATATTGATAATAAACTCTACTTCTTCATTATGTATCTTATAAAGTGCGAATTTTGTGACGTGTGTATACGGCGGGTATTCATGAGATCTCTGGAACCACGGCACTGTTCCGTGGTTAAATGATTGTTATCTAACGATAACAACCTGAACTGACTTAACGTTAAATACGGAAATGCTACAGATTTTGCCAGTGGTCATTGAACCAACTGCCAAACAAGACGACAACGACATCATTAACGTCAACGTCAACGTCAACGGCAACGTCAACGTCAACGTCAACGGCAACGGAAACGTCATCATCATTATTGTTAACAAATTATTATTATTAACAACATCATTATTATTAACTACAACAAAACCAACAAGTCTCTGTTGTACACTGATATAAGTTAATAATATATCAATCTACAACCTACCGGGCTATAAATACTTTGCTTTCTTTTTCCAATAATGTATCATAAATAATAATCTCGGCTTATACAGAAATTTTTTTTATTTTTGTTTTTTTTCGTCATTTATTTATATGATTTAAGTTAATGTGCAAAAAGATATTTATATTTTGCATTATGTTATACTGAAGGGTGCAATAGTAAATATTTTTTGTTTCTATCTTTCTAATTAAAAGTGCTACCGACAAACTATTGGTCTTGTTTTTACTATCTTCGATTAAATCAATTGGATTTGTAAGAACGATAAACATGAAGACCAACTCCAGCACCATCAAATAAGACCATAAGTACTTGCATTATAAACCGCTAATTTTTTTTTAATCCGCTTACAAAATAACCAGATGAAACAATAGCAAAGGCCACGCGAGTCGTACCTCGGATAGAATTATCGAATCACAGTTGACAGGGCGATGTAATTTAGCGGTCGTTTTCAGCGTGCGCCGCCCACGAGCCACCATCAATCACACAGTGGGCCATTCTTTACCACGAGATACTCTAATACTCGAATGTTTCGCAACGCGGGGTAACATTTTGACCGGTGTGCACTACGAAACCTAACCTTCGAGCCCAATTCGTACACACATCATACAGAGAGTGTGAATTTTTTAGTCTGTATGTGCCGAGGGTAATTTCCTTCCACGGCACCTATTTGAAAAAGTGTTTTACTATTTGAGAGGTACATTATTTCGGATGGATATAGGATATATATCACACTAGAATCATTATAATATCCACTTTGTTTTACACTATTTATTGATTAGTATGGATTATACTTAAATAATGTCCACGCGATCGTGTAGTTACTGAATTACCCATTGAGAACACATTTACATAAAATATTTATTTTATTGAGACATGCGTTCTTAGTTATATAGCAATATAGATCAATGTCCGCCGAGCTAAATATATTTATTGCCATTATCTTCATTTTGTATCCTTAAAATAATTTGTAAGTTAATAATCTTTCGGTATAATTTGCTTTAATTCCTATTGTTAAACTGCTTCGCTTCGGAAAATATAATCATTACGTTCATAAAAGTAACCACAACGAAGCAACTGTTACCTATTTTTGCGTTACTGTCACCCATTTTATGAATATCTTATGTTTACCCCATACTCTTCTTCGTACATCCTCTATCTATTTCTAACTCGTATTAAAATTTGTTAACCCATTTTAAAGGTTATCGCATTTAAATAAACAAAGTATTCAATATTATTTATTGACGCTTAAGCCAAAATTTATTGAAACTGCTGCACAAGGATTCACAGCTCAGTGCCGCTGATGATACAGACAAACACAAAGAACACAAATATCCAAGAACAAACATTTATTTAATATATAAACATCCCGGCCAGTAACTGAACCTGGAACCTGACTGTAACCATGTCAGGTTATAAGCAACTCGACTACAGGGTCGTCCTTTTATAAATAGGCTAATTGTACATTGTACGAGTAGGTTCAACATATTTTATTATAAGCCTCAAATATACTGATTGTAATTACATGGTGAAGGATAATATTGCAGAGAAACCTGTTTGCCTGAGGGTTCTACAAGTAGAACCACAACGATTTGAGACGTTTCCTAATCAGCATGTAGCTTGGTTGTTTTGTATTATTTTTAATTTAAGTAGGTAATATTTCATTACGACGCTGAAATATAACAGTTTTATTTGATCTCACTTTTATTAATTTAGCTTTATCATGTTACGTCAAGCTTCGCACCTGCTTGTCATGAAGCTAGTTGCGTGAAGCACCACATCCGGTTGGTAGCACGGAAAAATAAATTAAAATTTAATTATTTCATCTTCGTTCTTAAAACCAGCATTGCATATTAAGAGATGCAATATTTGAGATGCCGAGGTCATATAGAATACGATCCACTTTATTATTATTATTATTATACATTAACTACCTCTTTCATATTAAAATCATTCCCACAAAAAAAACTAAGGGTCAGCAAGTATTATAATAACCACAGTATAAACTAAAAACCATTCCTCAAATATTCTTTAGGTTCATTAAATCGGCTCGTGTAACTAACACTGTTTCAAATTTAATGGCGCGTCTACGCACGCGCACCGCACGCGACGCTAATGATTCGTGGGTCTATTCTACTATTTTCGATGTGGTTCTATTTAATAGTTTTTTTTTGTGAATTAGATTGTTTTATTCAACAACAACCTAACGAGCGGTGACATGCGGGTACATGTGTATCATCTGTTACCGTCACAGAGCCCGGCTGCTTATTTGCAAGATTTTACTGTAAAAAAAAACTTAATAATCCTTTCCTTAAATGACCAATAATGAATTGAAACGAAATCGGTGTTTGAAGGATTTAAAAAAAAACAATGTATTATTGTAAAACATAGTCTTGTTCTGATGTGAAATGCTCGCGGCTTCAATAGGATCAATCTTCAATATGACACAAAGTTTTTGCATATACGCAACCTAGAGACCTAACTCATCAACTTTTCGACATTAATTTACATGCATTCGGTCCACTGAAATTGAATCTATAATTAAAAATTAAAAATTTGAACAGAAACGCAAATGAATACTAATTTAGTGCACACGGCTATAAAAGTTAATCATAAAGTGTCTGTGTTGCGATCTTTAACGACTTTTCAATGCTGCTCTGACAGTCATTTATCTTTCGAAACATTTTATGTTTAATATTTCGTTACCTCACATACAAATGATAATGATCGTTAGATCTTTTAAGAGCAATGATTTTTTCAAACTGTAGATGCTATAGCCGAATGTTTCTCATTGTGATTAAATCCCATTGTTGGGCAAAGTATAAACGTGCCTTAGTGCCTTAGTAAAAGCTCTTCAGCTTTGGGCTGATTGCCTTTGGACGCATGAAATCGTTCCATCAATTGCAATAAACTCAATATTGCCCAAATTGCATAATCGGTTCGGCACGAAACTATCTATGGAATAATCAAATGTTTAGTTTAGCTTTTTAGTTCCACTCAAGGTTTGCAAATCTCTTACAAATGAATTTTTCTCTCGTGGGTAGCTGGAACGCCGTGTTTGCCAGACATGTATTTGATTTTACGACTTTTGGATGTTGCTATTTTGAAATTTACATGCGTACTATATCACTTGGATGCACACGAAGCAAGATTAAAGCACAAGCTCACAGGACAAATATAAACCAAAGGAAGACGAAAAACATTTCAATGACAAACTACTTCAAAGTTTATGATCATGATGGTTCCCGTCAAACCGAACAACTGTCCCACTAGGAAGGGTTAAGGGTCATAGTAAACCACGCTAGCCAAGTGTGAATCTGCATTGTTCACACATCTTTCAATATAGAAAACTCTCAGATATGCAGATTCCTTCACGGTGTTTTCTTTCACCGAAACAATTGATAATCAACTTGTAATACGCATATACTCGTAATTTAAAACATTGGAGGTGCGTGCGGGATTTGAACTCGAATCTTCCGTCCGAGAGGCCGACGTTCAAACCACTTGGCTACCATTCCTTGTAATTGTTAATAACATTAAAGTTTAGCATATCCTAAAAATTACTTCATCAACTTGATTGAACAAGGTATCCACATCACCGGTAATATAATTAAGGACACAATTTTTTTCGTATCGTATTAGTAATGTCTTTCGAGCTTTATATAATCATGCAAAGCAATATTACATCGTTCACTTACATCATGTCTTCTGTAAATATCATGAAGTCATCGTAATTTTCATCTTATCAGAGTATTTTATTATAAGCTATTTTCGAAATTATATTTGCGTTTGAATTTGTTACGTAATTTTGTTTATTTTTTTTATTTCAGTGTCTTATCATTTTCCAGGATAAAAGTATCCTATTCGTATAAAATACTGAATTATATTTAGACCTTTACGGTGGTTACATTATTTAATATGCTTTATTTATATACATCTAACCATCAGGGAAAAAAAATCACCTTAAACTCAAATATTACAAGCCAATTTATTAATATTTATTAGATACGATAGTCGAATAAGATTGTCTCATAAAACGATGTACGCATGGCAACCTTGTGGCAGCCATAGATTACAATAGATATGTTAGGTAAGTTAATAAATTTCTTCTGTGCATACTGAAGAAGCTGTGTAATTAAGAACTCCGCCTAAGAAGCCTCGGGGCTTGGTGTCTGTGGCGGCAAGTATGATGTATGGAGCCGTTTTACCCATTGTGTCTACAACGTCGCCGATAATTGCCTTAGTATTTGTATCTGATCGAAATTTTATTTGTGAAATTGTAATAAATAACGTAAAATTACAAATTGAAAAAGTAACTTCGAGTGCGTAAATTAATGTTAATTAAAAAAAAAAAAAGATTTTTAAAATAATCACCAATTGTAAAATCGATAACTGTAACGAAATCGAAAGCAGCCAATTAAGTAAACAGAAAAATTGCTTCAAACATAACAAAAGCGATCGCAAGAAAATTGATGTAATTTGCGCACCTGCCCGCGTTGAAGTTTTTAAAGGGACACGTTAAGCAGCACAGCACGTAACGAAATAAATACAAAAGGCTTGTAAAATGAGCGTCTCGGTGGACACTAAGACGTTTACCGCATTGATGTAGTGCCGCATCAGTTTCAGCTTAGACTGCAACCAAGATTTACTGTTCTGTAAGTCATGCCGGACGATTTGAACGTATTTTGCCGTGTCTCGGTCAAAGTCACAAGAGGCAGCGGTGAAAATTGGTTATATTTTTTTCATAATTAAATTTAAACCATAAGTGAAAAACATGTATTAGCTGACGCCATCGTCAGAGTCATTTGTTTTTACACTGAATCTGTATTAGACTTAAAGGGGTTTAAAACGAACGAGTTGACTATTTTAGAGCATTCCTAATGCTGATTGCCAACAATCAAGCATTTTATGCCTGATCCTAATTTTAATTTGACAAAAGACGTTGACTAATCTGCCTTCCTTTCCGGCTTTTATTATCAGAAGATACTCTTTTTACTACGAAGGTTCTCTATTCTTTTGAAATTAACGTTTGAAGTCTTCAATCTTTGTCTGAGAGTATGGTAGCCTGATGGTATAAAATTCAATGAGTAACCTGCATGGTTCCTTTTAAAAGTTTTAATAGAAGAACCTCAATTAATACCACTTACAATTGAATCCATTTACGTAACATACACACGTACGTTATTCATTGGGTTTCTTTATTTACAGAGGTAGTTTTAAAAGCTACCACGCTTTTAAAACGCCATTAACTTTTTGTGTCACTTAATAGCGCAGATCATAACATCAACTGCATTCTATAGCCTTCTTATAAGGCGTATTGAATCTTTACTTGTTCTGTATGGGATTACCATTTGCATAATGGATTTAAGTGATTCTCAACTGGTTTCCAACTATGTCGCAAAAGAACAGGAATTTCAGTTTGTTTTTTCTTACAAAACTAAATATACTAATTTTAAAGTCATTCATCCTCTTGATTCATCGATTTGACGCATTTCTAATTAACAATTTGATGGATGGACCTGTGTACATATGTATAAAAAGTTTTTTTATATTATATTGTAATTATACTGATAATCGAACATGATGATGATAGCCTAAGCAATATTTCTACTATACTATGATTGCTTATACACCAGCCACATACATGATCTATATCATTAATTAAATTATTGTTATTCATAGTTAATAGTTATATATAGGTATATTTCAAAATATATCTGTAAATAAAAACCAATCCTCTTTAAATTCTATAAGCATATGTAGTGAATAAATAAATGAAATTATACGATGTTCGTATACGTTTTCTTTCAACAAGATGAAGTACAATCCTCTCGTGGGTCAAACGTAAAGCTTTTTGCTTCTCCTTAATTTTAATGCTTCGAGTTCGTATATCAATGTTTGAAATATGTAAGTCTTAACCTATAAATAATAAATGATTATTCAATTTTACATTTACGCAAGTAAACCGTGTAATTAGTAAAATATATTATCTAATACATACATATAAACTCATGGACAAAATTAGAGGAACGCAAAAAAAAGTGCGTGTAAAACAAAATATCATGGAAATTTGTGACAATTAAGTATAGTAATTTGTATTTTGCTTATTTTTCGTTATTTTAAAAATGCGAAAGTCGAAAAAACAAAGTTAAAGGATAAAAATTCACGAAATTCAGAAAAAAAGAAAAATTTACAGGAAAGAAACATTTTTATACTTAACATTAAATTTTTTTTTATTCATAAATGCTTAAAAAGGCTATAATGTGGGCTGTAATCAGTACTTAGTGTTGCCCCCTCTAGCTCTTCGAACTGCTTCCAGTCTTCTTGGCATACTTCTAATCAAGTTATCAATAAAATCTTGAGGGATGGCGGTCCATTCTTCTTGTAACGCGTTTTTGAGATCTCTCAAATTAGCGGGGACAGGAATTCTTTTCTTTATTTGTTTTCCAAGCTTGTCCCAGACATGCTCTATGGGGTTTAAGTCGGGTGAGCGCGCTGGCCACCCCATAGTGTTGATTTCAAGGTCTCGAAGGTATGCAACAACCACGGCCGCAGTATGGGGTCGTGCATTATCATGCATAAAAACAAATCCGTCTCCTATGAAAGGGGCAAATGGCACTACAACTTGTTCCAAAATCTCAGTTACGTACTGCTGTTAATGATCCATTTTCAATGACTTGCAGTTCCGTACGTGCCCCCATACAAATAACTCCCCATACCATAACTGACCCTCCACCATATGCCTCTTTTCCAATGATGTTGCACTGAGCATAACGCTCTCCCGAGCGTCTCCACACTGTCACCCTTCCATCATCTGGTTTCAGGCAAAATCTGGATTTATCAGTGAATAGAACCTGACTCCAAGCGTCGTCATTCCAATTTTCGTGATTGCGCGAGCAAAATTAAGTCTAGCTACTCGATGGCATGTTGTAAGAAGGGGGCCTCTGGCAGGCACATGTGATTTTATTCCGGCCGATTTCAGTCTTCTTCTCACAGTTTTTGTGGTTACTGTAACGCCTCGAACTTCTTGGAGCTCCGTTCTTACCTCAGAAGAAGTTAAAGTCCTGTTCCTGAGCACCCGGTTAACAAGGAAATGGTCAGCTCTCGCCACAGTTTTCCGTTTACGACCCTGTCCTGCGAGTCTCGTATATCGTCCGGTCTGCCGATACCTCTTGACAACTCGGTGTACCACAGATTTGGATACTTGTAACGTTTGGGCCACATGTTTGTAGGTGTGCCCAGTTTCAATTAAAGTAACAGCCCTGGCAACTTGAGTGGCGTTTAGGTCTGGCATTTTCAGTTTATTAGCAGTAACAATTTACACTTTACATGATAAATAAGGAAGCCAAGGCAAAAATTTAAACAAAACCAAAATTTTTATTCAAATTCAAAAGTTGGCAAATTTTTTCGCAGTACGAAAGAACGTAATATTACGCAATAATGACAGAAAAACAAATGAAATTCGAAAAAAGAACATTTCAAAACTTTTTTTATTTTCATAGAGTATATTAATGTATGTGGCCAGTACGCACGATAATTATAACACGAGATATTAAACCTTTTTTTTTGCGTTCCTCTAATTTTGTCCACGAGTGTATATTGATCAAGTCGGGGTGGGCCTCTAGTTACTTATAAACTTAGAAAGCAACTGCATGGACAATGATAATTAAAAATCTTATTAAAGACAGCACGTCTAATGATTTATAAAAGCGATGTGAAAAATTAATATTTAATATCACATACATATTTCACTTGTACCACAGTCAAACTGTTCCAGCGACGATTCTGAAGAGCCCCTATAGATACTGTTGCTATTTAGCTGATTGTGATGTATGACGGGATCGTGCGGATAATAACCAGTTAAGTTTCGATCGACGAGCTTATGCAAATCTCTTTTATTTATCACTGAACACAAAAATGAACGAAAACTCGTTTGTATTGTCTAACAAAATGTAAGTGCGATGGTAATGGTAACCGCTTACGAAGATAAATATAAATGCTATTTAAGATTAATTCTCGTCGGTAATAGTCGTGATATTCTTAAATCTGTTTATCTTCAAATATCAATATGAAATTTTATTTATGTTCGCATCAAATGACTTATATCGTCGTATTTGCTTCTTTACCGCCTCTATGTTCACGTGAAGTACAAGAAACTGCAAAATAAGTTAAAAAGAAACATCAATTAAAATAACAACAACAACATTTAATACAACAACAACTACTCGACTTGGTTCTTTGATTGCCTTTGATTGTTTAAAATTGAGATATTCAGTTGTATCTTAGAACTACTCGTTACCCGCACTCGCTTCGCTTCGTGAAATATAATTGATTCAATTTTGACTTATTTTTATCAGGTGTTTTATGTAAAATATCATAATTACCCCATACGCCTTCATATTGAATCACTCTATTAATTAAAACAGTAGTTAGTTGATGATTGCGAACAGACAGGTAGTTTTGTTTCATAAAATTTTGTAATGTATGGTAAGTAACATTTCCCTAAAAAACCGTAAAAACATGAAAATAATACAACTTTAGTCACGTTCATTTCAACCTTTTAATCGAACGTCGATCTCTTAGCACATAAATTTAGCTGATAATAAAACTGGCCTATCTGTAATCTCTTTATGTATCATAAGTTCAACCATTTCATGTGCGTAGTCGGATCTCATAAGTTCTCGTCCAGGTCACATAAAGTCTCATTGACACAACCACGCTACATATTCCGCGATCGCTCGTAACCGAACTCTTTACCAGCCTCGGGACAGATCGGTAACAGCTTCAAATAGCAATTGTGCTTTCATCCGAACACAATCTTCCTCACGTGGGCGCCTTCCGCAATAAAGGTCATTGGAGACACATAAGCAAAGTTTGAGGTCAATTTAAAGTGCTACCATGTTACTTTATGATATAAGCCTATGAATGGAAATCTCATTACCGTCATGAACTTTACATTCCAACGCAAGCTCATTTATTTTCATTTTCATACAAAAGTTATTAGCAATGTCGCCAATTTATTTTGAATTATGGATGACGAAGTCAATATCAGAGAAAAGCTTTAAATAATTTTAACAAAAATATACACGCATTTACAAAGAACTGCTTGGCATTATCATTTAATAATACATAGCCAATTCTGGATTGCGTGAAATGTACAACAGAGAACAGCATCCTTTGATCAAAACGGCGACATAAAACACGACAAATTTTCGCAACTTAATTAAAGTTCGAAATAGTAATTCTACAAATTTCTCTATATTATCTCGACCCTATGTTCGGAAAGAACAAATAAAAACGACATTATAAGGTTACCTGGTTATTATTATTATAAGGTGTGAAGTACCTTCCCGCCTCAATTATTTATACACCTCATAACTTTATTAAAACATCAATAATGATAATTTATTTACATCGACGATGTGCATATTGATTTAAATAAAAAAGTGACGATCGAAAATGGTGTGAGGAATATCTTCCTTGACATTTAAATAACGAAATCGCGTGTAAAGTATTCACGTGGAGTGTATATCGCGTGGTAATATGGAGCTTCCAAGTCTGTATAAAAAGTGTCCTAAAGGTGTCAGTGAATAATTGAGGTAGCGATGTTGTTGATGAGCGCGTAGGCGCCTGCCGCTGGTATGCTATACCATACCTCGATCGCTACAACTCAATTCGTTTCATTATACAATGAAGGGCTGACAGGTTTGTGTGTACTTCAGATACTCTAAACGTTCATAGTAAAATAAAATTGTATCTCCAATTGTAACGTAGATTTGTTAAACCTCAAACAAATACTGCAAAAAAATTAAATTACTTTTTTGTAACATCAGCCAAAAAATACTTAATTTTAGTTTGATCTTAAATAAAAAAATTGGTAAATGTAGACTAACAAAAAATATTGAATACAGTCTGTAATTACAGAAGTTAACAAAGAGACGAGATCAAATATTATTAAAAATCTTTGAAATCTTCATAATTTTAAGGGTTATTAAAATCTACGACTTATGAATTGAAATTAATCTCTTACAAACGTTGGATACCATGTGAAACAACCCTATTGGTGAAGGACGTGTTCATCAACATTCGAAAAAAGTTCAGCTTGTCCAAAAGTTTTTACGTAGCCGACATTTCAAATAGGAAGATTTTTCTTATGCGACGGTTGATTTATGGGTGCATTCAATAGGATGTCTTCATTGAGGCTTCGGGCGGGTCGTGAGGGGGAGTGTCTCGTATGACCCGAAAATGTATTCAAAGGAAATTCCCGATAAAGTAATAAATCAAATTCTTTGTGCGTAAACCTCTTAATGCACGCGAATACATTTATCATCCCGATCACCACACCGTCTCACCTGGACAGAGTGAAAACTTTTCATGTATTATCTTGACGCGAGAAATTGAGAAATAATAAGCGACCGGCTTCGTTTCAATACTTTTGACCAACCTTTCTTGCTTTTATTTGGACGTCCTCCGTTTCATTCGATTTTTATTCGCATTGCATTTTCGGGCTCATTTACTAAAGTTGTTCGTCATCTTGTTGTAGGACCGACTTATATTTTAAATAACTTTGAAACGAGTTACGAACTCGTCGTGTGTCAACTTTTATGTTGAAAGTGATTTACATTTTTATTTAACTATATTTTCACATTAATTATGTAGTTAATTATTAACACTCATTCATCTATAACTTCCCACACTTCCGTCCCTTATAGCGATAAAATAATAACCTGATATTATTTTTCATCATTATTTAATAAATCCAATGCACTTGTAAGCTTATTCAGTAGTCATTTTAAAAGATAATTATGAAAAAATTTATTTAATTTTAAATACATTATAAATGAATCATCGCGCTCAAGAAGCGCTCTTGAAATTGACACTAGCGTTTCTTTACTGAACGCCTTCCAGCGTTCGACATTACTTAATTCGGTCAAACCATTCGAATATCAAATCTCACTTTTACCTTACAATGCACGACCTTACAATTTTTACTATTCATTTATTTGTTGTCATCATTTGAAACACGATCTAAAAGATATCGCTGAAGTAAGATCGCCTTTTACGCATTTTGCGTTATTATTGACAGTTCATTTTAAGTAGTTTCCCAAATAAGGTCCTTCTTTGACCAAACAAGAATGTATGCTTAGCTATTAATGAACAACAAGTTTTTAGGACGGGTGGTATAGATACAATGTCTTTGAATATTTATATCCAAATTGCATGGAATGTACACTGGCAGGTGAAAAACCACGAAGAACCAAGAATCACGGGAATAATTTAAAGAAAAGAAACGAACAATAAGCACCAGTATGTCGTTATTCATTATCAATAAGTATGTAATGTGTATAATATATAGAAAGACCAGTTATAACAAAATTCCGAATAGCTCTCGTGCTAAACACGCGAGAACCTTCTGCATTAACTTCATGGTAAACGATGGCAAGCGTGCAGTAATAGAACCTATCGAATTACAATTAATTTCTGCTGATGACATGTTTACCGTTCACAGTAATCTTCCTTGTTCAATGTAATAGCCATTATGTATGATAGTTGGAGAAGGAATGGCGAATAAATATCAGTAGTTTATATAATTTTCTAACAGCTCTTCGAGTACTATTACTAGTGTTCGTCTAGTGGTCGAAATTCGACCATAATCATTAAATAAAGTTTTTTCCAATTTTTATATTGGTAATAATAAGCTCGTCAGCAGCTACCAAACAAAGAAACAGGAAATGTGTTAATAAACAAGAGAAAAAGGTTGAATAAAGAACTGATTTGTCTCGGCGTATTTATAGATTGTTAAACGTTTCTAACAATTGCCTATAATTACTGAATAATAAACGCTATAACTATTTTTTTATAACTGTGCCCGCGACTTCGTCCGCGTGGAATTTAACAAAAAAGTTATTTAGTAAAAATAAAAGTAGCCTAAGTTACTCCTTATTACATTAGCTACCTGCCAGTGAAAGTGAACAAACAGACAGACAGACAAAAATTGTAAAAAAATTTATTTTGGTTTATGTACCGTATATATACATTCATACGAATGTAGTAAAAGCGGTTATTTTAATATTACAATCAGACACTCCAATTTTATTTGTAAGTATAGATTGTATTACTTAAATAATTATTGCACATTAATGAATACAACACATTTAATGCTCTTCACGCATGGCGTACCTTATCATATGGAAAATATTTTAGTCATCATGTTATTCCTTTGTATGCTGATCCTAAGAATGATTTGAGGTGTAAGTAGCTCCATCCACCCTTAAGTTCGAGCCAGGAGCCGTGCTCATGGTGCACCGCATTGAACAACCCGGTCTCTGGTGTTGGAGGTTGCTGGTACACAACCCAGTTAAACCCAACGGTACACGTCCATGCTCCCAAAATCAGTCGTGAAATATTTTTGATGAAATTCTTAGTATTCCATTGTTCCAAAACGAAGGATATTCTAATGTAAACACATTCTAATTTTTAATTTGTGTTCGAAAAAAAACAGAAAGATTTTATATATAATAAATAACAACTATAGTTAAAATATATGTTCGATTTTCGATGTTGAATAAAACACATTCCCACAACCATAATATTTAAAACTAGTGGAAAGTCCCGACTTTGTTTGGATTGAACAATTTATACACATGATATATAAAAGCCTATGTCCATCCAGAATAATGTACCTTTGAAATGGTAAAATAATATATCAAACTGAGTGGTTTCAGAGATTACCGTCTACATATACACAAACACAAAATTTGCGCTCTCTTTATAATAATTGATGTGCCCATTACAGATTAAGTTAAATAATCTTTACGCAACAAATTTATTCACTTGAAGCTTGTTACGCTTGACAGCCATTAACTTTTGTGCAACCCCCTCCTAATCTCATTTTTCCACTTTTTCTCGGTTTATTACTCTTTATAACTCCTCTGTTACACTAACCTTATTACTGTGATTAATTACTACAAATGTTAAATCATCTAATTAACGTTGACACCAAAACTGGAACCATTTTTACACAATGTTTCATTTTAATAAAAATATTACACCTATACAACGTTGTGTAGAATTATATCCGTCATAAAATAAGAAAGAAGCAATTGAGCCCAAGTAAATGGCCAGCGGCCAGTGCAAAATGCGTCGTTGATCCTCGCATTTGCTTTCATACTTTCACTTTACGTGCCAAATGGTCTGCTCTAGTTGTAAATACAACTATATATAATTTCCCACCGGCACATAACCGTACTGATCCGTAATGCATTTCTAAGTATATCAAGCTCTGATCACGGGATCAACTATTTCCAGAATTAACATGTGTACATAAGCTGTCATAGCGTATCACACTCAGTCTCCGCTAATTATGGGATTAAGATACGAATCCTTTACTTACTTTTGTAATTACGTGCATTTTGAGTTTTGTTTTAATAGTCCTAATAAGATTTTGAACACATTTTTGTTCAGTTCAGACGGTTAGATTAGGTTAAGTTATTATTCTGAGACATTCTCATTTTGATTTAGATTTATATATTTATTTATTATTTATATTTTTTATTTATTTTTAGATTTCACACCAAGGTAACGCTTGATGACAATGTTCCACCTAAATAAATTAAAATATGTATAATAATTTAAGATTTTAATTATTATGTTAATTGTGTATATGTAAGCACTATTATATATACATATATCTTGGTGTTTGATATATATTATTTAATAATATTTACTCATTGCAAAAATATGTACACACTAAATTTGCTTCGCTGTATCACTTTTTGGACGTGCTGGAAGAAATTTCTGATTAGTAGTGTCCATGCAGAAACTTCTCATACATATTTCCTGCAATTTTACAGTGTGTACAAAAGAAATAAATAAAAAAATATATATTTATTTAATACATAAAATCACGATGACGAAAGCGTTTATCGACTACAGCGCCATAACGGCTACTGATGTAAGTAAGTCATTATTTCGACAAAAAAATAACAATAATAGTATAATCACGACTTCAACCTGTCAGGTTATTCAAAGCTTATTAAATCGCTAATAGATGTCCAAAATCTATATGCGTGTATACGTGTATTTATAGATATTCTTTTCCTTGTTCCAGGTACGTTTTAAACGGGTCTCAGTCGTCGCATTTCATCTGAATGCGCCATCACACCGATTTCCGTGGTAGAGTCAGTTGTTACACATTATTTAGTCGAACGACTATCGGCGGAAGCGCTGCGACCGTTGTGCCCACGGCTATCCCCATTTACAGGGTTCATTTTACTCGTGTCTTGTCCTATGTGTCTTGTGGTATCTCTAAGTAATTTACATAACGTTCTTATACAGCAATGACGCTTAATTTTTTATACTAAAGGATCTCACTTCATGCTCGTATATACCTACAAAGTCAGAAAAATAAAAGCTTCGTTTGACCTGCATTTGTGAACATAATGGGCACTTTCAATACCATTTTCACTTGCTTTATCTTTACTGATAAATGTGTATTAATCAATTTCGAATTGTGCATATGTATTAGCTGTGTAAAGATAATATAAGAAAGTTTTTAGCAGTGACTTAGAAGCTCTCACAGGGATCAACGAGTTATAGAATTTATATTAAAGGAAATTCTTTCATTTTGTTTTTTAGCAATTTACTGGCAAACTGAATAACTTCCTAATGTTGTTCCC
Organism: Megathymus violae; assembly: GCA_003671415.1. Lineage (NCBI taxonomy): Eukaryota > Metazoa > Arthropoda > Insecta > Lepidoptera > Hesperiidae > Megathymus > Megathymus violae. Next base: position 1,472,102 of record PDGT01000071.1, read on the forward strand.
TTAAGTAACTTGCTAAGATATCGGATTTTATCTGATACAATTTGACCATTTTCCGGTTGGTGACTACAGATAAACTAAAAAAGTATTAGTAAATTTAATTATTACGAGACGCGGTAAACTAAATTCCTTATTTTTTTAGTGTTATTAATTTTTGGTTCATCGCTCCGCTCCACTTCGACTCTTCGTCAGTGGAAAGCATATCGCCCGGCTGCACCGTAAGTTAATTATAACCACGACTTAATTAAGCGATCGAGCGCATTATTAGCTTATTGCGTTTCACAGTTGAATCGGTGACGAATGTAAATAACAGTGTTTACGACTGTAAGTTAATAGTAGAAAATAGTTCAGATGTTAAACCTGACGTGCGTTGCTAACATTAAGTTTCAAGCCTGAAAGTAATGAGTTGATGTAAAAAAATGTAATTTACATTTTGTAATTCATGTATACATTACAAAAAATCTTTTTAAAAGTACTCACGGGCACAAAACAATTCTAAACAGCTGGTCTAGAATATTCGAAAACTAAAAATTCTAATATCAAGTACCGTAACTCACCAGATATTCAAAAAGACCGTTCCACTGAATCAGGTCCTGTCCTTCGCCGACAAAAATTGAACTGTATGTGTAACATTTAACGTGTCGCAATTATTTCATATCCCATTACTACCGAACTATAAACTTACAAGATGTGATCTGTCAGGCGTCGGTCGGTCGGCTCGGGTTGCGCAAGTGGCAAAGAGAGCATTTCAACACGACAGTAAACCTCCAAAATAATTCCGCGGTACGCCTGTAAAACGCCCACTTTACGCGCGATTTACTTTTTTAAACTCACTTTCCTTCAACCAGTCGGGTCTGGAAAGTTTATGGGGCGATTAAACTGTTTGCGACTTCTGCGATGCAGAGCGGCCGAAACGCGATAATTTGCGGTGATGTAAGGTACTCGCGTCAAAGCGGTCAGACGTCGAAATGTGGTACAACGTGAAAATGAAACGAGTGTGTATAATATACACACGTAAGAAGTCATACATTTCGGATATGCACTTAAACAAATCTGACACAAACGATAAGCAGGTAACATTGAATTTTCAGAATAAAATTTTAATAAATGATACAGTCCGATTGTTTAAAATATTTTTTATTTATTTTGACGACCCCATAACCCAGGTGGTAGTGACTGCCTGGCTAGCGAGCGATCCTGGGTTCGATACCGGCCGGCGCAGACATTTATGTGACAGATAAATGTTTGTCTCAGGTCATGGGCGTTTTTAATGTCATATTATATATCATAAATAACTATTCGGTGTAAATATGCCAAACATGATTCTTTAACTAAAGTAAAATGTGACCAATAACTCAATCTGTGTTATTGACAACCTGCCGCCAAGATTTGTATGTTATGTTTGTCCTCTAAATACGTTCATTTTGTTTAAATTCACTGGCAGTTTGAAAAAAAGTTTAATTATTTAATTACTCATATAATCGTAATATTTGAAGAATGATCACTCTTTAATTTGACAACAAGGAAAAATATATGGACATAAATTAACTGTCCAAAAAAAGAATTTCCCTGATCGGGCAATAAATAACGGAGATCAGAAGTAACAAATAAAAAAAAACAAATTGAGAATCCACTCCTCTGTGAAGTAGGTTTTAAATACAACAATTAACTTTAATAAAAAGAACAGTATTGAAACAAACAGTAACGAAACTTGTAACTTACATAAAACTACCATATACATAAAATTGTAACTCGCTTATCGCTTAACTGCGAACGATGAGACAAGTCAGTAACACGGATCCATATCAATGTCATGTTATGGCCCACTCGCATCCACGACGTTCGTAACGTTTCACTCTGCAGGAAGTACATGGCAATCGTCGAAGGCTTTCCACATCTTTATCGTCCACCGTTGGATCAATATTACCTATTGTTTCTACATCGCTCTGAGCGGAACCATTCAAATGTGATGTTTGAACGAAATCGAGACTATTTCTCGTGCATATTTTATAGTAAGGGTTATACTATACGACAATTGCTAGAAATCTAGTACCTGTACATAAATCCGTGTGAATACAATGTTCCTATGCCATTTCTACGTATTGGAGCTCTTTCGCGGAGAAAAGATTATGTTACGAATTGAGTTCGATTGAGTCTTAAAGCCTATTAAACCATGCTCTTTAACTAAATATGAAATATTATTCACGCATAAATTTTCTATGGCATAACTGGTCAGCCTAAAGCTAAAAAATCATGTTTTCTTAACTTTAAAGTAAACACAATAAAAAACCTTTTGTAATATCCTGTAGCTGTTATTTTTTTTTAACAATTTACAGATTTTGCATTTTTAATATTTATTTGTTACATTTTTCTTTTCATTAGATACAATAATTATTTACTTCGAGTGAATGTGTTAAAAACTGAGTTTGCCTAGAAACGGTCAGAAACTTATTGTAAGTATAGTTCAACATACATATAAAAATAACTAATGAAAAACCTTTAGTACTTGTAATACATTCTTTGACAGTTACATGAGTATCTCTCAGTATGAGCGAATAATTTAAAATAAAGATTCGACTAAAAATAATGCACTCGTTAATATTACCGTTAATGCAATTGAAACTAAATAATCATAAATTCGAAGTCCAGAACCTTGCCCCAGATTACGTGAAGTAATTTCCAGTGATCAGTCAACGCTGAGATCTTCATAAGATACCAGTGCACGACCACTTAATAAATTATGTACATGACTCATTTTATTAACGGACATACATCGTCGTATTCCAGCTGGGGACTTGAGCGCCAGTGCTTTTTCATTCTTCTCTTCTTTCTTGTCGAAAAAACGCATCAATTATGCCTTTGGTGTTACTAATGTCCTCAGGTGGCTCGTTTGCTTGTTTGTCGGCTACTTACATAAAAAACATTTATAATTAGTATTCATTTGTTACCACATCACACAGTGTGTCGTAATGGTTGAGATAGTTAGAATTACGTTAATTTCAAACGTTTTTAATTGTCCAATACAACTTTAGGAACGCTTTCCTATAAATTATTACATCGAATTTCCACTGTATGTTATAATGTTACGTATTAACGGATGGGGGTTTAAAATACAACTACTAAAAAAGATTTTTTAGGAATGAGTTTTAAATATGTAGAAACTAAATATAAAAAAGGTATAAAATACATAGATACATATAAAATTTAATATATAAATATGCCTTAGTATAATCAATATTTATTAAGTTACCCTAAAAGTCTCAACTCAAGTAACCATATATTTGTATAACTGTATTAAAGAACAACTGTTTTTATTTTTTAATATTGGCTCTGCTATATTCGTTTAGTTACAGATTTGTCTTTATATAAAATAAAATAAATTTAGTTATATAAAATAAAAATCATTTTAGAGTATAAGATTCACTAAATCGAATAGACCGACATAACTTAAAATATAAAACAAAATTATAATATAATGCATATTTCATCAATGAAATAGAAAAAATCTCAGTTAATTTAAGAAATAAAGTAAAGATATTTGAAGGCCAGGCCTTTTAAGATTGCAATGTTGCCGTGTCTAAAACTTGTAACGGTGACAAAGTAAGTGATTAGATACATGTTCGCTTGTACAAATTGCACGAACTAATAGACTAAACCTGCTAGGCCTTGATACATTTATAGTATAAATATGATACAATGTATATATATACATATGTATATCAAATGCAAGCACTCTTTACACTTACCTTATAAATTTACATGTCAATGTTCCCACTTATTTAAATACGTGCTCACTCATGTTATTGACGTATACTATATCTATGATTATTTTTACCATAGAGCTAGTAAATATTTGATGTCCTGAAAAACGGTAATTAGCTTTTATATGTGATTCTTCTTGAGTCTTTAGTTTTTGTGACGACTTATATGTGATATAATAAATTATTTTATATTGTTATTTATGTGGGAGTCTTCTAGAGGATCTTTTATAAGAGGTTAATTAATGCCTTCAACATCTTAGACTTCATCACCACCACACCACATCATCACCGAATGGGATTGTTGTCAAGCTTCAACTTAACTTATCTATGCTACCTGACGTAAGAAATAAGACTGTATTTAATGTCCTCAGATAAAATGTTAAATTTCTTAGAAACTTCGATAAAAAAATATCAAAACCTATTTTTACATTTTATATTCAAATTTTATAGATTAACTACATTTTTAATTGGTTTGTTTTTCCAATTTAAACTGTTACATTTCTACGACGTTACGTGTTATGTTTTACGCATAACAAACCAGTATATTAGCAACGATCGGACTAACCGATTCAAACTAATAACAGGATTTTACAACTCGATACCTACTTATGCTTAATGATTTATAGTTTTGCTAAATAGAGAATCGCCGCCGTTTCCGGCGCAATCCATATTCGGTAATCCATTTTAATTTACGATCGTTAGAAAATATTTAATTTTATATCTAATTACATCTGCTGTTCACAAGTTAAATTACTTAAACAAACATACTCTTGTGAAATTTGTTTACTGATGTATTTTGAATATAAATAAACGTTTTAACGCCCGCACCAGGATACTCTGTATTGCTGGTGGCGTAGAATACGTACGAATGAGAACATGCACCCACGACTCGAGAACAAGATATATCTCTTTCATATACATATATGTCTAAGACCCCATAGCCCAGTTGGTAGTGTCCCTGCCTGCCGAGCGACGGATCCCGGGTTCGACTCCCGGCCGAAACAGACATTGATGTGACAGATAAATGTTTGTTTTCGGGTCTAGGGTGTTTGTGATGTGATATTTGTGTATGTCCATGCCACCCGCAACATAGGGAATCCTAGTACGGAGATGTGAGTGTGTAAACGTTTTGTATCTGCCCAAGCTAAGAGTCAAACCAACCGACTCGATCTGCGGACAAGGTGGCTGGACCAGCCTACCAACTGGGCTAAATGTAATTGTAATAACTATAATATTATTGTATCATTTTCACACGAAATTACTTGTGCTAATAAAAGTTAAATAAAATAATAATTAAATAATAATTATTCGAAATATATTTTTATACTTTTCGAACGTCAACCTACGGGTACGCCATCGCTATACCAAATCCCTACCGTGAGTGCTCCCGGAAGAAGAAGCGGCAAGACACTCCCGAGGAGGGTTTTTTTCCTACTTACAAAAAGAACTTATGGCTGTATATTAAATTGATGTCCAAGTTTGTAACAATCTTTCCGCATAAGAATGCTTTTGACGTAAGTTTTTTAATTTACAATAGCATTGGAATTTTATTATAAATATTATTATTGATTTGAGAAAACATTTGATTATTTTGTAAAACCTCATCCTTACGTTCATAAACAATAATCTCATCTGAAACTAACGTAACTTGTTCTTTCTTACTAGGTGTTTTATATTTCTTCACTGTAGTCGCACGCCATACTTGAACATCCTGTAAACAATCTGATCTTTTGGTAAAACGTGCAGCTAAATCTGTGCGGCAATTTAGATATGACCGCGCGGTTCGAACAGGCAAATACTTGGTTTTTTTTTTTTGAAACGACCGATAGAGTGTGCTGTATTAAGTTATTAACAAATTTTATACAATAACAACAAGGTCTGTCAGACCAGTTGGTTTCATATAAATAGTACTAGCGGAGTCCAGCTGCAAATGCTGTGATATGATACACAAAATGTATTTCTTACTCACGCCTTACTTGCGTGTTAATGACAAAAGATATTGTAGATATGTATATCAAAATGATAGGCGTCGCTTGTTAGTGAATGAAAATTAAATTAACGCAGCAGTGTATTTGTTATATGCGTCAAAAAGAAACGGTAAGCCAATCGCCATTCATTTTATATTGCCCGGAATCATCTGACTCGATGTCGTGTCAATGTTCTGCAATATTGACAGTGAAAACAATATTGTATATTCGACACAATTTTCTGAGTGTCCCGGTCGACACTACCTACAGGGTTACGAATGATTGTTCATATTATATTGTTACTATTTTTGTCAAACTAACTCAAAAAAATTTTAAGAAACCAATGTTTTAATCATAATACCAATACCAATGGAAGATCCATTGTGTGGTTTTTATCCTCCGTTGTCTGGTTTTGTGTTTAATGTCAAATCATGTTATATGAAGTTGTTATGTATGTAGTTAACGTAAATACGTATTTTATGTCAGTTAGATGAAGCTGTATACATAAATATTTAAGTTTTGGAAAAGGGTACGGTCGTTGTCTACCACGCATGCCAGTCTAAGGTTGTTTTCACATATTTCAAAGAATTCTTGAACACACCTTTTAAGTTTACTCGCGTCCTCGTGATATTTACTTTTGCGTTTATAACATGTACATAAGTTTGAAAATTATGTAAAATTTCCCCTTCAAAAATACACTCAAATTATAAATAACTAGCGGTCCACCCCAACTTTGTTCGGGTTGAACAGTTATCTAATTTAGTAGATACTACGCACGCATAATCCATACTAATGTTTAACTATAAAACGAAATGGATATTATTATGACTGTAGCTAATTCATACAAATATATACATGATTATATAGCCATTGTCCATCAGGGATAATGTACCTTAAAAATAGTAAAAAAAATCGATTTAGCTCCGCATACAAATAAACTGAAAAAAATTGTACTGTCTATTTGTAATATTAATAGAAATTAAAGTAATGACTTTGAATGATGTTTAAAATAATTAGTTGGATGGACGGATACGGCATTTTAATAAAAAAAGTGTTTACGGAGCACAGAACTTACGACACCGATCATTGTATATTAGGGATGTTATGGAGCTCCGTAACCGTAACCGAAACTATCGGATATCCGAAATAAATATATATCCGAAACCGTAACCGAATCAGATAAAAAAGTTTCGGATAGCGGCAGAGTCTAAATGAAACACGTTATGTCAGGTTTTCGCCGGCCCAGCTGATACGTTAGCCGCGTCGTTCTCATTTTAGACAGTTTTTTTGTTTATTTTTTCAGGCTATTGTTTTATTGTGTTATTATAATGTTACGTGTCAGGATCCGTAGGCTCGTAAAAATGCCACAATAGTTCCGCAGAGACTTTATTTTTCTTCACACACACTTCACAATCACAGTTACACTCGTAGATCGCAGGTATTCGCTTCGTAGGGAGAGAACTCTTCACTTCGTATCCGGAGACCGAATGCCTTGTGGCCGACCCTGCCCGCTATTTATATCGATTTCCGGGCTTCCAGATCCTTCCACGCCCTTTGTTGGAGTAAACAACAACAACAACAGGAATTCCCGGAAATCGACATAACAATAGCGGCTCAGGTAACAACCCCATTTCGGCCCTAACCTATGCTAATCTCGCCCCTTTTACCTGAGGCATACGGGCCAGATTGGCCTGGAGTGGCCCAGGTAGTTTTTATTACTACCTGGGTTTCTCTTTTATTGCCTCTATTGTTTGCCTC